>WOXC01003314.1:0-107235 GCA_011680675.1 Gymnobelideus leadbeateri
TTTTCCACTTCAAATTACACCTTTATATGGAATAGCTATGAATGGGTCACTGGCCCTGGAAATGTTTTCAGAAGATTTCATGTAAAGGTATCCCAAAACAAGCTGCAGTGTTTGCTGTAGATTGTTTGTCAGTTTTTTTGGTGGGAACGACGGGAGTCATCGAGGAGGGAGGGAGATAAAAAGGAAGGAGGCAAGGAAGGAAGGAAAGAATTAAGGAAGAAAAGGAAGATAGGAAGGAAGGGAGGGAGGAAGGAAGTCAGGAAAGGATGAAGGGAGTAATGGAAGGAAAAAAGAAAGGTGGAAGGAAGGAGAGAAGGAAGGAGTGGGATGGAGGGTGGGTATCAAACCAAAACTAACCAGTTGGTTACCCAGTGGGGCACCTACTACAACTTAGGGATTTTTGTTTGTCTCTTTTTACCACTTCAAATTACACTTTTCATAAAAAAATACTGTGTGCAACTGACTCTCAACTTGTCTGCAGAAGTTGTCATGGAAACAGGTCCCAAGCTATACCACAGTGTGTCCAGCAGTGTTTATCTGTGCCTGTTGGGAAGGGAGGAAGGGGTTAGAGGGAGGGAGAAAGAAGGGAAGAGTGGAAGGAAGGAAAAAGGGAAGGAAGAACAGCGACAAGGAAGGAAGGGGGGAAGGAGGAAGGAATGAAGGGAAGGAAAGAAAAATAAGGAAGGAAGGAGAAAAGGAAGAAGAGAGCGGAAGGGAGGGGGTACAACTAGGACTGGTCAGTTAGGTAACCAGTGGGGCAGATACTAACACTTAGGGGATGTTGTTTGTGTCTCTTTACACTTCAAATAACACATTTCTTGGAAGAGCACTTAATGGGTCACTGAAAATGCAAATGGCTGCAGAAGAAATCATGTAAACCGATTCCAAGCTATACTGTAGTGTGCTGCAGAGTGCTTGTCAGGGAGAATTGGGAAGGAAGGTAGGGAGTGAAGAGGGAGGGAGTAAGGAAGATAGGAAGGAAGCAATGTAGTAATGAAGGAAGAATGGAAGGGGAAAGGAGGAAGGGAGCAAGGGGCAAAAGAGGGAAGGAAGGAAGCAAGAAAGAAGAAAGAAGGAAGGAAAGAAGGAGGGAAGGAAAGAATAGAAAGAAAGAAGGAAGGAAGGAAGGAAGGGTGGGAGGGAAGGTATCCATGTAGAAGAGACTTCTTGGTACATCGGTGCAGTAGCTACTACTGCTTAGGGGGTTTTGTTTGTCCCTTTTCCACTTCAAATGACCCTTTTCATGAAATAAATAGCATTTAGTTTGTCTCTAACTGGACATATCTGCAGAGGATGTTATTGAAACAGATTCCCAGCTATGCCTCAGGGTATGATTTAGAGTGTTTCCCAGTGCCTGTTGGAAAGGAAGGCAGGGAGGAGAGAGCCAAGGAGAAAGAAAGGAAGAATGGAAAGAAGGAAGCAAGCAAGGAAGGAAAAATGGAAGGAAGGAAAGAAGAAAGGAAGGAAGGATATAAAGAGGGAAGGAAGGAAGGGAGATAGGGAGTAAGAAAAGAAAAAAGAAAGAAGGAGAGAAAGTAGGAGTGGGAGGGAGGGCGGGTGTACAACTAAAAATCACCAATTAGATCCTGAATGGGGCTGCTACTACAACTTAGGGGTTGATGTTTGCATCTTTTTACCACTTCAAATTACCCTTTCCATGGAAAAATACTGAGTGCGCCACTGCCTCTCAACATGTCTGCAGAAGTTGTCATGGAAACAGGTCCCAAGCTATGCCGAATTGTGTCCTGAAGAGTGTTTATATGTGCCTATTGAGAAGGGAGGGAGGGGAAACGAGAGAAGGAGAAAGAAGGGTAGGATGGAAGGAAGAAAGGAGGGAAGGAAGGAAGCAAGGAAGGAAGGAAGGAAGGAAGGACATAGAGAAGGAGGGAAGTAGGAAGGGAGGAAACAAAGGAAAGAAAGAAAAATGGAAGAAAGGAGAGGGTGGAATGGAAGGTGTACAAATAGGACTGAGTAGTTGGGTCTCCAGTGGGGCAGGTACTCCTACTTAGGGGATGTTGTTTGTCTCCTTTGTACCCTTCAATTTAGACTTTTCATGGAAGAGCACTGAGTGGGTCACTGAAAATGAAAATGGCTGCAGAAGAAATCACGTAAACACATCCCAAGTGCTTCAGAGTGATTATCAGGGCCTGTTGGGAAGGAAGGCACTGAGGGATAAAGGAGGGAGTAAGGAAGGTAGGAAAGAATAAAGAAGCAATGAAGGAAGAAGGGAAAGGAAAAGGAGGAAACAAAGAAAAGAAGGAAGGAAGGAAAGAAGGAGGAAGGAAGGAAGGAGGGAAAGAAAGAAGGAAGGAAGGAGGAAATCAGAGGGAAGGAAAGAAGGAATGATAGTAGCTCAGAAGGAGGAAGGGGGGAAATGGGAAGAAAAGAAGAACAAAGGAAGGAGAAGGAAGGGAGGAAGGGAGGAAGGGATAAAAAGAAAGAAAGAAGGAAGGCAGAAGAGAGGGAAGGAGAGGGAGGGTGTCCAATTAGAAATGACCAGGTCTATCCCAGTGGGGCAGCTACTACTAAGTAGGGGTTGGTGTTTGTCTCTTTTTCCACTTCAAATTACACCTTTAATGGAATAGCACTGAATGGGTCACTGGCCCTGGAAATGTCTTCAGAAGATTTCATGTAAAGGTATCCCAAAGCAAGCTGCAGTGTTTGCTGTAGGTGGTCAGTTTTTGGTGGGAAGGAAGGGAGTCAGGAAGGAGGGAGCAAGAAACCAAGAAGGGAAGGAAGGAGGAAGGAAAGGAAGAAAAGAAGGAAGGAAAGAAGGAAGGAAAGTATGGAGGGAAGGTGTGCAGCCAGAACTGACCAGTTAGTTACCCAGGGGGGCACCTGCAACAACTTAGGGCTTGTTGTTTGTCTTTTTTTACCACTTCAAATTACACTTTTCATGGAAAAATACTAAGTGCGCCACTGACTCTCAACAAGTCTGCAGAAGTTGTCATGGAAACAGGTCCCAAGCTATGCTGCATTGTGTCCTGAAGAATGTTTATCTGTGCCTATTGGGAAGGGAGAGAGGGGGAGGAGAGAGGGAGAAAGAAGGGTAGAATGGAAGGAAGAAAGGAGAGAGAAGGAGGGAAGGAGAAAGGGAGGAAGTGAAGGAAAGAAAAAAAGGAAGAAAGGAGAGAAGGAAGGAGAGGGTGGAAATGAAGGTGTACAAATAGGACTGACCAGTTGGGTTTCCACTGGGGCAGATCCTCCTACTTAGGGTATGTTGTTTGTCTCTTTTGTACCCTTCAATTTATACTTTTCATGGAAGAGCACTGAGTGGGTCACTGAATATGCAAATGACTGCAGAAAATATGTAAATATATCCCAATCTATGTCTCAGTGTGCTTCAGAGTAATTATCAGTGCCTGTTGGGAAGGAAGGCACTGAGGGATAGAGGAGGGAGTAAGGAAGGTAGGAAGGAATAAAGAAGCAATGGAGGAAGAAGAAAAGGTAAGGGAGGAAGTGAAAAAAAGAAGGAAGGAATTAAGGAATGGAAGAAGAAAGGAAAGAAGAGATGAATAGAAAGAAAGAAGGAAGTAGTGAAGGTTGGGAAGGAGGATGTCCAAGGAGAAGAGGCTTGTTGCCTCCATGGTAGGGCAGGGACTACTACTTAGTGACTGTTGTTTGTCACTTCATATTAACCTTTTCATGCAATAACAATGAGTGTGTCCCCAACTCTGTACATATCTGCAGAGGGTGTCATGGAAACAGAGTCCCAGCTATGCCACAGAGTGTGCTTCAGAATGTTTGTCAATGGCTTTTGAAAAGGAAAGGAGTGAGAAAAGATGGAGAGAGAAAGGAAAAACTGAAAGAAGAAAGGAAGGAAAGAAGGGAGGAAGGAAGAAGGTAGGAGGTAAAGAAGGAAGGAAGGCAGGAAGGAAGGAGGGAAGGAATGAAAGAATGGTAGAGGGACACAAGGAGGAAGGGAGAAAGGGGAGAAAAGAAGGAAGGAACAGATGAACAAAAGAAGGAGTAAGAAGGGAGGAAGGGAAGGGATGAAAAGATAGAAGGAAGGCAGGAGAGAAGGAAGGAGGGTGTCTAACTAGAAGTTGTGTCCCAGTGCGGCAGCTATTACTATGTAAAGGTTTGTGTTTGTCTCTTTTTTCCACTTCAAATTGCACCCTTAATAGAATAGCAATGAATGGGTCACTGGCCCTGGAAATGTCTGCAAAAAAAGATGTCATGTATACGTATCACAAGCTATGCTGCAGTGTTTGCTGTAGAATATTTGTCAGTTCCTGATGTGAAGGAAGGTAATGAGGGAGGAGTGAGGGAGAATGAAAGGAAGGAAGGAATATATGAAGGAAGGAAAGAAGGAGGAAGGAAAGAAGGATGGAGTGGGAGGGAGGGTGGCTTTCCAACTTGAGCTGACCAGTTGGATCCCCAGGGAACAGCTACTACAAATCAGGGGTGGTTCTTTGTCTCTTTTTATCACTTGAAATTACACTTTCCATGGAAAAATACTGAGTGCCCCATTGGTTCTAGACATGTCTGCAGAAGTTGTCATGGAAACCGATCTCAAGCTATGTTGCACTGTGTCTTGGAGTGTGTTTGTCAGTGCCTGTTAGGATGGGAGGTAGGGGGGAGGAGTTGGGGAGAAAGAAGGGAAGCATGGAAGGAAGGAGGGAGGGAAGGAAATAAGGAAGGACAGAAAGAAGGAAGGCATGAAGGAGGAAGGGTAGGAAAGAAGGAAGGAAGGAAGGATAGAGAGAAGGAAAAAGAGGGTGGTAGGGAGGGTATAGAAGTAGGACTGACCAGTTGGGTCCCCAGTGGGGTAAATACTCCTAATTAGGGGATCTTGTTTGTGTCTTTTTACATTTCAAATAATACTTTCCATGGAAGAGCACTGACTGGGTCACTGAACATGCAAATGGCTACAGAAGAATCATGTAAAAGATTCCAAGCTATACTGCAGTGTTCTGCAGAGTTCTTGTCTAGGCATGTTGGGTAGGAAGGCAGAGAGGAAGGAGGGAGGGAGAAAGAAAGGCATGAAGGAAGTAAAGACATAATGAAGGAAGAAGGGAAGGTTGAAGGGAGAAAGGGAAGAAAAGAAGGAAGGAAGGAAGGAAGGATTGAAGGAGTAAAAAGGATTGAAAGAGGAAGGAAAGAATAGAAAGAAAGAAGAAGGAGTGAAGGGTGGGAGCAAGGGTGTCCAAATAGAAGAGACTTTTTGGGTTCCTATTGAGGCAGGTACTCCTTTCAAATTACCCTTTTCATGGAAAAGCACTGAGTGTGTCTCTAAGTCTGGGCATATCAGCAAAAAATGTCATGGAAACAGACTCCCAGCCATTGCCCAGAGTGTGCTTTAGGAAGTTTCTCAGTGCCTGTTGGAAAGGAAGGCAGGGAGGAGAGAGGGAGGGAGAAAGAAAAGAAGGACTGAAAGAAAGACTAAAGGAAGGAAGGAAGAATGGAAGGAAGGAAAGAAGAGAGGAAGGAAGGATGTAAAGAGGGAGGGAAGGAAGGAAAGGAGATAGGGAAGAAAAAAAGAAAGATGGAAGGAAGGAGAGAAAGTAGGAGTGGAAGGGAGGCTGGGTGTCCAACTAGAAATCACTAGTTAGATCCTGAGTGGGGCAGGTAATACAACTTAGGGGTTGATGTTTGCCTCTTTTTATCACTTCAAATTACACTTTCCGTGGAAAAATACTGAGTGCGACACTGACTCTCAACATGTCTGCAGAAGTTGTCATGGAAACAGGTCGCAAGCAATGCTACATTGTGTCCTGAAGAGTGTGTATCTGTGCCTATCTGTAAGGGAGGGCGGGGGAAGGAGAGAGGGAGAAAGAAGGGATGGATAGAAGGAAGAAAGGAGGGAAGGAAGGAAGGAAGGAAAAAAGGAGAGAAGGAAGGAAAGAAGGAAGGAAGAAAAAGAGAAAGCAGGAAGGAAGAAGGAAGGAGGGAAAGAAGTAATGAAGGAAGTAGTGAATGAGGAAAGGGAAGAAAAGATGTAAGGACAGAATGAACAAAGGAGGGAAGAAGGAAGGGATGAAAAGAAAGAAACGAGGAAGGGGAGAAGGAAGGAGATGAATGATAATAAGAAGTGATCAGTTGTGAACCAGTGGGTCAGCTACAACTGTGTAGGGGTTGGTGTTTGTCTCTTTTTTCCACTTCAAATTACACCTTTAATGGAATAGCAATGAGTGGATTACTGGCCCTGGAAATGTCTCCAAAAGATGTCTGTACATGTGTTCCAAGCTATGCCGAAGTCTTTGCTGTAGATTGTCTGTTTCTGGTGTGAAGAAAGAGAGGGAGGGAGGAGGGAGGGAGAAAGGAAGGAAGGAAGGAAGGAAGGAGGGAAGGAAGGAAGGAAGGAAGGAAGGAAGGAAGGAAGGAAGGAAGGAAGGTGGAAGGAAGGAAGATATGAATGAAGGAAAAAAGGAAGGAAGGAAGGAAAGAAAGAGGGAAAGAAGGTAGGGAGGGAGCTAGGGAGCAAGGGAAGAAGAAAAGAAAGATGGAAGGAAAGAGAGAAGGAAGGAGTGGTGGCAGGGAGGCATGTGTCTAACTTGAACTGACCAGTTGGTTCCCCAGTGGGGCAGCTACTACAACTCAGGGGTTATTTTTTGTCTATTATTACCTCTTCAAATTATACTTTTCATGGAATAATACTAAGTGCGCCACTGATTCTGGACATGTTTGCAGAAGTTGTCATGGGAACAGATCCAGTTTATGCTGCAGTATGTCTGAAGAGTATTTATCTGTGCCTATTGCGAAGGGAGGGAGGGGGGAGAAGGAAGGGAGAAAGAAGAGAAGGATGGAAGGAAGGAAGGAGGAAAAGGACACAGAAAAGGAAGGAAAGAGGGAGGGAGGAATAGAAAGAAAGAAAGAAGGAAGGATGGAGAGAAGGAAAGAGAAGGTTGAATGGAGAGTGTACAAGTAGGACTCACCCATTCGGTGCTCACTGGGGTAGATACTTCTTTTTTTATTTTTTTTTTAAAGCAATTGGGGTTAAGTAACTTGCGCAAGGTTACACGGCTAGGTTTTTGTTTGTGTGGGTAAAGTGTCTGAGGCCGGATCCGAACTCAGGTCCTTCTGACTTCAGGGCCGCTACTCACTTGCGCCACCTAGCCGCCCCTGGTGTAGATACTTCTTATTAGGGGATCGCGTTTGTGTCTCTTTACACTTCAAATAGCACTTTTCATGGAAGAGCACTGAGTGGGTCACTGAAGATGCAAATGGCTACAGAAGAATCATGTAAACAGATTCCAAGCCATGCCGCAGTCTGCTGCAGAGTGATTGTCAGGGCCTGTTGGGAAGGAAGGCAGGGAGGGAGGAGGGAGGGAGAAAGGAAGGTAGGAAAGATGTAAAGAAGGAAGGAAAGAAGGAAGAAGGGAAGGGGGAATGGAGGAAGGGAAGGAAAGAAGGAAGAAAGGAAGGGGGGAGAAAGGCAGAAGGAAAGAAGGGATGAAAGGACAGAAAAAAGGAAAGAAGTAATGAATGGTGGGAAGGAGGGTGTCCAAGGAGAAGAGACTTGTTGGGTCCCTAGTGGGACAGGTACAACATTGGGGATTGTTTATTGTCCGTTTTTTTACTTCAAATTACCCTTTACATGCAATATCACTGAGTGTGTCCTTAACTCTGTACATATCTGCAGAGGATGTCATGGGAACAAATTCCCAGCTATGCCGAAGAATATACTTAGGGGTGTTTGTCAGTGTCTTTTTTTTTTTTTACACCTTCATGTTATAGTTTTACCCGGTTTTTCTTATACCAGTTTAACCTTCTTACTTTTCTAAAATACTAGTAACAATCATTGCTCCCCCAAGTTTCAAATATTCAACTGAAAGTGGAAGACAGATCATTATTAACTTACTTAACACTTATGAATACAGCACTGTAACAGGTTCTATATAGACATGGTTCTACTACTGATTTGCTGTAACCTTAGTTGAGCCCTATAAAAAGGGAGTATAGAAAGGCATTAGCCTGGCCAGCATTGCTGGGAGGATCAAGACTTAGTGGTTATATAACTTAGATATCCTTGGCTGACACACACTACAAAGTCTCATTTTTTTATATCAATAAAGCCTGTTTCTACCAAATTCCGACTTTTGTCATTTATAACTGCAAAATGGGCAGGTGCTTAGAGCACAAAAACTTTTACACCAATGGGTTTTTTAAAGGGCTGTTTAAGAAGCAGAACAAAGTATTTCTTTCCTCTCAATGTGTGTGCATCCCTCTAAAAATGTGACACATGGGAATAATTTCCACCAATTATTTTTATTACTCAGTTCAGAAACTTTCACAAGATGGTAAAAAAAAAAACAAAACAACAAAAAACCCCAAAACAAAACAAAATGAAAACCTCCCCAAACTTTACAACCATTTCCAATGTAGTTTTTCCATTGTTCCCACTCAGCTCCAAACCCATTGTGTGCAAAGCCCATTGACCATGCATCTAAATGATAGATACAGGCTATGAAATTCTTTATTCTATTTGTAGCAGCTTATGCAAGTGCAGCCAAATACAAAGCCTCAGGACAAATTGTACACAATCTTTACAATGTAGGAGTTGAATTTAAAATAGGAAACAAAATCTACACAACTGTAAAAATCAAGCACGGATACCAGTACTGAAACTTAGAACCCATGTGAAAGGGCATCTTTTCCTTTCAAGTGCTTTATTCTGCTACAGAACAGTCAAAATGAAGATGTAAAGCTTTGTGATTAGTTTAAATTATACACTCTCTGTAGATACTATAACGAATTTAAAAGTTACACATACAGCAACAGATGTCCATCAGTTCATCTGGATTGCTTTGACAATCCAGCTAGATCGCTGAAAACAAGTCAGGCAAAACTGGAAAGTATTTCCTCTTGTGCAACTTTTCTTTTTCTTCCTTTTTAAAGCAATGTTTACTGGTGGGCACACTGTACTCCAGGTCCATGATGGCTACTTTCCTCATCAGAGCTATCATTGTAAGCCTCCCTCCTCTGACCACCTGCAGAGCCTCGAGTGCTATCAAAATCCTGAAGATCTACCTCCTCTGTATCACCAATCACACTAGGAACTTCAGGTCTAGCTGGAAGGAGGTCTTCAAGTTCTGAAAGTTTCTCTGGGCTAATCTAGTTGTTTTCAGGAAACTGTACATCAAACTTTATGTAAAGATCACCTTTTTCAAAGGGATTACGATACTGTGGCATTCCTTCTCCTCGAACTACACGGACACAGCCTGGTTCGATTACTTTTGCCAGGTGGATATTTCACCACAATTTGACAGGCATCTAGGTGCTTAAATGTGAACTGAAATCCACATAGTGCTTCAACAAGTCCTATCTTGTGTGTCATATGTAAATCATTTCCATCTCTCTGGAGCACCTCATGCTCCTTCTCTTGTAGCAAAAGAACATCTCCTGGTTCCACTCCTGGGGCCTGGTCTGCTTCTCCAGTAAATGTGATTCTTTGTCCATGTTTCATGCCTTTATCTACATGGACTTCAAGAATCTTCACTTCTTTTATCACCTTCTTTCCTTCACATTTTTTACAACGATCTTTCTCATTAATTACTTCTCCTTCTCCATTACAATCAGAGCACACAGACTGCATCTGCTGTACCATCCCAGGAGCCAGCTGTCTTATCATTATTCGTACACCTCAACCCTGACAAGCACTACATTTCTGACCAGCTCCTGTCTTGCCACCTTGGCCACTGCATCCACTACAAAGAACATTTTTGCTAAGTTGCATTTTGGTGGTCTTGCCATTATAAAGATCTTCTAAAGATACCTTGAGTGGATGCATCATGTCCTCGCCTCTTCTTCTACCATTTCAACTTCTATTTTGATTACCCATAAAACTGAACAATCCTCCACCAAAAATGTGAGAAAAAATATCATCCACGTCACTGCCTCCACCACTTCTCGAAGGCCTTGCTCTCCAGATCGATCATGTAACTCCCGTTTTTCAGGGTTTGATAAAACTTCATAAGCAAAACTTATTTCTTTGAATTTGTCCCCTGCGTTTGGATTCTTATCAGGGTGGTATTCCTTGGCCAACTTTCTATAAGCCTTCTTCAGCTCGTTCTCGATGGCGCCTGGAGGGACCCTGAGGATGTTGTAGAGCTTCGTATAGTGGGGCAGAGGGCGGGAGATGGCAGAAAGCCGTGGCGAACCCGGGCCCTCGAGAGGCGGCAGTGGGGGCGGATGAGGAGAAGGAGAAGCGAGAGGAGGAGGGAAGGAGAGCTGTCAGTGTCTTTTGAAAAGGAATGGATTGAGGAAAAGATGGAGGGAGAAAGGAAAAATTTAAAAAAGGAAGGAAAGAAGGGAGGAAGGAAGGAAGCAGGGAGAGAAGGAAGGAATGATGGAAGGACAGAGGGAGTAAGGGAGAAAGGGAAGAAACAAAGGCAGGAAAGAATGAATGAACAAAGGAGTAAGAAGGGAGGAAGGGATGAAAAGATAGAAAGGAGGGAGAAGGAGGGTGTTTAACTAGAAGTGACAGTTCTGTCCCAGTGAGGCAGCCACTACTATGTAGGGGTTCGTGTTTGTCCCTTTTTCCTCTTCAAATTTCACTTTTAATGGAATGGCAACGAATATCCTTGGAAATGTCTGCAGAAGATGTCATGTATACTATCCCAAGCTATGCCGAAGTATTTGCTGTAAATTGTTTGTCAGTTTCTGATGTGAAGGAACGGAATGAGGGAGGAGGGAGGGACAAAGGAAGGAAGGAAGGAAGAAAAGAAGGAACGAAGAAAGAAAGGAGAGAAGGAGGAGGGAAAGAAGGGAAAATAGAAAGAAAGAAGCAAAGTAATGAATGATGGGAGGGGGGTATCCAATAAAAAGAGACTTTTTGGGTCCCCAGTGGGGCAGGTCCCACTACTTCACGGTTGTGGATTGTCCCTTTTTCATGTCAAATTGACCCTTTTATGGAATTGCACTGAGTATGTCTCTAATACTGGACATATCTGCAGAGGATGTCATGGAAACAGATTCCCAGCTATTACCCAGAGTGTACTTTAGAGTGTTTTTCAGTCCCTGCTGGAAAGAAAGGCAAGGAGGATCAACAAAGGGAGAAAAGAAAGGAAGGAAGGAAGGAGGGAAGGTAGGGAGGAAGGAAGGAAGGTAGGAAGGAAGGAAGGAAGGAAGGAAGGGAGGGAGGGAGGGAGGGAGGAAGGAAGAAGGAAAGATGGTAAGAAGGAATGAACGTAGGAGGGATGGAGGAAGGAAGAAAGGGAAGAAAAGATGGAAGGACAGAATAAACAAAGGAGGAAAGGAGGAAGGGATAAAAAGAAAGGAAAGAGGAAGGAAGGGGAGAAGGTAGGGGAGGAACGGTGTCCAACTAGAAGTGGCCAGTTGTGTCCCAGTGGGTCAGCTACAACTGTGTAGGGGTTGGTGTTTGTCTCTTTTTTCCACTTCAAATTACACCTTTAATGGAATAGCAATGAATGGATCACTGGCCCTGGAAATGTCTCCAAAAGATGTCATGTACACGTGTCCCAAGCTATGCTGAAGTCTTTGCTGTAGATTGTTTGTCAGTTTCTTGTGAGAAGGAAAGGAGTGAGGGAGGATGGAGGGAGAGAGAAAAGAAGGAAGGAAGGAAAAAAGAAGGAAGGAAGGAAAGAGGGATGGAAAGAAGGAAGGCAGGTAGGGAGCAAGGGAAGAAGAAAAGAGAGAAGAAGGAAGGAGAGAAGGAATGAGTGGGAGGGAGAGTAGGTGTCCGCGTAGCAATGAGCATTTGGATCCCCAGTGGGGCAGCTACCTCAAATTAGGGTTTTTTATCTCTTTTTACCACTTCAAATTACACTTTTCATGGAAAAGTACTGTGCGACACTGACTCTCCAGGTGTCTGCAGAAGTTGTTATGGAAACAGAGCTCAAGATATGCTGCAGTGTGTCCTGCAGAGTGTTTATGTCTATTGGGAAGGGAGGGAGAAGGGAGGAGGGAGGGAGAAAGAACAGAAGGATGGAGGGAAGGAAGAAGGGAAAGAGGAAGGGAGAAATGGAAGGAAAGAAAGGAGGAACAAGGAGAGAAGGGACGAGAAGGTGGAAGGGAAGTGTACAAGTAGGACTGACCAATTGGGTCCCCAGTGGGGCAGATGCTCCTAATTAGGGGATCTTGTTTGTTTCTTTGGACACTTAGAATAACACTTTTCTTGGAAGAGCACTGAATGGGTCACTGAAAATGCAAATGACTTCAGAAGAAATCATGTAAACAGATTCCAAGCCATGCCGCAGTCTGCTGCAGAGTGTTTGTCAGGGCCTGTTGGGAAGGAAGGCAGGGAAGGAGGAGGGAGGGAGAAAAGAAGGTAGGAAGGAAGTAAAGAAGGGATGAAGGAAGAAGGGAAGGCTGAATGGAGGAAGGAAGGAAGGGATGGAGGAAGGAAAGATGGGATGAAGAGAAAGAAAGAAAGAATGAAGAAAGGTGTGAAGGATGGGAAGGACGGCTTTGAAAGAGAAAGATGTTTTGGTTCCCTGGTAGGGCAGGTACTACTACTTAAGGATTATTGTTTGTCCCTTTTTTCTCTTTAAATTACAGTTTTATGCAATAGGATTGAGTGCATCCCTTAGTCTGTACATATCTGCAGAGGAAGTCATGGAAACAGATTCCTAGCTATGCTGCAGAGTGTGCTTCACAGTGTTTGTCAGTGTCTCTTGGAAAGGAACAGAGGGAGGAAAGATGGAGGAAGAAAGAAAGGAAAAATGGAACGAAGATAAAAAGGAAAGAAGGAAGCAAGGAAGGATGGAGGGAAAGAAGGAAAGAAGAAAGGGAGAGAGGGAAGAAGGGAGAGAGGAAGGGAAGGACAAAAGAAAGATGGGAGGAAGAAAACAAGGATGGAGTGGGAGGGAGGGTGCCTTTCCCACTTTAGCTGACCAGCTGGATCCCCAGGGAACAGCTACTACAAATCAGAGGTGGTTGTTTGTCTCTTTTTATCATTTGAAATTAACACTTTCCATCGAAAAATACTGAGTGCCCCATTGATTCTAGACCTGTCTGCAGAAGTTGTCATGGAAACCGATCCCAAGCTATGTTGCACTGTGACTTGGAGTGTGTTTGTCAGTGCCTTTTAGAATGGGAGGTAGGGGGGAGGAGTTGGGGAGAAAGAAGGGAAGCATGGAAGGAAGGAGGGAGGGAAGGAAATAAGGAAGGACAGAAAGAAGGAAGGAATGATGGAGAGAAGGAAAAAGAGGGTGGAAGGGAGGGTATAAAAGTAGGACTGACCAGTTGGGTCCCCAGTGGGGTAGATACTCCTAATTAGGGGATCTTGTTTGTGTCTTTTTACATTTCAAATAATACTTTCCATGGAAGAGCACTGAGTGGGTCACTGAACATGCAAATGGCTACAGAAGAATCATGTAAAAGATTCCAAGCTATACTGCAGTGTTCTGCAGAGTTCTTGTTTAGGCATGTTGGGAAGGAAAGCAGAGAGGAAGGAGGGAGGGAAAAAGAAAGGCAGGAAAGAAGTAAAGACATAATGAAGAAAGAAGGGAAGGTTGAAGGGAGAAAGGGAAGAAAAGAAGGAAGGAAGGAATGAAGGAAGGATTGAAGGAGTAAAAAAGGATTGAAAGAGAAGGAAAGAGTAGAAAGAAAGAAGGAAGGAGTGAAGGGCGGGAGGAAGGGTGTCCAAATAGAAGAGACTTTTTGGGTCCCCACTGAGGCAGATACTCCTACACAGGGGTTGCTGTTTGTCCTTTTTTTTTCACTTCAAAATACTCTTATCATGGAATAGCACTGAGTGTGTCTCTAAGTCTGGACATATTGGCAAAAAAAGTCATGGAAACAGACTCCCAGCTATTACCCAGAGTGTGCTTTAGAGAGTTTCTCAGTGCCTGTTGGAAAGGAAGGCAGGGGGGAGAGAGGGAGGGAGAAACAAAGGAAGGATGGAAGAAAGGAAGGAAGGAAATACAGAAGGAAGGAAGGGGTGAAGGAAGGAAGAAAAGAAACAATGAAGGATGAAGGTAAGAAGGAGAAAGGAAGGAAGGAAGGAAGTTGTAAGCAAGGAAGGAAGGGAAGGAAGGAGGAAGGGAGGGAGAGAGAGACTGAGGGAATAAGAAAAGAAAGATGTAAAGAATGAGAGAAGGAAGGTGTGGGAGGGAGAGCAGGTGTCCGCCTAGAAGTGACCATTTGGACCCCAGGGGGGCAGCTACCTCAAATTAGCATTGTTTGTCTCTTTTTGCAACTTCAAATTACACTTTTCATGGAAAAATACAGTTTTCCACTGACTCTTATTATGTCCTTAGAAGCTGTCATGGAAACAGCTCAGGATTTGCCGCAGTGTGGCCTGCAAAGTGTCTGACAGTGTATGTTGGACAGGAACGGGGGAGGGAAGATGGAGGTAGAAAAAAGGAAAAATGGAAAGAAGGAAGAAAGGAAAAAAGAAAGGAAGGAAGGAAGGGAGGGAGGAATGATGGAAGGAGGAAATGAGGGAGGGAGGGAAGAAGGAAAGAATGGATGAAAAGAAAGAGGGAAGGAAGGAAGGAGTGAAGGGTGGGAAGGAGGGCATCCAAGAAGAGACTTATTGGCTCCCAAGTGGGGCAGGTCCTACTACTTAGGGACTGTTGTATGTGTCTTTTTTTCACTTCAGTCTACACTTTTTTGCAGTAGCACTGAGTGTGTCCCTAACTGTGTAGATATCTGCAGAGGAAGTCAGGGAAACAGATTCCCAGCTGTGCCACAGGAAGGAAGGAAGGAAGGGGGGGAGGGAGTAAGGGAGTGGAGGACAAAAGCAAGAAAGAAGGAAGAAGAGAAGGCAGAAGAGGGAGGGCAGGTGGTGTCCAGCTAGAACTTACCAGCTGCATCCCCTGTGGGGCATTTAATAGAAATGGGGGGGTTGTTTGTCTCTTTTTACCACTTCAAATTATCCATTTTGTGGAATAATACTGAGTGCGCCACGGCCTCTCAACAAGTCTGCAGAAGTTGTCATGGCAACGGATCCCAATCTCTGCTGCAGTGTGGCCTGCACAATGTTTACCTGGGCCTTTTGGGAAAGAAGGGAGGGAAGGGGAGGGAGGGAGGAAGAAGGGAAGGATGGAAAGAGGGAAGGAGGAAGGGGGAAAGGGAAGGAAAGAAAGAAAAAAGGAAGGGATGAGGGAAAGAAGGAGAGGTGGAAGGGAGGGTGTACAGCTAGGACTGACAGGTTAGGTCCCCAGTGGAGAAGATACTCCTACTTCAGGGGTGTGGGTTCCCTCTTTTTTACACTTCAATTTACACTTCCCATGGAAGAGCACTGAGTGGGTCACTGAAAATGCAAATGAGTGCAGAAAATATCATGTAAAGGGATTCCAAGCTATGCAGCAGTACATACTGCAGATTGTTTGTTAGTTTCTGGCTGGAATGAAAGGAGTGAGGGAGGAGGGAGGTGGAAAGGAAGCAAGCAAGGAAGGAAGGAAGGAAGGAAGGAAATAAAGAAAGAAGAATGGAAGGTATGAGGGAAGGAAAAAAATGAAGGATTAATGTAGGAAGGGAGAAAGGCATGAATGAAGGACAGAAGCAGTAAGGGAGAAAGGAATAAAAAGAAAGAGGAAAGGAAGGAGAGAAACCAGGAAGAAAGGGGGGAAGGAAGGAAGGAAGGAAGGAAGGAAGGAAGGAAGGAAGGAAGGATGGAAGGAAACCAGAAAGGAAAAGGGCTAAAGGAAGGAAGGAAGAAGGTAGGAAGACAGAAATGAATGAGGGAAGGAAGATATAAGTAAGTAAGGAAGGAAGGGAGACAGGGAGTGAGGGAAGAATAAAAGAACCATGTAAGGAAGGAGAGAAGAAAGGTGTGGGAGGGAGAGCAAGTGTCCACCTAGAAATGACCATTTGGATCCCCAGTGGGGTAGCTACCTCAAATTAGCGTTGTTGTTTGTCTCTTTTTGCAACTTCAAATTACACTTTTCATGGAAAAATACAGTTTTCCACTGACTCTTATTATGTCCTTAGAAGTTGTCATGGAAACAGCTCACCATTTGCCGCAGTGTGGCCTGCAAAGTGTCTGACAGTGTATGTTGGACAGGAACGGGGGGAGGGAAGATGGAGGAAGAAAGAAAGGAAAAATGGAAAGAAAAGGAAAGAAGAAAGGAAGGTTAGGAAGGAACTAAGGAAGAAAGGAAGGAAGGAAGGGAGGGAGGAATGATGGAAGGAGGGAATGAGGGAGGGAGGGAAGAAGGAAAGAATGAATGAAAAGAAAGAAAGAAGGAGTGAAGGGTGGGAAGGATGGCATGGAAGAAGAGACTTATTGGCTCCCAGGTGGGGCAGGTCCTACTACTTAGGGACTGTTGTATGTCTCTTTTTTCACTTCAGTTTACACTTTTTTGCAGTAGCACTGAGTGTGTCCCTAACTGTGTAGATATCTGCAGAGGAAGTCAGGGAAACAGATCCCCAGCTGTGCCACAGAGTGTGCTTGGGGATGTTTGTCAGTGTTTTTTGAAAAGGAAGGAAGGAAGGAAGGAAAGAAGAAAGAAAGGAAGGAAGGAAAAGAGGAAGGAAGAAAGGAAGGAAGAAAGGGAGGGAGGGAGGAAGTAAGTTAGGGAGGAAGGTAAGATGGAGTGAAGGAAGGAAGGGATGAGGGAGGGAAGGAAGGGAGGGAGTCAGTGCAGGAGGGAAGGACAAAAGCAAGAAAGAAGGAAGAAAAGAAGGAAGGAGAGGGAGGACAGGTTGTGTCCA
Source organism: Gymnobelideus leadbeateri (assembly GCA_011680675.1). Lineage (NCBI taxonomy): Eukaryota > Metazoa > Chordata > Mammalia > Diprotodontia > Petauridae > Gymnobelideus > Gymnobelideus leadbeateri. The sequence goes on from WOXC01003314.1 coordinate 16,567, forward strand.
GCTAGAACTTACCAGCTGCATCCCCTGTGGGGCATTTAATAGAAATGGGGGGGTTGTTTGTCTCTTTTTACCACTTCAAATTATCCATTTTGTGGAATAATACTGAGTGCGCCACGGCCTCTCAACAAGTCTGCAGAAGTTGTCATGGTAACGGATCCCAATCTCTGCTGCAGTGTGGCCTGCAGAATGTTTACCTGGGCCTTTTGGGAAAGGAGGGAGGGGAGAGGAGGGAGGGAAGAAGAAGGGAAGGATGGAAAGAGGGAAGGAGGAAGGGAGAAAGGGAAGGAAAGAAAGAAAAAAGGAAGGGATGAGAGAAAGAAGGAGAGGTGGAAGGGAGGGTGTACAACTAGGACTGACAAGTTAGGTCCCCAGTGGAGAAGATACTCCTACTTCAGGGGTGTGGTTCCCCCTTTTTTACACTTCAATTTACACTTCCCATGGAAGAGCACTGAGTGGGTCACTGAAAATGCAAATGAGTGCAGAAAATATCATGTAAAGGGATTCCAAGCTATGCAGCAGTACATACAGCAGATTGTTTGTTAGTTTCTGGCTGGAATGAAAGGAGTGAGGGAGGAGGGAGGTGGAAAGGAAGCAAGCAAGAAAGGAAGGAAGGAAGGAAATTAAGAAGGAAGAAAGTAAGAGATAACAGAAGGAAAAAAGAAAGAATGAAGGATTAATGTAGGAAGGGAGAAAAGCATGAAGGAAGGAAGATGTAAGCAAGGAAGGAAGGAAGGAAGAAAATAAAGAAGGAAGAAAGGAAGGATATTAAGAAGGATAAAGGAAGGGATGAAAGAACGAAGGAAAGGAAGAATGAAGGAAAAGTTAGGAAGGGAGAAAGGAAGGAGCTAAGGAAGATGTAAGCAAGCAAGGAAGGAAGGAAGCAGTAAGGGAGAAAGGGATTAAAAGAAAGAGAAAAGGAAGGAGAGAAGCCAGGAAGAAAGGGAGGTAGGAAGGAAGTAAATAAACAAGGAAGGCAGTAAGGGCTGAAGGAAGGATGGAAGGAAGGAAGGAAGGAATGAAGGAAGCAGGGAAGAAGGTGGGAAGCCAGAAATGAATGAGGGAAGGAAGATGTAAGCAAGGAAGCAAGAGGAGGAAGGAGAAAAGGAAGGGAGACAGGGAGTGAGGGAAGAATAAAAGAACGATGTAAGGAAAGAGAGAAGGAAGGTGTGGGAGGGAGAGCAGGTGTCCGCCTAGAAGTGACCATTTGGACCCCAGGGGGGCAGCTACCTCAAATTAGGGGTTGTTGTTTGTCTCTTTTTACAACTTCAAATTACACTTTTCATGGAAAAATACTGTTTGCCACTGACACTCATCATGTCCTTAGAAGTTGTCATGGAAACAGCTCACCATTTGCCGCAGCGTGCTCTGCAAAGTGTTTGCCAGTGTATGTTGGACAGGAATGGGGGGAGGGAAGATGGAGGAAGAAAGAAAGGAAAAATGGAAAGAAAAGGAAAGAACAAAGGAAGAAAGGAAAGAAGAAAGGAAGGTTAAGAAGGAACGAAGGAAGAAAGGAAGGAAGGGAGGGAGGGAGGAATGATGGATGGGATGGAGGGCATCCAAGTAGAAGAGACTTATTGGCTCCCAAGTGGGGCAGGTCCTACTACTTAGGGACTGTTGTATGTCTCTTTTTTCACTGCAATTTATACTTTCTTGCAGTAGCACTGAATGTGTCCCTAACTGTTTATCTGCAGAGGAAATCAGGGAAACAGATTCCCAGCTGTGCCACAGAGAGTGCTTAGGGATGTTTGTCAGTATTTTTTGAAATAGAAGGGAGGGAAGAAAGGAAGGAAGGAAGGAACAAAGGAAAGGAGGAAGGAAGAAAGGAAGGGTCAGAGGGAGGGAGGAAGAAGGGAAGAAAGGAAGGAAAGATGGAGTGAAGGAAGGAAGAAGAGAAGGTAGGAGAGGGAGTGCAGGTGGTGTCCAGCTAGAACTTACCAGCTGCATCCCCTGTGGGGCATTTAATAGAAATGGGGGGGTTGTTTGTCTCTTTTTACCACTTCAAATTATCCATTTTGTGGAATAATACTGAGTGCGCCACGGCCTCTCAACAAGTCTGCAGAAGTTGTCATGGCAACGGATCCCAATCTCTGCTGCAGTGTGGCCTGCACAATGTTTACCTGGGCCTTTTGGGAAAGGAGGTAGGAGAGAGGAGGGAGGCAGGAAGAAGGGAAGGATGGAAAGAGGGAAGGAGGAAGGGAGAAAGGGAAGGAAAGAAAGAAAAAAGGAAGGGATGAGAGAAAGAAGGAGAGGTGGAAGGGAGGGTGTACAACTAGGACTGACAAGTTAGGTCCCCAGTGGAGAAGATACTCCTACTTCAGGGGTGTGGTTCCCCCTTTTTTACACTTCAATTTACACTTCCCATGGAAGAGCACTGAGTGGGTCACTGAAAATGCAAATGAGTGCAGAAAATATCATGTAAAGGGATTCCAAGCTATGCAGCAGTACATACAGCAGATTGTTTGTTAGTTTCTGGCTGGAATGAAAGGAGTGAGGGAGGAGGGAGGTGGAAAGGAAGCAAGCAAGAAAGGAAGGAAGGAAGGAAGGAAATAAAGAAGGAAGAAAGGAACGAAATTAAGAAGGATGAAAGGAATAGATGAAAGAAGGAAGGAAAGAAAGAATGAAGGATGAAGTTAGGAAGGGAGGAAGGGAGGAGCTAAGGAAGATACAAGCAAGGAAGGAAGGATGGATGGAAGCGGTAAGGGAGAAAGGGATAAAAAGAAAGAGAAAAGGAAGGAGAGAAGCCAGGAAGAAAGGGAGGTAGTACGGAAGTAAATAAACAAGGAAGGCAGTAAGGGCTGAAGGAAGGAAGGAAGGAAGGAAGGAAGGAAGGAAGGAAGGAAAAAAGGAAGGAAGGAATGAAGGAAGCAGGGAAGAAAGTAGGAAGACAGAAATGAATGAGGGAAGGAAGATGTAACCAAGGAAGCAAGAGGAGGAATGAGGAAGGAAGGTAGAGAGGGAGTGAGGGAAGAAGAAAAGAAAGATGTAAGGAAGGAGAGAAGTAAGGTGGGGGAGGGAGAGCAGGTGTCCACCTAGAAATGACCATTTGGATCCCCAGTGGGGCAGCTACCTCAAATTAGCATTGTTGTTTGTCTCTTTTTGCAACTTCAAATTACACTTTACATGGAAAAATACTGAGTTTCCCACTGACTCTTATTATGTGCTTAGAAGTTGTCATGGAAACAGCTCACGATTTGCCGCAGTGTGGCCTGCAAAGTGTTTGACAGTGAATTTTGGAAACAAATGGAGGGAGGGAAGATGGAGGAAGAAAGAAAGGAAAAATGGAAAGAAGGAGGAAAGGAAGTTTAGGAAGGAAGGCAGGAAAGAAGCAAGGAAGGAAGTGAGGGAGGAATGATGGAATGAGGAAATGATGGAGGGAGGGAAGAAGAAAAAAATGGATGAAAAGAAGGAAGGAAGGAGTGAAGGGTGGGAAGGAGGGCATCCAAGGAGAAGAGACTTATTGGCTCCCAAGTGGGGCAGGTCCTACTACTTAGGGACTGTTGTATGTCTCTTTTTTCACTGCAATTTATACTTTTTTGCAGTAGCACTGAATGTGTCCCTAACTGTGTAGATATCTGCAGAGGAAATCAGGGAAACAGATTCCCAGCTGTGCCATAGAGAGTGCTTCGGGAATGTTTGTCAGTGTTTGTTGAAAAGGAAGGGAGGAAGAAAATAATAAAAGAAGGAAGCTACGAAAGAAAGAAGGAAGAAATGTAGGAAGCAGGGAGGGAGGAAGGGAGGAAGTAAGGAAGGGAGTAAGGAAAGATGGAGTGAAGGAAGAAAGGTAGGAAGGAAGGGATGAGGGAGGGAAGGAAGGGAGGGAGTCAGTGCGGGAGGGAAGGCCAAAAGCAAGAAAAAGGAAGGAGAGAAGGAAGAATGGAAGGACGGAACTAAGGAAAGTAGGAAGGAAGGATGGAAGAAAGGAATGATGGAAGGCAGGAATGTAGAAGAGAGGGAAGAAGGAAAGAAGGGATGAAAAGAAGGAAAGGAGGAAGGAAGGACTGAAGGATGGGATGGATGGCATCCAAGGAGAAGAGACTTATTCACTCCAGAGTGGGGCAGGTACTTCTACTTAGGGACTTTTGTATGTCTCTTTTTTCAGTTCAATTTACAGTTTTTTGTAGTAGCACTGAGTGTGTCCCTAACTGTGTAGATGTCCACACAGGAAATCAGGGAAACCGATTCCCAGCTGTGCCACAGAGTGTGCTTTGGAATGTTTGTCAGTGTTTTTTGAAAAGGAAGGAAGGAAGGAAGGAAAGAAGAAAGGAAGGAAGGAAGGAAGGAAGGAAGGAAGGAAGGAAGGAAGGAAGGGAAGAAGGAACAAAGGAAGGCAGGGAGGAAAGAAGGAAGGAAGCAAGCGACAGAAGGATGGAAGGAGGGAAGGAGAAAAGCAAGAAAGAAGGAAGAAGAGAAGGCGGGAGAGGGAGGGCAGGTGGTGTCCAGCTAGAACTTACCAGTTGCATCCCCTGGGGGGCATTTAATAGAAATTGGGGGGTTGTTTGTCTCTTTTTACCACTTCAAATTATCCATTTTGTGGAATAATACTGAGTGCGCCACGGCTTCTCAACAAGTCTGCAGATGTTGTCATGGTAACGGATCCCAATCTCTGCTGCAGTGTGGCCTGCAGAATGTTTACCTGGGCCTTTTGGGAAAGGAGGGAGAGGAGAGGAGGGAGGCAGGAAGAAGGGAAGGATAGAAGGAGGGAAGGAGGAAGGGAGAAAGGGAAAGAAAGAAGGAAAAAAGGAAGGGATGAGAGAAAGAAGGAGAGGTGGAAGGGAGGGTGTACAACTAGGACTGACAGGTTAGCTCCCCAGGGGGCCACATGCTACTCTTTTGGGGATGTTATTTGTCTCTTTTTTACACTTCATTTTCTTACCCTTTTCACGGAAATGCCCTGTGTGCATCACTGAAAATGCAAATGGCTGCAGAACATATCATGGAAACAGACTCCAAGCTATGCCACAGTGTGTGCAGCAGAGTGTTTGTTAGTTTTTGTCGGGAATGAATGCAGTGAGCGGGGAGGGAGGAGGTAAATAAAGGAAGTAAGGAAGGACAGAAAGAGGGAAGTTAGGAAGGAAGGGAGATAGGGAGTGAGGGAAGAAGAAAAGAAAGATGGAAGGAAGAAGAGAAGGAAGGTGTGGGAGGGAGAGCAGGCGTCCACCTAGAAATGACCAGTTGGATCCCCAGTGGGGCATCTACTTCAAATTAGGGCTTTTTGTTTGTCTCTTTTTACCCCTTAAATTACACTTTTCATGGAAAAATACTGAGTGGGCCACTGCCTCTCCACATGTCTGCAGCAGTTGTTATGGAAATGGAGCTGAAGCTATGCAGCAGTGTGCCACAGAGAGACTGTCAGGGTTAGCTGGGAAGGAAGGCAGGGACGGAGGAAGTAGGGACAAAGGAAGGTAGGAAGGAAGTAAAGCAGGTATGAAGGAAGAGGAGAAGAGGGAAGGGAGGAAGGAAGGAAAGAGGGGATAAAAACAGAGAAGGAAGGAGTGAAGGCTGGGAAGGACGGTGTCCAGGGAGAAGATAATTGTTGGGTCCCCGTTCAGGCAGGTACTACAACTTAGGGAATGTTGTTTCAAATTCAAATTATTGTTTCATGCAATAGCAGTTAGTATGACCCTAACTCTGTATATATCTGCAGAGGATGTCATAGAAAAAGATTCCCAGCTATGCCAAAATGTGTTGGCCACTGCCTATAGGAAAGGAAGGGATGGCGAAAAGAAGGGGCGAGCAAGAAAGAAAAAACAGAAAGAAGGAAGGCAGGAAAGAAGGAAGGAAGAAGGAGGGAGGGAGGGAATAAGGGAAAGAAAAAGGAAAGATGGAAGGAAGCAGAGAAGAGGGAGAGGGGGGGAGGCCGGGTGTCCAACTCAACCTGACCAGTTGGATCCCCAGGGGGGTGGCAACTACAACTTAGGAGTTGTTTGTCTCTTTTTACCACTTCAAATTTCACTTTTTGTGGAATAATACTGAGTGCGCCACTGCCTTTCAACATGTCTGCAGCAGTTGTCATGGAAACAGATCCCAATCTATGCCGCAGCGTGCCCTACAGAATATTTAACTGTGCCTTTTGGAAAGGGAGGGAGGGGGCAGGAGGGAGGGAGAAAGACGTGTAGGATGGAAGGAAGGAAGGAGGGAAGGAAGGAAGGGAAGAAAGAAAAAAGCAAGGAAGAAGAGAAGGAAGGAAAGGGCGGAAGGGAGGGTGTACAACTAGGACTGACAAGTTAGTTCCCTAGAGGGGCAGATATTCCTATTTCAGGGATGTTGTTTTTCTCTTTCTTACACTTCAAATTACACTTTTCATGGAAGTGCACCGAGTGGGTCACTGAAAATGCAAATGGCTGCAGAAGAAATTGAGTAAACAGATTCCAAGCTATGCTGCAGTGTGCTACAGAGTGTCAGGGCATGTTTGGAAGGAAGGGAGGGAGATAGGAGGGAGGTAGGACGGAGGGAAGAAGGAAGGAAGGAAGGAAGGAAGGAAGGAAGGAAGGAAGGAAGGAAGGAAGGAAGGAATTAAGTGAAGTTGGAAAGGAGGAACGGAAGAAAAGAAGGAAGGAAGGGGGGAGGGAGGAAAGAAAGGATGAAAAGAAAGAAAGAAGAAAGGAATAAAGGGTGGAAAGGACGGTCCAAGGAGAAGAGACATGTTGGGTCCACATTAGGGTTGGTACTACAACTCAGGGATTGTTGTTTGTTCCTTTTTTCACTTTCAATTACCCTTTTCATGCAATAGCAATAGCACTGATGTGTCCCTAACTCTGTACGTATCTGCAGAGGATGTCATGGAAAAAGATTCTCAGCTATGCCAAAGCATGTGCTACAGTGTTGGCCAGTGTCTGTAGGAAAGGAAGGGAGGGAGGAAAGAGGGAGGGAGAAAGAAAGGAAAAATGGAAAGAAGGAAGAAAGGAAGGAAGGAAGGCAGGAAGAAGGAAGGAGGGAGAGAACGATCAATGGAAGGAGGAAGGGCGAAAGGGAAGAAAAGAAGGAATGAAGGAATGAATAAAGGAGGGAGGAGGAAGGGAGGAAGGGATCAAAAGAAAGAAAGAAGGAAGGCAGAAGAGAAGGAAGGAGAGTGAGTGTATCCAACTGGAAGTGACCTGTTGTTACCCAATGGGGCAGCTGCTATTATGAAGGGGGTTGGTGTTTGTCTCTTTTTCCACTTCAAATTACACCTTTCATGGAATAGCACTGAATGGGTCACTGGCCCTGGAAATGTCTGCAGAAGATGTCATTTAAAGAGATCCCAAGCTATGCAACAGTATATGCTGCAGATTATCAGTTTCTGGTGGGAATGAAGGGAGTGAGGGAGGAGGGAGGGGGAAAGAAAGTAAGCAAGGAAGAAAAGAAGGTAGAAAGGAAGGATGGATGGAAGAAAAGAAGAAAAGAAGGAAATGAGGGAGGGAGGGAGGTTTGAATAGAAGGGAAAAATAAAGAAGGAAAGAAGGAATAGTGGGAGGGACGGCGGGTGTCCAACTAGAACTGACCAGGGTGGATCCCTAGTCAGGCAGCTAACTACAACTTAGGGGTTGTTGTTTGTCTTTTTTTTTTATCACTTCAAATTACATTTTTTCATGGAAAAATACTGAGTGCGCCACTGTCTCTAGACATGTCTGCAGCAGTTGTCATGGAAACAGATGCCAAGCTAGGGTGCAGTGTGGCCCGCAGAGTGTTTATCAGTGCCTGTTGGGAAGGGATGGGGTGGGGGGTAGGGAGGAAGAAAGAAGGGAAGGACGGAAGGGAGGAAGGAAGGAAGGACAGAGAAGGAGGGAGGGAAAGAGGAAGGGAGGAAGGGTAGGAAAGAAAGAGGGAACAAAGGAAGGAGGGAAGAAGGAAGGGAAGAAGGGATGAAAAGGAAGAATGAAGGAAGGAGGGAAGAAGGAAGGGAAGAAGGGATGAAAAGGAAGAAAGAACGACAGAAGGAGTAAAGAGGGGGAAGGAAGGTGTCCAAGTAGAAGAGACTTGTTGGGTCCCCAGTGGGGCAGGTACTCCTACTTAGGGGTTGTGGTTTGTCCCTTTTTTCACTTCAATTTACCCTTTTCATGGAAGCGCACTGTGTGGATCATAGAAAATGCAAATGGCTGCAGAACATATCATGAAAACAAATTCCAAGCTATGCAGTAGTGTTTGGAGCAGATCGTTCCTGGTGGGAAGGAAGGGAGTGAGTGAGGGAGGCAGCAGAGAGAAAGGAAGGAAGGAAGGAAGGAAGGAAGGAAGGAAGGAAGGAAGGAAGGAAGGAGAAAAGGTGAGGGAGGGTGGGAGTCCACCTAGAACTGACCAGTTGTGTTCCCAGTGGGACAGATATTATTATTTAGGGCATGTTTGTCTCTTTTCTCTACTTCATATTACATTTTTCATGGAATAACCCTGTGTGCTTCAGATTGGGAAAATGTTGCAGAGGATGCTATGTAAACAGAATCCAAGTTATGCTGCAGTGTGACTGCAGAGTGTCATTGCCTTTTGGGAAGGAAGGGAATTAGTATGGAGGGAGGGAGAAAGGAAGGAAAAAAGGAAGGAAGGACGGTGGGAGAAAGGAAGGAAGGAATGAAAAAAGGAAGGAAGGAAGGAGGGATGGAGAAAGGAAGAAAGGAAGGAAGGAAGAAAGGAGGGTGGGAGAAAGGATGGAAAGAATGAAGAGAGGAAGGAAGGAGGTATGGAGAGAGAAAGGAAGGAAGGGAAAGAAAAAAGAAATGAGGAAGGAAGGAGAGAAGGAAGGAGTGAGAGGGAGGGTGGGTGTCCAACTAGAATTGACAAAGTGGATCCCAAGTGGGGCAGCTACTACAACTTAGGGGATGTTGTTTGTCTCTTTTTTACACTTCAAATTACACTTTTTATGAAATAGCACTTAGTGGGTCAGTGACTCTCGAAGTATCTGTAGAACATGTCATGTAAATAGATCCCAAGCCATGCTGCAGTGTTTGCTGCAAACTGTCACTACCTGTTGGGAAGGGAGGGAGGGGTGGAGGACGGAGGGAGAAAGAAGGGAAGGAAGGAAGGAAGGAAAGAAAGAAGGAAGTGAGGAAAGAAGGAAGGAGAGAGTGGGAGGGAGGGTGTCCTACTAGAAGTTACCAGTTGGGTTCCCTGTGGGGCAGATACTAGAACTTAGGGGCTCTAGTTTGTCTCTTTTTTTCCCCTTCAAATTACACTTTTCATGGAAGAGCACTTAGTGGGTCACTCACTCTAGAAATGGATGCGGAAGATATCACGGAAGCAGATTCCAAGGTATGTGGCAGTGCGAACTGAAGACTGTCAGTGTCTGTTGGGAAGGGAGAGAGGGAGGGGAGAGTTAACCTTGTTATAGACAGACAAGGACTAGAGAGTAAAGAGGCCTGGGGTGTTTTCCCAGCTCTGCTGCTCACCTTATATAGGCCATGGGTAAGTTATTGGTTGCTCTCTATGCATCTAATATATGAGCAAGGGAAGCTAACTCACATTTCTATAAGAATGTACAGTTTATAAAGTGCATTTTTCACAGCAACTCTGTGAGGTAGGTTGGCCTATTTGGCTGGTAAAGAAACTAAGATTCCAAGAGCAGTGATTAGCCCACACAAACCCTGCAGGCCCCCCCAGTGCCTCGGTTGGCCTAGTGTGGGAACAAAAGCCCCCATACCAGGGATTGCAAAGTCATCTCAGCTAGAGGATGAGTGGTGCTCTGATTCCTAGGCCTTGACGTTAGAGATTCTCAGGGCCACAGAGGGGGTGATGTCCCTGGTCCTCAGCTGGAAGCATAATATCACTAACGATATAACAGGGTCACAGATCTAGAGAGAGAAGGGTCTTCAGGGTCCGTGTGGGACCATTCCTCAGCTCACATGAAGGAAGTTACACAGTTTGTTTAAGGTCACATCGCTAGTAAATGACAGCGATAGGATGTGAACCCAGGTTCTTTAATTCCAAAGAACTATCCCAAATAGGGGGCATCAAGAAGGGCCCATAGTGCACTGAGCACCGGGGTCTGGAATTAGGAAGATTCCTCTTCCTGAGTTCAAATCTGCTCTCAGACACTTCCTTGCTGTGTGACCCTGGGCAAGTCACTTTACCCTGTCTGCCTCAGTTTCTTCATTTGTCAAATGAGCTGGAGAAGGCAACTGCAGACCACTCCAGTATCTCTGCCAAGAAAATCCCAAAGGGGGTCACGAAAAATTGGGAAAGACTGAACATCCCAAATAAGCCCTAAAACTCCCCAGTCTTTATTCTCCTCCCCACCACCCATTAACCAAGACTAGGTTTTTTAGTTTCCCGTTGTGTGTTATAAAAAGCAATGGCAGCGTTCCCAGCCAATAACACTTTGGCCTGGCTCCTTCCCTTTCTAGTTGGCCTCTCCCTCCCCAGACAACTGGAGGGGTAGAGGTCCTTCGATAAAGGGAAAGCAGACAGGTTCATCGCCTCAGGTTCCACTCTCCCAGAGGTGTGAACTGGAGAATAAGCAGATCTTACATTCTGATTGCATCCTCTTAGTCAAGGCTAGTCCATCCATTCATTCACGCCCTCGACACAGGCAAAAACATACAGAAATAGATTGACTTTAGGAGGAGCACAAGCGGCCTAGCCCATGTTTCCTTTGGGCTTTACCTCCATTAAAGTCTTCTTCCACTTCCTACTTGTGGGCTGGAAATTACTCTTGAGTTTTACAGGGCTGGGGAGTCCGCTTTGGGAGGGCCCAATGAGCGTTCAGGGCTATAAGGATGGGCCCAGTGATTGCAGCAGTGTGTCCAGTCCTCCATGACCAAGGGGCCACAGGCAGGATGACTAATTTTTCAGACCCAGTAATTCTCAAATACCCCTTGCTCAGTCATAAAGGGGTGGCAGTTAGTGAGGATTGCTCCAACTCCCCAGCAGCCCACCTCAGTCCCTCTTAAGGGCTGTGGTTTACGGCTTCCAAACAAACTTTCGTTAGTAGTTGAATTAGTCACTCTCACCAACTGGTGCCAGCCTACCTTTTCCAGTTGACTATTTTTCTTGCCCCGTCTGGCTGCCTCCATGCCTGCCTGGGGTCCTGTTTCCCCTGAGGTCCTGTTTCCCCCTGAGCCTTCAAAGCTCAGCCCAAGTGGCCCCTCCAAAGGGATGGAGGGAGGCCTTACTTGGTGTTCCTCCAGCCCCAGTTATGTACCTGTGTATTTACTGAGTATGGATTGGTTTTCCCAAATACAAGGTAAGCTCCCTGAGGCCGGGCACTGTTCTGTTCCTATCCTTAGAATCTAGTACAGTGCTTGGCAGAAAGTAGGTCTTTAATAAATTCTTATTGATTGAATGATTATTCTCCTGTAGAAGTATGTCTGAAAGGGACCATAGGAATCATAAGTCCAAACTGGCTTTTTACAGAGAAGGAAACTGAGGTTTAGAGGTAGCAAATAATAGCCAGACCCTGCAACTCTAAATAAATCAGAGCTTTGGTCATCTGAAGTGGGGAATTAAGGCAAGAGAAGGGTAAAGAGGAACAGAAAGGTAGCACAGAAAACTGATGCAAATGCTTTCCCTTCCCAGTGCCTCCAGCCTATATTGGGGGATGGATGGAAGTGCCCAGAGGGAAGCACAGTGGCATCTGGAGGTCCCAATGAGAAAAGAACATAGGATGGCTGGCGTTTTGAATACTTCCATCTGGAGGCCACAAGTTCCTTCCGGTGAGACTGACAGAACCTGTGGGGAGAAAATTACCCTTATTCCAAAGATTAATCTGTAAGATAAAATTAGAGATATAATAAATAAAATAAAAGCATCAGCCTGTGTACTGAACACCTTTTCCCTGACAGATTGGGAGAAGGAAAAGTTCCAGCTCTGGGTCATTCTCAGAGCACAGTGGTTTGGACTCCTGAGATCTCTTAGGGCCCTGGCAGCTGCCCAACAGGTCCTGGTCTGTCAGGGCCCCTTGAGTTTGCTTATCTTTGGGGTGCCCCCAAAATGTGAGGCACAGAGAACCCCCCCCCCCACACACACCAATACTAGGTGAAAGGAACATTAGTGGTTCTCCTGGAGTGTTTATAAACCTAAGCTTCATCTACAGGAAGACCCTGGGGAGGGGGGGAACCTTTCTACCAAGTGAAGAATTCTGCTAGAGAAGAATGGCCCTTCCCCAACCAGACCTTAGACTGGTGGAGGTGGAGGAAACTTTGATGGGGATCCACCCCTTAGCAAGGCAAATCAGAAAATGTTCTTAAAGACTTTAGAGAATTGCCTGGGGGGTACTACCCACCTCACCACTCTCCTCCCCTAACTTTGACTCCTCCTTTATTTACAGCAACTTTAGTGAACTGGGCTTTGTCTATAGTGGAGTCCAGTAGGCTTTAGCAGAGGTGAAAGAGTCCTGCTGGATGTCAGTGCCTGGCATGCCTCTGGCACCACTGCCCCCAACCCAAGCCCTGGAAAGGAGGTGAGGCCCTGTGGTCCAGCTGGTCCCGGATGGGTGTGGCCCTTGCTGGAAATCTGTGTGAGCACTTAGCTCATGTCACTCCATCTATTCAACAAATAGTTCAGTTCAGTCAATAAACATTTATCTAGCCTCTCCTGTGTGCCAGACTGTGTACTAAGGCAAAAGATAATCCCTGGCCTCCAGGAGCTCACAATCTAACCTGGAGACAAGCCAACAAATCTGTACAAACAAGCCACATACAGGGTAACTAGGAAACATGGGAGGGAAGGCATTGGAGAATTCCTGGGCCATAGATAGGGAGAACTGGTCCTCCATGGAAGCATTCCTTCAGATTTCCACGCCCATTATTGTTTTGGGGGCTCGCCCCAGTTCCCCTGGCCCACTCTTGGGTAAAAGCAGCAGGGAAGTCTTCACTCATAAGTGGGTGGCTGAGGATTTCCTAAGGACTTTGGGTGTCCAAGGGCAGGAGCCGTCCCCAGAGGGCAGTCCAGTGGGCCCAGGCTGGTGCCTGTGCGAGCACCCACTGGAAGGCAAGTGGCTTGCAGGAAGCCAGTGCACTGGGTCAATTTCAGGTGAAATCCCTCATTTTGATCAGTTTCGTCAGTCAGTCAATCATCAACCAGAAGGGGTGAGCTGAGCCAGGCACAGCCCAGCACATGGGGCCATGGCCACTCGAAGTAGGGGTCCAGATGGGAGCTGCACAGCGGTCCACCGGGACTGCCTGGGGGACAGGGGCCGAGGTGGGCGTTGGCGCTTGGGGATGTCCACGGGCAGGACCATGCAAGGGTCAGTTTAGGCTGCAGTATGCTGGCCTGAAGGATGGCTCCCCAGCCTCCCAAACCCCTCTTTTTAATTATTTCCTATCGTTTATGCCGCCTATAGCCTGCTTTGTACTCGGTTTATTCTGTAAGCTCCCTGAGGACAGGGCTATCTGCTGCACGCAACAGGCGCCAAATACAGGTCGCTGCTTCATGCAATGGTGGGTGGCAGCCACACCTTCGTAGGGGCCGTCAGTTTTGGGGCATTTCCTGGATCTCCTCGGTGTCAGGCTGGCCTGCATCACTGACTGAAGCCCCGGGAGACCATCTGGCCGCAGGGGTCAGGGTTACAAGTGGAGGCTGGAGGCGGACTCGAACCCGGACTCGAACCCAGACCCGAGAGGGCTTTCTCTAGAGCTCTGAAAAAGGAGGGGGTTGGGGCGGCTAGGTGACGTAGTGAATAGAGCACTGTCCCTGGAGTCAGGAGGACCTGAGTTCAAATCCGCCCTCAGACACTTAACACTTACTAGCCCTGTGACTTCGGGTAAGTTACTTAACCCCAATTGCCCTGCCCTCCCCCCAAAAAAATTAAAAAAAGAAAGAAAGAAAGAAAGAGAGAAAGAAAGAAAGAAAAGCGGTGGGCGGCCAGGGCCTCCGTAACCATGGTAACCGCCAGAGAGCAGGCTCGGGGGTCTCAGCCTCTCCCTCCGCCTTCCTGATCTCTTCCCAGGGTTCCGCGCGGGAGGGTGGGGGCCGCGGAGGGAGGGGGGCGGGGCGGTTCCCTAGTGCGCACGTGCGGGCCTGGAGGACCCGCTCCTCTTCCCCCGCCCTCCAGACGCAGGCGTTTGGGCCCCGCCAGCCTCCGTAGAAGCTGGCCCGCGAGTTCCACGTTGGCTGCGCATGCGCACTGGAAGCGTTGCGCTCCTGCCGGGCCTCCGTCGTCGCCTTCGCTGTCGCCGCCGCCGCCGCGGCTGGATGGATGGGGGCGCGGGGGTCGGGCCGAGGCGAGGCGGGGAGGGTGGGGAGCGGAGCCGGTTCCGGATCCAAGAGGAGCAGCGGCCGCGGCTGCGGGGGACGCGGCCGGAGGCTGAGAGGAGCCAAGCCGCCGCCGCGTCCGTGAGGCCTCCGCGGGGCCCGGCCTTAGGCCAGAGGCCCGAGGACACCGCACCATGTTCAAGAAGCTGAAGCAGAAGATCAGCGAGGAGCAGCAGCTAGCGGCGGCCCAGGTACCCGGGGGAAACTGAGGCACGGGAGGAGGGTTAGGCGAACCACGCGCGCCGAGGACCATGAAGGGGCTGGGACCCCTGACCCCCGCGACAGCGCCGGCCCTGAAGGTCTCAGTGGCCTCCTGCGTAAGCCCCGCCCCCCCGGGTCCCTGGGCCTCTCCCCGGGTGACAGGGGCGGGGCTCTCGAGGTCCTGGCAGGTGTGGTCACGTGCTCCCTGAACTTTGTGCCCCGCCCCCAACTTTAGCCCGGTCTGGTTGGGCCTAAGGTGGGGCTCCGCTGGGGTGGGCGGGGCCTCCCCACCCTGTGCCCGGTGCTGATGGGCTGATGTCCTAGAGGAGGTCGGGCTGGACTTGAACTCCGAGCCCAGCGCTCCACCAGGAAGGTGGTCGTGCCGCACTGGGTGACCCCACTGGAGTTTTCTGGCGGAGACTCCGGAGGCTCGGCCACGTCCTTCTCCAGCTCACTTTACAGATGGGAGCACTGAGGCAGGCACATGTGGGGCTCCTTGTGGGGCGTCCTTGAAACCTCCTGGGGCTCCCTGACCAGGGAGTGTCCGGAGTGCCCCCGGGCTGAGCTTCTAAGCCTGGCCTTGGTGGTCATCCTCGTCCCGGGACCAGGATCAGGCCCGCAGGCTGGTGCCCTGTTGGTCTGAGGCCCCCGGGGTGCCTCTGGTTGTTGAGGTGGGGGTGGGGGGCCGGGCCTGGCCCAGCCCCGGCGCCGCGGAGCCTGGTGGCGTTCCCAGGCTATCGGGTATCCAGCAGATCCCGGGAAGGGGGCCAAGGGTGGAAGGCGCCTGGGGCGGGGGAGGGGCCGGCCCTGGGGTGCCTTGGACATCAGACACTTATTTCGCTTTGAGTATGCTGTGATGGAGAGGCCCATGCCCGGCCTGGTGGCCTTTCCGTTTGGAGGTAATTGGGGTTAAGTGACTTGTACAGGATCACCCGGCTCAGCAGGGTCTGAACTCAGGCCCTTCTGCTTCTAGAGCCAGTGCACTGTCCACGGGACCACCCAGCCGCTCCCAGCTAAGTCTTCAGAGTGGCCTGGGCACCTGCGGTTGAGGTACCTGGGTCTGGGGCACAGTCTCAGCATCTGAGCCTGAGAGGTTCCTTTTCCATGTGCCTGGCACTGTGCTGACAGCTCAGGGAGCTCATAGGCTCGTGGAATCCTGGGAAGACCTGGGGGGGGGTACGGTGGGAGAAGGCACTAATGCCTGGGGTGGGGTGGGTGGCGATCTGAGTCTTGAAGGAGCCCCAGGCACCAAGCACAGAGGACAGCTGGTGAAGAAGCACAGAATTAGGAGGGGCCAACGTGTTTGGGAAGAGGCCACAGCCCAGCATAGCTGGGTTCTAGGGCACGTGTGAGGGGACTTGGGAGGTAGGAAGAGGCAAGGTTCTGAAGAGCCTGCACTGCTGTACGGAGGACTTTGGATCTTCTCCTGGAGAAGAGTCAGTGAGTGGGAGGGATGATGTGCTCTCTCCTGTGCGTTAGGAAAGTCACTTTGGAAGGCCAGTAGAGGATGGAGTGTAGTAGGGTGAGATTGGACAGGCTTGTGGCTTTTGATGCATGGCTGAGAAGCCCCGGAGGTCATGATGAGATCAGGTGCCAGCAGGGCTAAGAAGGGCACGTGGGAGCCTTCACAGCAGATTGGATCTGGTGGGTGGTGAGGGAGCAAAGAGCTGAGCATTTCCTAGCGTGTGAGCCTGGGCGATAGTGAGAATGGCGCTGCCCACAATAGGAGTGAGGACTGGAAGAGGGGAAGGCTTTTTGGGGAAAATAATTAGTTCCATTTTGGACATAATGAATTTTAATGTGTTTGTGGAATGTCTGTTTCCAAATGTCCCACAGGTAGTTACAGATTTGAGCCTGGAGGGTCAGTAGAGAAGTTAGGGCTGCAGCAGTAGATCTGAGAATCATTTGTGTAAAGATGACAGGTTGGATCTCTGGGACCTGATGAGAGAACCAAGTGAAGAGGGCCCAGGACAGAGCCTTGGGGGACACTCATAGTTAGCAGTGACCTGGGAAAATGCCAGTGGGGAGGCCTGAAGAGGAGAACCAGGAGACAGAGTTCTGGGAAATCCTGGAGAGGGAAGCCACAAGAGGGCTGGGGGCTGCAGAAAGGTGAGGTCTGAGCCAAATTGTAGGAAGTTAAGAGGAGCCAGAGGGGAGGAAGTAATTGTGCCCATTGGAGATGGCCTGAAGGTGGCCAGCCACCAGAGGCAGGAGAGGCAGTGGGCAGAGAGGGGTCAGGTGGAGGTTTTTTGGAAGGTGGAGGAGATGTGGACACATCTATAGACAGTGAGGAAGCATCCAGTAGACAGGGATAGATTGAAGATAAGTGAGAGGGTGAGGGAGAGAGGGAGCAGTCTGCTGGAGAAGATGAGCTGGGACCCAGCAGTAAGCATTTGTTAAGCATCTACTATGTGCCTGTGGTGGTTTAGTCACGTCTGATTCTCTGTGACCCCATTTGAGATTTTCTTGGCAGAAATCCTAGAGTGGCTTGCCCTTTCCTTCTCCAGCTCATCTTACAGATGAGGGAACACAAGCAGACAGGATAAAGTGGCTGCCCAGCTGGTGCATATCTGAGGTCAGATTTGAACTCAGGTCTTCCTGCCCCCAGATCTAGAACTTGGATCTGCTGTGCCACCTAGCTGTCCTCCCAGATAGATACCTGACAGCTGGCCATTTCCTTTTCCAGGAGATTTTTTTTTCTTTTTGGAGGGGGAAAGGCAGGGCAGTTGGGGTTAAGTGACTTGCCCAAGGTCACATGACAAGTAAGTGTTAAGTGTCTGAGGCAGGATTTGAACTTAGGTCCCCCTGACTCCAGGGCCAGTACTCTATTCATTGTACCACCTAGCTGCCCCCTTCTCCAGGAGATTAAGGCAAACAGGTGAAGTGACTTGCCTAAGGTCACACAGCTCATGTCTATTTGAACTCAGGTCTTCCTAACTCCAGGCCCAGGTCTTTATCTTCTATGCCACCTAGTTGCCTCCATAAATATGTAGTAGTAATTGTTGCTTTTTAGCCATTTAGTCCTATCTCACTTTTTGTGACCACTTAGGGACTTTTCTTGGCAAGGATACTGGAGTGGTTTGCCATTTCTTTCTTTGTTGGATTAAGGCAAACAGGTTGAATGACTTGCCTAGGGTCTCACAACTAGTGCATGTCTGAGGCTGGATTTGAATTCAGTTCTTCCTGACTCCAGGTCCAGCCCTCTATCCACTGAGCCACCTAGCTGCCTCCATTATATGCCTTATGTTCATCATGTGCCTAGCACTGTGCTAAATGCTGGTGATACAAAAAGAGGTAAAATACAGCCCCTCCCCTCAAGGAGTTTACAGTCTACTGGGGGAGGCAGCATAGGAACAAATCTATATAGAGCAGACTCTAGGCAGGATAAATAGGGAATGCTCAGCAGAGGGAAGGCACTGGAATGAAGGTGGGGGGAGGCTTCCAGTAAAAGAAGGGATTTTAGTTGGAACTCAAAGGAAGCGTTCTTTGTCAATTCCCCTTACACATGTAGAAGGATTTGCCTTGGCAAGGAGAGGGGCTGCCTCATTCAGCGAGGGGATGGTGGCAGAGGCATCTTGATGATGAAGAATGAGGAGGAGGGAAAAGAGAACTCTTTTGGTGAATAACCTCATTTTTTTTTTTCAGGAAAATTTGAAGCAAGTTTTCCAGTTGAGATGATGGGAGAAAGTATACATGAGAGGTCTGAGGAGGGGTGAAAAGGTTTGGAAGAGCCTCTGTGGTGGTGCCCACAGTTACACAGCTAGGAAGTGTCTGAGGCAGGATTTGAACTAGGCCTGACTCTAGGCCTAGCAGTCTGCACTGCATCACTACCTAATATGTGTATATGGGGTGATTGAATATGAGGAATGGAGGATGACACCAAGGTCGGGAACATGATTCATGTCAAGAATGGTGGTGCCCTTTTTAATAATAGCGTAGTTTGGAAGAGAGGTGGGTTTGGGGAAGATGAAGAATCTTCTTTGGATTTATTGCATTTGTGATGTCTGAAGGACATCCAGGTTGAAATCATCAAAAAGGCAGTTGTTAGTGGGGGATTTGGAGCTCAGGGCAGAGACCAGGGCTAAGTATATTGATCTGGGAATCCTAAGTGTAGAGATATTAATTGAACCCTTGGGAATTGATGAGAATGCCAAGTGAGAGGATGCAGAGAGGAAGAGGGCACAGGACAGAACCTTGGGGCACCCTGCCAGCTAATGGCTGTGACATGGATGAAGATCTAGCAACTGAGAAGGAGCCGTCAGACAGTATGAGCAGAACCCAGGGAAGATCCAGAGTTAAATGCTTCCCAGAGGTCAGAAGGATGAGCATTGAGGAAAGGCCTTCAGAGATCATTGGTAACTGCTGAGAGCATGGTGAGGTTGTAAGCCAGATTCCCCAGAATGAGAGGAGAGGAAGGGTGGGGCTGGAGAGGGAATTTACTTCTGCTGCTTCATTTTGCAGGTGAGGGAAACCTGAGAGGTTTAAGGATCTGCTTGAATTTACATAGGCTGTTGAGTGGCATGTCTTCTGTAACTCCCAGTGTGGGGCCCTTCCCACACCCTCATGTGGACTCTCTTTCCTTTGGTGGTGTCTGAGAGGATCTAGCATGGCTTCTGACAGAGAGAATGTGGCACTCCTGATTTTTATGATTTTCCTTCATAGGTTCCTTCCAGTTCACCTGCCCCAGCAGGGACCAGGAGCCGGACATCTTCTTTTACAGAACAGCATGATGATGGTACTCCCAACAGAGAGGTCAGTGTAGAATTAGTTTTCTTATCATTTCTCAAAGGAGGCACGGGAGTTAAATATGCAAGGCTGCTGTTGTGACTCAGGAGGCCTAGGTGTTAGGAATGTCATTGCTGGGTGCTGGAAATAGTAACACAGACCATATTATCTCTACCAGTAGGGAAGGCATAGGGAGGCTGGCCAGGGGACTTGTGACATGAGAATACTTTTACCAGTGCAGATCAGCACCTTCTGCAAAGGTTCATTGCCTAGAACATGGAGAGAGCACTGGCTGTACAAATAATCAACATAAACCATTATTCTGAGAAAATTGGCTTCCTTTGAACATTTTTCATTATATAGAAGAATAACATTTCTTACATGATGTTTAAGTTGAATCCCTATCCATAAGATCATGGAATTAGAACTGATTGTGACCTTTGACGTTACTTAGATCAGCTATCTCAGTTATATAGGAGACACTGAGGAGGAGAGATAAAGTACCTTGCTCATGGTCATCCATGTAATAAGCAGCAGGGCTAGGATTTGACCCCTGGTTCTCTGATGCCAGATGTGGTGCCTTTAACTATACAACAGCTGTGGGGGAAGGAAAGAAGTCATTTTAGAAATGAGGAAATTTAGATTAGACATGCTGACTCTGCAACCACAGTTCAAGCAGCTAGACGGAGAGCTGGGGGTGACTTTAATTAGGCTCTATAGTCTTAGACATCTCCCATGTGTTCTTGTGGGACCCTCAGAACAATCCTGCCATTAAATATAGAATCCCACTTGGTATTATCTCCATCGGACAGATGAAGAAACCAAATCATAAAAATCTATCTAGCATTTGTTTTTATGCATTATACGAAATCCTTAAATGTTGTCAGTTGTAATTTTAAAAGTGACACTGCTGTTCTCTTTGAATTCTTAACTCACATAGTAAATTCCTATTTTTAAAACTTTGTTTTCAGGATGAATGTTGTGATGTTATTTTAACGTTTATTCACAGACCTAACTTATTAAGAAGACAGTAGAATGACTGCTACCAACATTTCTATAACATTTTGAAAGATTTTGCTACGTGATTGCTTTTTAAATGAATTTTAAGAACTGTTTTAAGTGTTTATAAAGTAAACATACTCAAATTGTTCTTTTCCATGTAGGTGGGAAAGCATGCCTCCTTGAGGTAATTCTTTATAAAGACCTGAGACTTGCTATCAGACTGACCCAGGGAAACCAGGAGCTCCTTTATTCTTTGGCCTTTCCCCCATGATGGTTTCTGTCATTGCTCAGTGACCTTGTACTTCATTGGGCCAGTTCGAAAGCCTCTGCACAGGGTAATTCATTGTTCTACGAGATAGACTGCTGTCATCAAACCACCATATCTGCCTGCTGAGCATTTTCTGTGCTGTTAGAGAACTCTTTATAACAAACTAGTTCTTAAACTTGAATGAAATTTTCAGTCCTAGGCCTGGACTTTTATTTGCTAAGTCAGTTTCTAGCAGTATATTTAATTAAAATCTTCATAGGGAAAATCTGTGTAGCCATTTCTTTCTGGCTTCTTACTTTTGATATATGAGCCTTATATTGTCAGGGATACTGATTTTTTTTTTGAGTCTCAGAAGGCTACTGTCTTCCTCCTTTAAAGTAGAAATTGATTTATGTATTAATTCCATGCATAGAATTGGTTGTCTTTCAGTCACAATTTATAGGCATAATATAGTTCAGTTTTACAGACATTATCAAGTATCTCCTATGGACAGAACGCAATGTAAATGCTCGGTGACCCACAGAATTTAGAATAAAATGTGATTCTTGCCCTTTTGAAGATGACAGCCTTTTGGGGGATGTGACATACACAGATAACAGTACAAAATAACCTAAGTGCACACTAAAGTGTGAGCAAAGTGCCGAGTGAGGTCCTATTTGATCAGGGATGAAGGGAGAGCCTTGCCCATGTTGGGAGTGGTGGAAAGCTTCCTGGAGACTTCTGGCTTTAAAGGTTGAGTTAGCAGTTGCCTAGCTGGAGAAGAAAGTATTCCAGATTAGGTTTAAGCAAAGGTGCTCAGTAGGATAGTGTGGGATGTGTATGGCAATTGATAGAGTACACTTAGAATTTGTGGAGGAGAGCAGTATTAGAAAATGCATCTTTGGTGTACAGACTTAGCTGGATCAAAGGGTATGTCTGCACAGTTTTATAGCTTTTTCTGCATAGTTCCACATTGTTCTCCACTTTAGAGTGGTTGGTCCAGTTCACTACTCCCCTGACAATTCATTAATATACCTATTTTCCCTTTTCCCCACCAGCATTTGTCATTTCTGATAGGTGTGAGGTGGTACCTCAGAGTTTTATTTTGCTTTTCTCTAATCAGTAGGGATTTAGACCATTTTTTCATATGACTAGATAGCTTTCATTTCTTCTTCTGAAAACTGCCTGTTCATATCCCTTGACCATTTATCAATCAGGGAATGACTTATTTTTACAAATTTGACTCCGTTCCCTATGTATTTTAGAAATGTGGCCTTTATCAGAGAAACTTGCTAGAAAATTTTTTGATGTTACTTTGTTGTCTGTGGTACCTTTTAGTAAAGTGTAATTTCCCTGATTGTCGTTTTTAATTAGATCTGGTTTTGCTTTTGCTTTGTCTGAGATTGTGGTTGCTACCCCTGCCTTTTTTTACTTTGGCAAACAGCATGGTATTCTAATCCTGTGTGTATCTTTCTGTTTTCGTGTGTGTCTCTTGTATACAACATATTATTGGATTCTAGTTGCAAATTATTTCTGCTATTTGCTTATTTTATGAATCATGCCATTCACAGTTATGATTATTAACTCTGTATTTCCCTCTATCATATCCTCTCCTATTTGTCTTTCTCTCTTTATCCTGTCCCTCCTCAAAAGTATATATGTATATTTGCATGCACACACAGACATATGTGCATACACATATAAACAAACATGGATTTCAGTCTATCTGCCATCCTTTTTACTTTCCTCTGGAAATAGTAGAACAATGCAGAATTTGAGAAGTAGGGGAGAAGGAGAAGTAAGAGTCATGATATGTCTTATGTTAACTGAAATCCTTGGGAAACAGTGTTGTGGAGAAGTCAGTCTTTTTAACTGAAGGTTAATCTGAAATTTTTGTTCCAGCACTCCTTGGAAATCTTGGTAAAATGGAGTTTAGTTTTATGCTTCGAGAACTATATTATGATGAAGCAAACTGGATCTTTTTTTTCCTTTTTCTTTTTGGAGGGCTATTGGGGTAAAGTAACTTGCCCAAGGTCACACAGCTAGGTTTTTATTTGTGTGTGTGTTAAGTGTCTGAGGCCGGATCTGAACTCACGTCCTTCTGACTCCAGGGCCAGCGTTCTACTCACTGTGCCACCTAGCTGCCCTACAAACTGGATTTTTTTAATGATTACTACCCTTAGAGTTATTAGAGATAGGAAAGTGAATTACCAAGAATTGTACATTGGGAAGGTAAATGAGAGGGAGGGAGTACTGGTCCCTGGAAGTTCCTTAGGAGGAAGGTTCTCTATCTGCAGGGGAGTCTGCAGCTCAACCTCATTCCTTGGGTTGAGACTTGAAAGATGATGTTGTTGTCTGTCTCTTCTCTTTCCCTTCTTACACTCCCTGAACATTTTTATCTGGAAGAAATAAGGCTAAATATATATACCAATAGAACCTTTGAAGGGGAAAATAAATCAGCAAAGGAGTAGTCTTAGCGGATTGGCTTTGGGAATGGGAGGGGAATCATGTGAGTTCCTCAAGTCCTCTCTCTGGTATTGGTGCCTCATATCTGTTCTCATTTCTGGGCCCTTGTTTTTTTTCCTCTTAAATTCCTGATAATGGTATTTCAGTAATTTACTGTTTTTTTCTTCTAAAAGCAGATTGCAGCAAAAATTCCACTTAATCCTTAGGCTTTATTATAATGAAATACCACATTTTGTAGTTTAACTTCCTTTAAAAAGATTATTGACAATATTGTTAAAAAACAAGTTTTTATTGATGTCTTTTTTTTTTTAAGTCATCATAGTTTTCCTCAGTATCTCTCCTCTTCCCCACCCCAGAGTCATTCTATATAATAAATAGTGTGTTTTTAAAGCCAAAAAAAAAAAAAAAATAGACAAAATCAGCACAACCTCTCAACACATTGAAAAAATCTGAAAATGTTTGCAATGTGTAAGTTCGATGGTGTTTCCAACTCCATGAGAGGATGGTTTGGGAACTGTGTATCACCTTGCTTCTGTCTCTTACCTCTGCTTGAGCTTTATACTTTTGTAACATTTACTTGATTTTTGTATGTTGTTGTTCTGTCTGTTTACGTTGTTGTAGTCACTGTGTATGGTCTTTCCTTGTCTCTGCTTGCTCTATCAGTTAATAGAAATCTTTACAGACTTCTCTGGATTCATCATACACATCATTTCTTATAGCATAGTAATACTGTATCTTATTTATGTACTACAGTGTGTTTAACCATTCACCAGTTGATGAGTATCTATATTGTTTCCAATTCTTTGCTGTCACAAAAAGTGCTGCTATATCAATTTGGTGTATATAGGAATTTTCTTCTTATCAATGACTTCCTTGGGGGTGTAGTACAAGCCCAGTAATGAAATCTCTGGGTCAAAAAGGATATGGACATTTTAGTCACTTAATTTGCCTGTATGCAAATTGCTTTCCAGAATGGTTGTACCACTTTCTAGTTCCATCAACAACGCATGAGTGTGCCTGCCATCCTACAACCCCTTCCACATTGACTATTGCTATTTTTGGTCATTTTTGACGATTTGAAGAATGGGATGGTGAAACCTCAGGGTTGTTTTGATTTGTATCTCTCTTATTGCTGGTGATTTGGTGCATTCTTTCATGTCATTGTTACTACATTGCAATTCTTCTTTTGAGAACTGTTTTCTTCGTATGTTTTGACCTCTTATCTATTGGGGAAGATAGCTTTTTTTTTTTTAAACATTATTTTCATTTGCCAATATCACCTTCCCTCTTTTTCACCCAAAAAGCCATTCATTATAACAAAGGATAAGAAAGATCAGGGAAAAAGCATTTCAGCAGAACTAATCAACCTATTAGCCATGCCCAGCAAGAGCCCCTGACCTCTGCATCCTCTTATCTCTGGGTCCAGGTGTAAAGGCTTATTTATTTCTTATGACACATAATACGTATACATATCGGGATAAGTTGCATTGTTCTTGCCTTTATCTTTTTTTACACTGAGAGGGACTTTTTTTGGGGAATATTTTTTACTTTACTTTACTTTTTGCTTGGCTAGGAGCTTGTTTCCTGGAGAACATTATTTATATGCAAAGGTTCAAATTTTTGATGTCTGATAAAAACTGATGCAGTGGATTTAGGAAAGAGAGGTGAGTAGTCAAAGGACAGGTTAGTCAGTGACCTTCAGGGTATTTGACTGACAGCGGCTTAAGAATATATTTGCCAGCTCCAAGACACTGGTTACGTGGCTTCATCTGTGATGTCTGTTAAAAATATAACATACAATGTACAGTAATTTCTGTTGTCTTTATTGCTTCCAAGTAGATTAGTTTATGTTATGATGTGAGAGTGTCTAAGATATAAATGCTTGGCATCCTCGGACCTTGATAAATATATGTGGATGTTCTGTAGTGTTTATAGTATATGTGAGCCAGATATCATGTGTTTTTGAGATGCTTATAACTGTATTGAAAATGTTAGATGTCTTGCCCCTTGCTGGATTGACTTTAAATGTTTCTTAACTATGACTTTGCCATTTTGAAGGAATGTTAGTTTCACAGCTGATGCTTTTGACCATTAGTCATGGCATTTACTATGTTTTTGGGTGAAGGACTCTATTTTTGCTTCATTGGCACAGTGCTCAATGTTGAGGATACAAAGAAGGGCAGAAGACAGTTCCTGCCCTCAAGGAGCTCACAGTCCATCAGAGGAGACAACTTTGGGTTCTCTAGTGTCTGTGCCACCAGAGCACAAACCCTGGGCAAGTCCTGCCAACCTGGAAGAGCAATAAGTCTAAGCTTGGTGACTAGCTAAGTATAGAAAGGTTTGATGACAGAAGGCTGGTAGCTGGTCTTCTGCCCCACCCCTGAGCTAAAAGCCTGAAAATTCCTTTCCTGTTTTCTTCTGAGAGGTTAGGACTGCCTCCCTCCACAGTTAGAGGTTACACATGAAAGGCACGTCCACACAGTGGCTAGGTTTCCTCTTACTCTTCACTTTTGCCTGGAATTTAGAGGTGGCATTTGGGAGTGTGGAAAGAGCAGAGGCCTTTGAGTCAGAAGGCCTGGCCATATAGGCCCAGCTCTAAAGCATTTTGTGTGACCTTGGCCAAGCAGGTCCTGTCCTGGGGACTCATCTATAAAGTTAAAGGGATTGGGCAAGCTGACTTCTTAGGCCTCAAGCTTAAACTAGGAATCTCTAAAATGAATTCTTGAACTCTGCCTGAGTTATTGATTTACCAGAAGTGCTTTATGCTAATGGTCTGGTCACAGAACTTTGAATATTTACAATTTGATGAAATTATGAATGAGATGAGTTCATGTGTGTGTGCATGTGCTTTCCATTACATGATGAATTGTTTATTATTTGGCATTTTTTTTTAAAAAGGGCAACTTTCTAGTCTACTTAAGTTGCAGAGAACCTGACAGCCTGCATTGTAAGAGGGAATTTCTTCATCTGAGAGCCCCACCACCACCAATAACATTAGAAGTCTAGCCCCACTCCTGTTAAAAAAACCCAACCAAACTGGTCGTCTGATACTTTAAAATATTCATGTTACTCTGTAAATAAATTTATTTTTGCTTATATAATAATATTTCAGTATCTTATAGAATTTTCTCCAGTATAACTAAAGTATCAAAAAGCAATAGAAATATTCTGAACAGGGAGCCATAGCAAGTAGGATCCTGAATAAAATGTGAACTTAACATTTGTAATTCGTGATAATTCAAAAGTAGTTGGATTTTCTTTTTAAATGTTTGAAGCCAGAAGGCTACATTAAATCTGCAGGGAAGTCCCGGTGTCAGATCTCCCTCAGCTAGTTCCATCCTCCCCACCCTCAATAGAGAAGCTCCTGAGGAGCCAATGACTTACTGAGCATCCTGCACTGATTTATTACAGGAAGGCTCTGCAAGGGTTTCCTGATTACCAGCCTAGTGCTTATCCACAATGCCATGTCAAATCAAATGACATCAAGCATTTATTAAGCACTTACTGTATGTGGGACACTGCGCTAACCTCTGGGAATAAAAATCCAGGTTGAAAGAAATGGAGACGATGCCTTCTGGGAACTGGGGGGAGACCATCAAAGGGACTGAACAGGCTGAGGGGAAGTTGAAGGCACTTGCTGTAGGGCCGTGGCAGAGCAATCCCTAAAGAGTTGGGAATGTAGTCTAGCCTTGAGAGGAAGGAAGATCTGATGAAAGATCTCCTTTTCCAGTGGAAGCTCTGGAAAGAACCAGCTAGTCAATCGCAGGAGAGTTGCAGTGAAGGTGGAAGGTACTTGCAGGTATAGTGGGCCAGGAAAAGTCAAAAGGCCAGGCAGGCGTGCTGCCTACCTTACATGGATTTAGGCCCAAACCTTACTGGGTATGAGAACATGGACGTGTGTGGGCAGAGGTATTTTGTGTGTGTATGCAGGGATTATCCCTGTCTGTATATCTGTCCGTCTACATCAGTGTGGACCATTCCCCATGTCTCTCTGTTCCTGTGGTACATTTGCCTTTGTGGGCGTGGGTTCTTACATGAAACTGTTTAGCATGGTACTTGTGTGCTATGCTGCTGATGCTTTTATCGATTTTTACCAATATACCATTTAAAATTGTATAGTAGAAAAGCTGTGAGATCTCACACGTCTCCGTCTTGTCTTCTTTATTGATTCAGTATTGCTGATTAAATACAATTGATTTTCTATCAGTATTGCTGTGTCTCCTGAGATCTAAAAAAGAGAGGAGGTCATCAGTTCTTAGTTCTTTCCAACTTGTTGTTTTACTCTGCTGCTAGACTTAAAACTCCACCTGATGGCTTCCTTCTTGCTAACTCTAGTGTTGGTTCCTTGGTTAGTTCTTCTTTTTCCACCACACCCTGGGTGCTGTCCTCCTTGTTTTCCCTTGGCTTTTGTCACCCTGCACATGTGCTTCTCCTCCCTCTTAGATTTTTCCTTCTCTGTCTTTTCCTGGCCCTTCATTCTCCTCCTGCCTCTTATGTGTGAACCCGTCTAGGTTCTTTTCTCCTTCTGTGATTTTCATTATCTTCTCATTGCAAATCACTCTCAAAATCTGTGTTTCACCTCCATTGTCTCTTCCAGGCTCATTCATTCATGTAACAAACATTCATTAAGTCCTCTTGTGCAAAATACTGTGCTAAATAGTGGAGGATAGCCAAAATAGAGCAAGAAGCAATCCTTGTCTTCCTGGGGCCTCCACTGTAATAGAGGCGTAAGACCCAAATATAGTTCACCATAATGTGTAACATTACATGCTAAATATATTAGTGACTTATAAAACAAAGTGCAATGGCCACCTGAGGGACCTGGGCCTGGGGAGGATTAGGGATGGAGAGATGACCTTTGAAAGGAAAGGAGCATCATTATAGGCATATGAAGTGCAGCAGAGTTGGGGGATTCCTGGGGCATGAGGCATTTGGGGGACAGGCTTACCTGATGCAAAGAAGCCTGGAAGGGGAAATGGTGTCAGCTTATGGAGGGCTGAATTCTGGCTGAGACCTTTGAATTTTAATCAAGACCTCATAGGGAACAGTTTTAGATTTTTGAACTGAATAGGGACTAGATCTTTCTACCTAAGAATGAATATTCTGTCAGGCTGATTGGTGGATTGGCTGGAGGTTAGAGTGAAGGCAGGAAGGCCTGCCAGTAGATCAGGTGTTCTGTGGTTCCTTGAAGCCAGGGATGACTTTGTGCTTATCCTAGAATCCCCAGTGCCTCCCAGAGTGGCTGACCCAGAGGGGAAGTTGATGAAATCATTCCCCTCCCCCCAACTGGCCCTCCCAATCCTCCCCTTCACATTCTCTGTTTCTCTGTGTGCCACCACTATCTTTCCAGTCACAAAGACTTGGAGGCCTCATTGCTTGCTTCTTGCACCGTCCATACAGCCAGTTTTCAGGTCTTGTTGTTTCTACCATGAAATATTTGTCATATCTGTTCTCTTCTCTCTCACTGCAGCTCCTGTTTAAAATGTTCATTTCTGTTAGTCTCTTGGAATACCTGGGTAACTGGGTAACTGGGTCTTGTTTTCCACCGATTCTTTTTTCATTCCATTGTTCTGATTATTGTAGAGCAGGCATGCTAAAGTATTTTGGGCAGCCCATGAAAAATGTAGAGGATACTGCCTAAAATCCTGTGATGGGCTGCAGGTTGTGCAGGCCTCTTTCAGCATATTCTTTCTAATGTAATCCTCTGATCATATAACTTCTCTGTCTACAAACCCTCAGTGGGTTTCTGTTGCTTCCTGAATGAGCTAGCAACTTCTAGTTCTAGCATTCAACACTTTCCATAATATGGTTCTTCTAGCTTTCTCTTTAATCTTTTGACTGAGCTGGCCTGTTCTCCATCCCCTGTTTGTGTTTTTCCTCTTATCTCTGTGCCCTTACTTGTACTCCCTAAGCAATCTTTCCCACTCCCTTTCTAATCTCTGTGGGTTGCAATTTCTCCCACCCTTTAGGTTCTTTGTCCTTTTTGAAGCCTTCTTGGATTGAAAATTACTTTTTTTTCCTCCTCAGAGTTCTCATTCCACTTTTTCCTGGACCTCTCTGTTATAATTTATTCACTGTTGTATTCATATTGTACGTCTACATGTCTTCCACTGATTAGATTTCAATTTTCTTGAAAGCAGGATCTAGGTGGTCTTCTAGAGCACAGAGCCCTGTACACAGTAGGTGCTCAATGATGTTTGTTGAATTAAGAATGTTATGCTTAATGAAAATTGGAGAACATCTGTGCATCATGCTTTATGATTTGTTTTTTCATTATGTGTTTTGTTTTCATGTTCTTATTTATTGCACTGAATGAAACAGCTTCTAGCTGGGATTTTAGCAGAGCCTGCTTTTCTCTCTGAGTACACTATCTTTGCTTTGGATTCCTCCAAACAACCCAAACCACAGATTGCCTGTGTGGTGAGTCCTGCCACCCTTTTCAGCACTTCCTGTGGGGAGAAGGAACGTGTGGTAATACTAGAAGGCAAATCTAACGACTGCTGCTTGTCACTTAGCGCCTCTCCAAGGTGTCCTCAATTACTGGTTGCTAATCATGCACTAAAGATCAGAGAGTAATAAATAGCTGAATGCTTATGGCTCATGGGCTGTGCGGTGTCTTTTAACATTAAAACAAATAACATTGCTTTTATTTTATAGACTAGAATTCAGTTCTTTTGACCTCTAAATCATCTTCCATAATAGACAGTGTGAGTTCATCACCTAAAATTACTATGCACTACTTGAAATTTATGTGTTTTTGATGTAGATGCTCAGGAATGCTTTCTGGTGATCCATGTTTTAGGGGAAAAGTGAAAGATGAGGTATAAAGTGATAATGCATCATAGAATCCTAATTGGAAAGTTGGGAGGGACTTCAGCAGTCACTTAGTGCAACCCCTCCATGACATCTGGGGCAAGAGGTCCTCCAGGTTCTTCTTGGAGAAGGACCCACTACTTCTCAATATCTAGATAACACCAGAGTGGTAGACAAGACAACACTGGAATAATTCAATGCTCCTCTTTGGAAGAGTAGTGGTTTTAAACTTTCTGGGTTTAAAATACATTACAGTTCTTAAATTTCTTTTTATTATTGTTTCTATGTTATGGTTCATTAGCATTTTAAAGTGAGGAAAAGGGATTTTCTTTTAGATGTTTTCATAGTTATCTACCATGTTTTAAAATCTACCAGAAAAACAATTTAGGGAAGATGTTTAAAAACAACATTTTCTTTTTTTCTTGTTTGCTTTTAAAGGGAGAATAGAGAATTGAGCTGTTCTCCATTGAAGAGTAAACAGACACAAACACTTAACATTGATAGCTTAAAGTCATGGAATCTTAAAGTTAGAGATTTGCTATTAATTGCTAGTACTTCTGATCCTAGGACATTCCTATGCTGGTTTTGGTTTATTCAGTCAAGACTTGGTCAGACACACATGGGACCATTCTTCTGATTATTTCCTGATTTGCTTATAGATGAAGAGGCTTAGAGTAGATGTCTCTTGACTGATTGATAAAGTTCTTTTTCCTTGGGGGCATTGTAATAAAAGAAAATTTAATGTTCATCACTGGTGGAAGGAAGACCAGAAAAGTATCACCAACCGTTTTAAAGAAGTGGATACCTTCATGCTCACGTCCCCACCAGCCCCACTCCCCCACCCCCCATAGAGCTTAATTATTTTTAGGCACATCTAGAGACAGTAAACCCTAACTGATAAACAGAAGTCTTGCCTTGCTGTCATGAATAGGTTAGAATTTGTCATGAACATATTTTAAAATACAGGTGATATTGCTAAGGTCATATGGAAAGTGCCCAAGAACTGCTTATCATGGGGACTTAGCCTCACCATAGTGTTGCTTGAGTCATTGATTTGTCCAGAAAATTCTTTCCCACCGAGAACAGAAAGGAGAAGCTTTGGCTTAAGCTTTTGTTTGTCTCTAAAGTATTAGAAAATCTAGATAGAGCCAGATGTGAAATAAAATGGATTTGGCCCAATTCCTCCTTTGCATCTGCCCAACTCCTGTTAATGTTTGGATAATTGTATTTTACTCTGTGTTTGCTGTTTGGCTACCTTTTCTGATTTCTGAAATGAATGGGAAAGCCTTCTAAAGTTTCTTCCTGTAAAATCTAAAAAAATTCAAGCATAGCCCAAATATATGCAGTTACAGCTCTGTCTTGATTAGCCAGCAGAGTGCAAAACGCTTATGATTTGGAAAGGCACTTTTGAGTTTGTAACATCATCTATGTACAGAGGTCACCGTGCTCATTTATAGATGCCAATAAGCAACATTTTAGCCAGCCAGACTATATTCTTTCTATTCTCAATGAGAAAACCAGTAACAGGTAGTAAATAGTCACCCCTTTTCATCTAATGTACAGTTTAAAAAAAGATAAAAAAGGAAACTGAATTTGTACCTTTTTTCCCCAAATTTATAATTAGAGTCACAATAGTGATGAAAAATATATTTTTGAATAAATTCTTCCCTTTTGGATAGAAATGCATTTCACATAAAAGATGTAATTGAAAGAGATTTTGCCTTGGTATGTGATCCAGTCCCTCTGGTAGCTTGTAACAGGACCCAGATTCAGACCAGGGTTTTCGTGGTACAGCTTTCCCCTCTAGGACAAGCATCCTTCACAGTCAGATGTCATAGAAAGTACCATCATGTGGTTTATGAAGCAGTCTTTTGGAAATTCTTTTGTAGGTCTTTTTTTGTATTTACTGAACAGTTAAAACACACGACAGTATCCTTGGAGATCAAGTAGTCTGATTTTCCTAAGGAAATCGAGTCTCAGAGAAGACAAAGGCTTGAACAAGGACTGGAAGGGGGCCCTGGCCCTGGCCCCTCATCTTACTGTTGCTGGTGCTGCTTGGCCTCTTTTGGTGTCAGGTTTTGCATTGGACATAAGATTTCTTTATTTCTTTTACATGAAACGTCTTCCCCCTCCAGTGTTAGTCATTTCTTAACATGACAGATAATTTTCCTTTTCTTGAGTTAAATTACCCACCCACTTTAGCTTTACTAGTCTGAGTATCCAGTAAGTGGGAGATTTACTGACTTATGAGGCATTTTGAATTTGTTGGGATACATAGTGTAGCATATTAGTATATGGAAAATGGCACTGTGGCAAATAGGGAGTAGATGCTCCCCATATAATATGGTTGTCCATTTTATTTGTCTTTTTTTCCACGGGTAATGGGGTAGATAGACCAAAGGAAGATAAAAGTTTATTCTCATGATCTTTTCTGCCTTCCAGATTTCTTTACTAGCTACTTTCTGAAGGAGGCATTTGAATTAAGATATTCTTTGTGATGCTTTGTGTGGTGCTCATCCGCTTTCGCTGTCCTCCTCCCCCATCACTCCCTCACAAGGGAGAGCTGGAAAATTAATTGGTAAAATGTTGAAACATTGCAAGTTCACGTTCATTACCCACCACATTCAAGGCTGACCACCACCACCACAAAGTGTGACTTTGTCTTCATCATCTGGCCTAGTGTAGAGCTTAGACAAAATTTTGTTTAGT
Organism: Gymnobelideus leadbeateri; assembly: GCA_011680675.1. Taxonomy (NCBI): domain Eukaryota; kingdom Metazoa; phylum Chordata; class Mammalia; order Diprotodontia; family Petauridae; genus Gymnobelideus; species Gymnobelideus leadbeateri. Next base: position 48,884 of record WOXC01003314.1, read on the forward strand.
TTAAATATACATGTATATGTGTCATAGAATAGGAATATAACAAGCAAAGTCAAAATACAATTTAGTGAAAAGTTTGCTTTTTTCCTAAGAGAACAAGGTCACATAGTACCAAAAAGAAAACTCATTTATTAATGGTACCATTCATATTTGATTTAGACTCATTGCCCAGTATTTGGGGTACTTAAATTTCCTTTTTTTTTTTTTAAAGATCTCCTTAGACATATTCCAATATAATGAAATTGCTAAAGTGTTATTTGATCTTGAGGCAGATCATTTAGTAGTTAAATTTCAGTCATAAGAACTATAAAATCTAGATGCTGACAAGACTTTCTTTATGATTTAGTGGAAATGCTTTGCATACATATAGATTTTTCCCCCATTAGTAATTTCTATTTCTTGTACACTGTCAGTTTCAAACTTATTCGTATAAATATTTTTCCTTTTTACTTTCTTTTTGTGTGTGGACTTAACAGCTCACGGAAAAGTAATTTGGATTATGTATTAGGATAGGTAAATGTTGACATTGCCAGTATTTTCTATCATATGTGTTTATCTTTTATAGTATTCTATCAAAATGATTTTTTTTGTGAAGTTCTTTAGGGGGAATGGCCTTTAAAAAGGGATGAGGATGCCCATTGTGTGATAATGAATGTGAGAGTTGCTGTACTAATCCTTTTAGTTTTATATAATCTGTATTAAAAGCTGAGTTTTCTAGTACTTACCATACTAGCTTTGGCTTGCATGAAAGCATCATAATTAATAATAATTAAAACAATTTTTCTTTCTTTCTTTTTTTTTTTTTTTTACTAAATATGTGCGTTATGCTGTAGAATTTGGATATTGTTGCTTTTAACAGGATGGACATTTTTTTTATACTTTTCCTGTTTTCCTTAGCTTTCCATTTTCCTGTCTTTCTAGACTGCATCTAGTTACACGCCTCAGAAACCAGCTGACTGCATTAATGGAAATGAACCAGCTCCTCAGGTTTGTTCCCTTACGCTGCCTTTTAAACAGTATCATGCAGAGACGGAGAGCACTGGTGATTTTTTTCCAAGGTTCACTTTGTAGAGAAAAAAGGTGGTCAAATAATTGCCTCCACATGTACTTTGAGACACATTATGTTCTGAATCACTGATGGATATAAAAATAAAAGCTCCAATCATCTGTCATTATGAGCCTCTGCATTGGTTACCAGGGCTACCAGGAGAGCCAGCCACAGCTCACGTGGACTTGAATGTGACTTGGAAGAGGAGGTGGCATCAACATGTTTTCTTGGAGACAGCTATATGAACAATGGGATTTCTCTTAAAAGACATTTAAAAAAAAAAGACATTTTTGTGAGGATATATTTTAAAACCAAAGGAAATTATTGTTTCTTTGATTTTGATTAAAAAAATTAGAAAGTTTAATTCTGCTGTTTTCAGCCCATTTATTTTCTGTTCCCTACTCCCTCCCCTCCCCTTGCCAGAAGCTGCTCCTTTGCTCTCCAGTATTCTGATTCCTGGTTTTAATTTTTTTTTCCAAAAGGGCAAAGGATTTTTGGCAGTTTTTTCTTTGGGTGATAATCTCCCATCACATAATGGGGAGAAGCAGTATGTTCACCCTCATATGCACTTGGATGTTGGTTTTTGAGGGAGAAGTGCTAGTAATGTAGAACATTTCTCAGTTATCCATTTACCTGAATTCATTTAGCTAAAGAAGACTGGGCTACCTCATAGTTTGCCTGGCCCATAGTAGGTACTTAATGTTTACTGATTGATTGTCCTGTGGATAAAATGACGTGGTAGAAAAGAACTTGAACAATAAAGATTCAAAAGATCTTGAATAATAATTAGCCTCAAATAAATACAAGGCAGTGCCAGCCAGTAATACTGCATTTGTTTAGAAGAGATATTGTTGAAGTAAACAAAGATGGTTTTTAATATAATTAATAAAACCACATTTTTCCAGAAATCAGCTGTTCCCCAACAGCCCAAATCTCTGTCACAAAGACTCTAGAGTACTCATGTACCCAGTGCTTGTGGGCTCTTATGCCCGTATTGGCAACAGTGTAACAGATAAAATATAACAGATTCAAAGCTATAGATGATAGTTGAGAAAGTATTTCACATAGGCAGGCAGAAATAATATTGAAAAGTGATTGTTGACAAACATCAAGAGATGAAACTGCAAAACCACTAACAAGACATAACTTTAAAGTCCAGTAATCTTGGATTTGTGTGAGGGGCTGATGGCCTGCCAGCCTGCACTGGGCCCCTGCCTGCCTGCCCTGGGGGCATTACTGTGGGATCACCTAGGGCAGTGATGATGCTTACAGTGTGTTGATCTGAATAAAGCAGAAAAACGCTAAATTATGTTCAGTAACTTTAAAAACAAAAAAACCTCCACATTTTTTTTAATTGACTTCTTTTTGGCTTTATATCAACTATATTTCCCAGTGCATTCCCCCTTTGTCCCCTTCCCAGAGAGCCACCCCTTTTTTTTTTGCTTTTTGGAGGGCAATTGGGGTTAAGTAACTTGCCCAAGGTCACACGGCTAGGTTTTTGTGTGTGCGTTAAGTGTCTGAGGCCGGAACCAAACTCAGGTCCTTCTGACTCCAGGGCCAGCACTCTATTCACTGTGACACCTAGCCGCTCCTAGCCACCCCTTTTTAACAGAGAATAAAAAGGGAAAAAAAGTTCAGCCAAGCTAACCAGTGTCAAAAAAGCCTCATTCTATGTGTGTGGTTTTCCCATACCCTGTAAAGAAGAGGGGGTCAGGGTAACAGAGAGGATAGACTTTGTCATCTCTGCTTTGGGGCCAGTCTTGGTTATTCTGTTTAGGTGATTTATTGTTTTTCCTGATTCTCTTGGCTTCAGTTTGCATCAGTTCATATACATTTCCCCTGAGTGTCTGTTTTTCATGTTAATTATTTCCTATTACACAGGAATATTGCATTACCTGCCTGTTCTACTACTTGTTGACCATTTTCCAGTTGACAGAGCTCTGCTTTGTTCGCATTTCTTGCTATTATTACAGAAATGCTGTGTTCAGCAGCTCTTAAAGGTTCAGGGAAATGTGGATGAAAAAAATTTCCATAAAAATGATTAAAATACAAACAAATTATAGCAAAAAAGAAAATTGACACTTTGCAGGGCTTCTTAAACTGTGGGTCTTGAATGGAAAAAGTTTAAGAAGCCCTACTTGAGGGGATGAGCCCTTTGGGAAAAAATTGACTTCTCTGCATGGTTGATTCTTTAAGCGGTTCCGATAGCTCAAGTTCATATTACATATAGACCTTGGAAGAACTCAGATATTTGAAAATGACTCGCTTGTGCTGGCTTGTGAATATCTATATGTTAAACTTAAGTCTTTGCAAAGTTAGGAGAAAATTCTCTGGTGAGAACCAGGGGCATTAGAATAAGATCTTGACTTTTTTTTTGAATACTTTAATGCACTGTTCAATCTTACTTATTATTGACTTATCTCCAAAACTCTAGGACCTTTTCTCTTTGAGTGTAGCAAGTTAGTTGTCTAGAAGATCACACAAAAAATTGTCATTTTCATATTAAGTATGAAATACCAAATTTAAAGTAGAAAGTTGTTAAAAGTTTCTTCCTTTTACCAGTTACCCTCAGTGGAATGGTTACATTTGCTTTTCATCCAGATAAAAACCTTAGTGTGGACACACAATGTTCCTTTCCACCAGTAAGAGTAATGTTCTCATTTGCTGTATTTTTTCTTTTGGTCTAACTGGGAAGACCTGTATTCTAGTGCTGTTGGCATTGCTTCTTCAGATCTATACTCTGATCTCCAAGTGAGTCTGCTGGCCACTTATTGAGAATGTTGTATAGGGAAATTACCTGTTGTATAGGGAAATTACTTGCTCAGTTCTGACTTTTTATGTGCTTTTTATTTGGATAAAAGCAGCTTGACTCTCAAACTTAGCATTTAGTACAGTGTGGGTTTGTCCCTCTGCCTGTAGAGGCTATTCAGAAATGATCACTTGGTTTAAGCAGACCTTATTCTGGTAGGTTATTCACAGTGATAATTATATACCCAGTACTTAGAGGAGACCAGAGAGTTGGCTATGAGCCTTCCTTACAACACCTCTGAGAGATGGCTACTTTGAGCATTATTATCTGTACTTTACTGATGAAGAAACAAAGGCTCAGAGAGGGTCAGGATTGGGGGTGGGCTTGAACCTCCAAGTTTTGACCACAATACTTCTCAATAGCATTGATGTTTGTTGGATTGTCATACCCACTGAGCTTCTCATTGCTGCCTTCCAGTCCAGGAGAGAGTGGCAGGCAGACGTGGGTTCTTGTCACTCAAACCCTTCTGGGTGTTCCTGATGGCGATGCCGTGTGTGCTCACAGCTTTTCATGGTTAGGTTTGATCTGTGCTAATCCATTTTTTTTTTTTTTTGGAGGGCAATTGGGGTTAAGTAACTTGCCCAAGGTCACACGGCTAGGTTTTTGTTTGTGTGTGCGTTAAGTGTCTGAGGCCGGATCCGAACTCAGGACCTTCTGACTCCAGGGCCGACGCTCTACTCACTGCGCCACCTAGCCGCCCCTGTGCTAATCCATTTTTAAGGGATTTCTTACTTTTCCTCCCTGTCTTATTCCATTCCATTATTTGTTCTCTAGAATCCATTCATAAAAGCTTTATTTTAAAATTTTTATCTTTAGTGAATCTCTTTGTTTTCTTGTCATACTTGACTTCAACCTCTGCTGAGCTTTTCCCTCAGGATTTCTGTGAGACCTCACAAGTGACACTGGTTAGCACTAAGAATTAATTTCTAGGTAATCTCCTGTTAATTAAATAGGGCTGTGTGGCCCAGTGGCTAGTGGCCTGGGCCTCCAAAAAGGAAGACTCCTTTCTAAGCTCAAATCTGGCCTCAGACACTTACGCTGGATGACCCTGGTCAAGTCACTTCGCCCTGTTTGCCTCTGTTTCCTCATCTGTAAAATGGACTGGAGAAAGAAATGGCAAACCACTCTGGTAGCTTTGTCAAGAAAATGCTAAAAGGGTCATGAGGAGCCAGACAAGACTAAAATGACACAACAGAAATAAGTTAAATACAGAGTTCTGTGACCTTTTTTGGGGAAAATACCTAAAACTTGCTAGAGAAGTTGAGATAATATTCTTTCACTACTTTTCCAAATAAGGTGAGAGGGTTTGATCTGGAGGAGAGCTCTAGTGATTTGCTTAGTCACTAGTGAGTGGTAGAGTCAGAACTTGCACTTGGGTCCTTTGATTTGGAGTTCTGTGTTCTTTCTACCACTTGTAACTTGGTAGCCTCACATTGTTTGCTAATAGTATGTTTTATAAAGTATTAAGAATGTGAGTAGATTCTAGAGTTTACAGTGTATTGTTGACAGTGTTACAACTGAACAGAAGCGGCCATATGCATATGAAAATCTTCTCATTTGGCCCTGCAGCTGGGTGAGACGCAGTCTTTTGCACAGAAACTCCAGCTCCGGGTTCCATCAATGGAGTCTTTATTTCGAAGTCCAATCAAGGAATCCTTGTTCCGTTCTTCTTCAAAAGAATCTCTGGTGCGAAGTTCCTCGAGAGAATCCCTGAATCGTCTCGATCTTGACTCAACCGCCACGTTGGATCCCCCATCTGATGTTGAAAGTGAGGCTGAGGAGGCTGTGGGAAATGCGGACAGTCTCAGTAAGGAGCAACTCTGTCAGCGGGTGCGGAGGATGGAGCGCAGCTTAAATAGCTATAGGGGCAAATACTCAGAGGTACGAGGTAGTCACAGGCTCTTTGCAGAATGCTTTGTACTACATGTTTAATAAACATACCTTGTTTTGTCCTGTTTCACATCTAGTGCTAGTTATGCTAGTTATCCCATTTGGGGGCAGTGAGCTGAAGAGAACAATAAAACAACTGACCAGGGTCTGAGGTCAACTTGGAAAGTTGGTCAAGTTTCTTTTCATCCTCCCTCATCACCCTTTCTGCCCCCTGCATCCCTGCTCCCTGGGGACTCTGCTTGTATCCTGCTTCCCATTGTGGCATCCCACCCAGAACTACGCTTCCTTAGGTACCTCCTACTCCAAGTTGACATCTTTTTTCTCCCTGTTCCCTTGCCCCAATCAAAACTCCAGTTTTTGTAGCTCTCAATTAAGCTTGTGTTTTTAAAAAACCTGTTGAAACAAATTCTTTTAGTTAAATATAATAGACACATGTCCTTTCTGGTGTGTAAGATCACTTAATCTCTCACTTTCTTTACTGACCAGTCATTCCATATGAGTCACCTAGCCATGATCTCTCTTTTCCTTTTTATTTAGTTTGTCACACCCACCTAAATTCGAGCCCATTTCTGGGACCTGCCACATAGAAGCTTTTCAGATACAGTCAGGTAGGGGCTTGAAGGGACAGAAGAGACCTTCAGTCTTCATTAAATGGGAAGTCCATTTCCTAGAATCAGGGAGCTCACTCAAACCCCTTGCCTCTCTTGTTACTCCAGATTCTCGAGAGCAGAATAGTGAAAGCATAAAGGAGTATGGGGTTCAGCTTCCTCATGGCCATCCGTTTTTTTCCCCAAAGTTGCCTTGTCTTTTGGAGGCAGGGAAGGGAAGGTATTGGCTTCAGACACATTTACAAGGTCCCTGGAAATTCATTGATATTTACTTTGAACATCTTTCCTTTCCTTCTCTTGGCTTGTTCCTTTGACTCTCCTGCCATCTAGTGGAGCTTTTTTAAAGCAAAGATTGAGTTTTCCTAAAACCCAACTTCTTCAAGCCTTAGGTTGCCTCTTTGGAGACTTCTCATACTCCTGGGTGAAAGCCAGATGATCACCTTATGAGTCTCTCAGGGTTCTGTCCTGGGCCCTATTCTCTTCTCCCTCTACACTATTCCACTTGGTGAGCTCATCAGCTCCCTTGGATTTAATTACCATCTCTATGCTGGTGATTCTCAAATCTGCCTTTTCTGGCTTAACTTCTCCAGTCACATATCTCCAGCTTGCCTTTCAGAAGTCTCAACATGGAGCCCAGTAGACATCTTCAACTCAGTATGCCCATAATTGAGCACACCATTCTCAAAGACCCTCAGGCTTACAAGCTAGGAGTCATCCTGGCCTCCTTCTTCTCTCTCACCCTCCCTAGATCCAGTCTGTGGCCAAGGCCCCTCCGTTTCACTTTGACAATGCCTCTTGTCCATTTCACCTCTGCAGCATCTCTTGAATACATCGCCTTCTCTCCTCTGACACTGCCTTCATCCTGGTGCAGGTGGTCATTAACTTACATCTGGATGCTTGAAGTTGCTTCTGGTTGGTCTGCCTTCTTTGAGTCTCTCCCCAGTTCTATCTGATAACAACATCACATCTCCCAAAAGCTCCCCCCCACCTTACTTAGTAAATACAAGTGGCTCCCTGTTGCTTCCAGGATCAAATGTAAAATACTTTCAAAACCCCTCATGACCTACTCCCTCTTCTGTTTCCAGTCTTCTTGCACCTTCCTCTCTGCCACATACTCTTAGATCCTGTGATACTGGCCCTCTGGCTGTTCCATGAGCAAAGCAAGCTGACTCTGGGCATTTTCTCTGCTCTTCCTCCTCCTTTCTGCCTCTAGGCTTCCCTAAAGACCCAACCAACGTCCCACCTAATATAGGAAGCGTTCCCAAACTTCTCTTAATTCGGTTGCCTTCTCTGTTGATAATTTCTTCTTTGTCTTGTATTAGCTTGTGGTTATGTGTTTGTTTGCTGTCTCTCCCATTAGATGGAAAGCTCCTTAAGGGCTGGGTCTGTCTTTTACCTCTTTTTTTCTATTTGTTGCTTAGAACAGTGCCTGCTACATAATAAGTTCTTAATACATGTTTAGTGTTTGATGGATTGAAATGAAATATGGTTCCCAAATCTTAGTTGCAAGTGCTAATACCTAGATTTTTCTTAGAATTAATAGGTGATAGGTGATAGAACTGAAAAGGACCTCAGGAGATCACTTGGCATAGCCCCATTCTACAGACAGATTAGGTCTTAACCCCACTTGATAAAAGAGGCTTTTAGAGAAGAAAGAATTTGCCCTTTGTACAGTAATTTTTTCATGGTTTCAGGGTCTCCACTGTTCCGCTTAAATTAGTATTTGTCAACATATGTCTGGATCTATTAGAAACAAGCTTTCTTTAATGTGTAGACCACTTTTGATCAACCTAGAACTTTTAAAATGTTTTAGAATAGCTAGTATTCTTTATTTAAGAAATTTATTTATTGCCAGGTAAATGATTGGTTTTTTGCATATTTCCAGCTTGTTACGGCCTATCAAACTGTCCAGAGAGAAAAGAAAAAGCTACAGGTAAGTTATTTCTTAGCTATAATGCAGTCATAGAATTTTATAGTTGACAGATAATGCCTAGAGATAACATTCTTTAATATATACATACACACATACACACACACACAACACTCCCAGTAAAGCAGAAATTTCCCTCACTTTTCTAATATGGGTTTTGTTGGTTAAACAAACAAAGCCAAAAGCTCACGGATTTAAACACCTAAATTGAATAGTTGGAGAGAGTGGTTTGGGCTTCACCTCCTGGGGGATTCTGTAATTCACTGACCTGAATGAGATTTGGGGCCTGGGGAATGTCCTCCTACCTCATATTATGTCAGAAAAGGGAGGAAAATCATCATCCATTCCTTATGTTCTATCCCACATAACGGCTCTGAGGGAATATTTAGTCTACACAGATTTGTCTACACCTTTGATAGTTTAAACAACCTAGATATATATACAGGCTTGTGGAATGGAGTGGACAGTCCAGTACTAGGTACAACTACGGTCCTCTCTCTACATTCTCTTTGCATTGAAGGGCCTCTTCCCCTGAGGTTTCTGCTTGTGAAACTGACCTTATGTGTTCAGAGAAAAGCCCTTAGAGCTGTCTGTGCAGCATTGCTTCTGGGAGCTATGATAGGATTGGGAAGGACGGGGCGTGACACACCCTCGGCAGTGTCTGGTGTTGTTTCACATGGGTTCCAGTTTTCCTGCCAGACATGGAGGAAAACATTCAGTACACCTTAATCCCAGGGACCTAGATTGTAAATAATAAAGATGAACAAAGTGCTAATTTTTGGTGCTATTCAGAAGTTACGTGTTTGTTCTGTAAAGTAAAAGAAGTTTCATTTAGCTGCATTTTTCTTTTAGCTAAAAGAGAAGATTTATTTGAACTGGTTATAGATCTTTGGCTGATTATGGGGGCCAATAGCACCCATGGGCTGCATTGATATCCATGCCATTTCTGGAAATATAGAGGAAAGCCTTCATCTAGCAAAAGATTATCTGGGGATCACTTTCCCCACCAAACCCTTCTCCCTCAGGAGTGGGGAGGAGAATTTATAGAAGGACACAGAGGAGTAGCACAGGGTATATCAACAATGCAGTATTCACTGTGCCTATGGTAACTAAAAATATGCTGATATGTTTATTAATCACAAAACATAACAGGCTTTCTACATGGAGAACAAAGCTAGAACATTTATTCAAATACCAGAAAACTGAGTCTCCAAACCAGAAAGTCAGAGCCATCAAAGTAGCTATAGAGTTGGCACATTTAGTTAATGAAGTAAACACCCACATTCTCAAGCCTTCAAAACAGAACAGGATACTTCAGGCAAAGGTCTTCCTCTCCTCATTCACAGCAACTGCTCAGTGTCCATGCAGCTTGCTCCCGGCACCCTGCAGTTCCCATCCCTGGTAGTCCTCAGCAGGAATCCTTAGCAGAAATTTTGGCTGGCTCAAAAAAAAAAAAAAAAGTTTGTGCTGTCGCTGCTGCTGCCATGCTTCCATTCACTGCACTGGCTTCAGCTCTTGGCTCACTCTTCCTCCTGCCCCACCGCTTCCTGGTACATGAACAAGTTCAAGAGGCATGGAAGATCTTCAGATCCCATGACCATTACACAGGGACATATGGTCATATGTGCAGAATGGGGAGAGGCTCCTCAGGGGCAGCTACTTCATTTTATAACTTTGGAAACAGCTCATGTAGGTTACATACTTTATCCAATGGTCATTATGAGCGGCAGGATTTCTAATCCCTCTGACTCCAGCTTCAGAGCTCTTTCCCCTTTGCTGTCTTCTGGTTCATGAGGAGGCAAACAATGGGTTACAGTCTATACTGTTGGCGGGAATATATACATTTAGAGATCACGGATCCATAGAATCTGCACTATTGAAATGTATTTTCCTGAAAAAGTTGTTATATACATTTTGGAAAAACAAATCCTTTTCTCATTTATGTGAATTACCACTTTATGTATACATTTAAGCCTCACTTTTTCCTCCAGCCAGAACTATCTATTTTCCTGATGTCATGTATCCCCAAAATGTTTTGGTTTAAGCAACTTGTGAGTATATTTTTTGACAGGAAGCAAAATTGGTTGTATTTGCAGTATTTTCCCCCAAAATATATTTTAAATTGTTTTGAAGATTAGTGGGAAAATGGAATTCAGTTTTATAAAAAAATTGTTTTACAACCATATGAGAAATCCAGTGATTTCATTAATTGTGAGAAAATGAATGAAAATCTTCAGAAAAGTTCTTGAGAATAATGATCTGTTTTCCTAACATTGCTTCCTGTTTGTAGCATATTCATCTTTATTTCATATGCAATCTTTGACTTTCTTATTTGAATAAAAATGTAAAATAAAAAATTTTGTGCGTTTATAAATTGTACATTTAAAAATTCACTTCAGTGTATTTTAATTGGTAAAATAAGTCACAGGCTTCAGAGGTGGGCTGTGCTTTGTTGTAATGGAAGAAGAAACTTAGCTTGGGGTTTGGTTTAGCACGTAACTAATTTTCAGAATGAGCATCTTTACAACTTTTTGTTCTGTCTCCACAACTATTTAGGGAGTAGTTACAAATACCTGTTCTGTGTGAATGATGCTTTCGGGTTGAGTTGTTTTGCATTAACATATTATGCCACTTTTTGAATCAACTATTTTTTTTAAAGGGTCTTTTGAGCCAGAGTCAAGATAAAGCCCTCAGGAGAATTGGAGAATTACGAGAGGTGAGATTTAGTAACTTTAATATTTTGAAAAGAATAATTAAAATACCTATAATATCAGATCAGAATGAATGTTAGTGCTAAAGTGGTTTTATATGCATATTCCTTAATTCTCCTGAAAAATCACTACCCTAGACTAGGGCTTCTTAAACTTTTTCCACTCAGAACCCCTTCAGCACTTTTTTTCCCCAATTGCTTTATTAACTTCTGGTTTACATCATTCATTTCTGACAGATTTTTGAGTTACAAATTTTCTCCGAGTTTTTTCCCTTACCCACATCCCCAAAATATCGGTGCCACAGGATATCCCCTCCTCCAATCTGTTCTCTCCCATGTCTTCCCCCATACTCCCTTCGACTTTTCCAGTAGGGCATGGTGGATCTCTATGCCCCAGTGCCTGTATATCTTGTTTCCCAATTACATGTAAAGTAGTATTAATAATAGTATATATATATATTTTTTTAAACATTTGGTTTTAAAACGTTGAATTCCAGATTCATTCCCTTCCTCCCTTGTCACCTACCCTTACTGGGAAGATAAGCAATTCAATATAGGTTGTACGTGTGTAGCTAATGCCAAACATTACCGTAGTAGATATATTATAAAAGACTGATTATATTTCCCTCCCTACTATCGTACTTCCCACTGGTTCTATTCTCTACTTTGGTCTAGTCCCTTCAAAAGTGGGTGCTTCCAACTTCCCTCCCTAGCCTGCCCTCCCCTCCATCATCCCCCTCTCATCCCCTTCCCCCTCTCTCTCCTATAGGGTGAGATACACTATTCAGTGTGTATGTCATTCCCTCCCCGAGCCAAATTCAGTGAGAATAAGGTTGACCAATTCCTTTCTGCCCTCCTGTTCTTCCCCTCCATTGCAGCCACCTTCCCCTGCTATGAGATAGTTTACCCCATTTTGTCTCTCCCCATCTCCTCACTATATTCCTCTCTCACCTCTTAATTTCACCTTTTAAGTATCATCCCTTCTTATCAAATTGGTCCTGTGCCCTCTATCTATGTATAACTGTCAACATATATATGTGTATATATATGTCTATATATATACACACACACATTCACATATGTATTCATATACCTTCTATTCCCTTCAACTATTTTCATACTGAGAAAAGTTTCATCAGTTACAATTATCATTTTCAGCAAAACATTACCATAGTAGATGTAATGTAAAAGGCTGCTTATAATTCCTTCCCACCCATCCCACCCCCCCACCTGGTCCATTCCCTACTTTGATCCTGTCCCTCTTCGAAAGTGGGTACTTCCAACCTCCCCTACCCCCAGAATGCCCTCCCCTCCATCATCCCCCCTCTCATCCCCCTTCCCCCTACTCTCCTGCACGGTGAGATATCCCATTTAGTATGTATGTGATTCTTTCCCTGAGCCAAATTCAATGAGAATATGGTTTTGCCTTTTTACCTTCCTGTTCTTCCCCTCCCCTGCAACTACTTCCCCTTACCTCTTCTACATGAGATAGTTTACCCTACCCTGTCTCTCCCCATCTCCTCTTGCCACTTTCCTCTCTCACCTCTTAACTTCACCCCTTAAGTATCATCCCTTCCCACCAAATTCAACCTGTGCCCTCTATCCATGTATACCTGTAAATATATATGCACACATTCACATATGTATTCATATGCTCATATACCCTTCTTCAATTATTTTCATAATGAGGAAGGTTTCATCAGTCACAGTTATTGTTTTTCCATTTAAGAATGTAAATAGTTCAAGTTTGATAAGTTCCTTTTGATTTCTTTTCCCTGATTACCTTCTCAGGCATCTCTTGCTTCTTGTGTCTGAGTGTCAATTTTTCTATTCAACTCTGGTTTTTTCCTCAAGAATGTTTGAAAGTCCTCTATACCACTGAATGACCATATTTTCCCCTGAAACAAAATACTCAGTTTTGCTGGGTAGGTGATTCTTGGTTTTAATCCCAGCTCTTTTGCCCTCTGGAATATCATATTCCATGCCATTCCATCCCTCAGTGTAGAAGCTGCCAGGTCCTGGGCTATTCTGATTGTGTTTCCACAATATTGAAATTGTTTCTTCCTGGCTGCTTGTAGTATTTTTTCCTTGATCTGGGAATTCTGGAACCTGGCTATAATATTCCTGGGAGTTTTCTTTTTGGGATCTTTTTTAGGAGGTGATTGGTGGATTCTTTCAACCTCTGTTTTTCTCTCTGGGTCTAAAACATCAAGGCAGTTTTCCTTGAGAATTTCTTGAAGAATGATTTCTAGGTTCTTTCTTTGATGATGGCTTTCAGGTAGTCCAATAATTTTTAAATTATCTCTCCTGGATCTATTTTCCAGGTCAGTGGTTTTTCCCATGAGATATTTCACATTGCCTTCTATTCTTTCATTTGTTTGGATCTGCTTAACAGTATCTTGATTTCTCATAAAGTCACTATCTTCCATTTGCTCCAATCTAATTTTGAAGGAATGAATCTTCTCAGTGAGCTTTTGAGATTCTTTTTCCATCTGTCAAATTCAGCTTTTTAAGGCATTCTTCTCCTCATTGCCCTTTTGGACCTCCTTTGCCATTTGAGTTAGTCTATTTTTTAAGGTGTTATTTTCCTCTGTTAGGCTGTTGACTCCCATTTAATAATTTTCTTTTTTTTTCTTTTCAACAAATGCTTTATTAACTTCTGGTTTACATCATTCATTTCTGCCAGATTTTGAGTTACAATTTTTTCCCCGTTTTTCCATTTGTCAAATTTGGTTTTTTAAGTCATTCTTCTCATTGCCCTTTTGGACCTCCTTTGCCATTTGAGTTAGTCTATTTTTTAAGGTGTTATTTTCCTCAGTCAGGCTGTTGACCCTCATTTCATACTTTTCCTGTAGCCTTCTCATTTCTCTTCCCAATTTTTCCTCCACTTCTCTTATTTGATTTTTAAAGTCCTTCTTAAGGTCCTGTATGGCCCGTAACCCACTCATGTTTTCCTTTGGGGCTTTTGGAGCAGGATTTCTGACCTCACAGCCCTCCTGTTCTATGCTTCGATCCTCTTTGCCCCCCAAATAGGAGTCTAATGTTGCATTTTTCTGTTTATTTTGTTTCCTTTGCCTAGGCATGTTGCCACTTAATTACTTGACTTTTGGGCTTGTTGCCACAGTAGGACTCTGCCACCAGACACGGGAGCTTCCGTCCCGAATGTTGGGGTCTCCACAACTTCCGTTTCTGGCAAGGTGGATACCTACCCCACGACCTCCACCCTAGACCACAATCCAGATCCAGGGAGGTTAAAGCAAGAGCGATTAATCCCCAAGACTGATTGCTAGATCTCCCTACAGTTCGCAGGCCAGGAGCTGGAGCTGCCACTGAAATTGCAAAATGGCAAGTGTCTCCTCAGCGGCTTCTAGCCTCCAGGGGAGGAAGCTGACGTGTTCCCCTAAATACTGGTCCCAAAGTCCATAGGACACTAACCTCTCACTTTGTCCTAGGCATATCTGTGTTGATAATTCTGGAATCGCCACAGCTGCTGGTATTCTGGGGTCCCTCTGGCCAGCTGCTGGCCCGGCTGCTCTGGGGCTAAAACCGCGGCTCACTCGGACCTGGGCTCGGCTCTCTGGTGCTCTGGGCTGTCGGCTCCCAGAGCTCTGTGCTGGCCCTTCCTGCAGGGCTGCTGGGCTGTCCTCAGCAGGAGGTTAGCTTCTGTGGGTGCTGGGGCTCCAGAAGTTGTTCAGATTCCCCTTTTACATGGTTTGGAGGTGATCTGGGGGGAGAGTACCTTGGACTTGCTCTTTCTACTCCACCATCTTAACTTTAGTCTTTACACAATTGGTAGACTTTTAAGGAGCCTAAATATTTGTGACGCTTGTTTGGGACAAGCCAGCCAGAACAATCTGACACTGACAGTCTGGTTTAGATTTAGTCCCAACCTCATAATTTTCTTTTATCTTTCTCATTTCTCTTCCCAGTTTTTCCTCCACTTCTCTTATCTGCTTCTTAAGGTCATCTATGGCCTGTAACCAGCTCATATTTTCTTTCGAAGCTTTTGGTGCAGGAGCTCTGACCTCACTGCCCTCCTCCTGTCCCATGCTTTGATCCTTTTTGTCCCCAAAATAGGAGTCTAATGTTGGATTCTTCTCTTTGTTTTGCTTCCTTTGCCTGGGCATGTTGCCACTCAATTACTTGACTTTTGGGCTTTTTGCCACAGTAGGACTCTGCCACCAGACAGGGGAGCTTCTGTCCCAAATGCTTGGGTTTTCTCAGCTGCTGGAGGTATTAGTTGGGTGCCCTCTCTGAAGCCTCCATATGCCCTGGCAAGCTGGTCACACACCCCAAGTCCTCCACCCTAAGGTTGAAGCAAGAGTGATTACCCCTCAGACTGGTGGCTTGTTCCCCCTACAGTCTGCAGGCCAGGAGCTGAAGCTGCAGTGTATCACTCGCTGCAGAGTGGCTCCTCAGTGGCTTCTCGCCCAGGGGGAAGAGGCCAACGCACTCCCAACTACTGGGACCCAAGTCCATACTGCACTGACCTCTCACTTTGTCCTTGGCATGTATGTGTTGATAATTCTGTTAATGGCCATAGCTGTTGGTGTCCTGAAGTCCCTCTAGCTGGCTGTTGGTCAAGCCCTTCCTGGGGCTAAAACTCCTGGCTCGTCCAGGGCTGGGTTTGGCTCCCAGAGCACTAAGCTGGCCGATTCCTGCTGGGCTGCCGGGCTGTCCTCATCGGGAGGTTAGCTTTTTTGTGTCATTTCTGTAGCCCCAGTTTGTTCAAAGTCCCCTTTTTCATGCTTTGGGGAGAGTGGGAGCTGAAGCTGTGCAGAAGTCCTGTTTCTACTCTACCATCTTGACTCCACCCACCCCCCCACCTTCCTCTTCAATATTTCTTAAACTTTGAGTTGTGACCATCGAGACCCATAGGTTAAGAAGTGCTGCTGACCTAGGCTACAGAACATTTACTATTACTCTTTTTTTTCCTCTTAAAACAAAAAAGAAACAGCCCCAGATTTTCTGGGAAAATTCAGCGTTACAAAAATGAATAGGTAATGGCAATAAGTCATTCTGATATAGTTCTTTATGGTTTATAATGTACCTGGCCTTTCAGTAACAGAAGATAGGTAGTACAAACATTACCCTTTTATAATTGAGAAGTTGAGGGGCAGAGAGATTAAGTGACTTATTTTCGGTCACTCAGCTACGTAAGTGTTATTCACTTAAAATTTTTTTATTTATTTCATTAAATATTTCGCAATTACATGTAAAATTTTTTTTTTCGACAATCATTTTAAAAAATTTTGAGCTCTAAATTCTCTCCTTCCCTCCTGTCTTGAGGAGGCAAGTAATTTGATATCGATTATACATATAAAATCACGCAAAACATATTTCCACATTAGCCCCATTTCGAAAGGAAATGCAGACAAAACAGTAAAATAAGAAAGATAAAGGAAAACAAGTCTGCTTCAATCTGCCCTCAGAGTTCATCAGTCTTTCTCTGGAGGTGAATGGCATTTTTCATCATGGGGCTTTTGCAGTGTTCTTGATCAGAGCAGCTAAGTCTTTCACAATTGATCAATATGGCTCTTACTGTGCATAGTGTTCTCTTAGTTCTGTTCACTTCACTTCACTTCACATCAGTTCATTTGAGTCTTCGTGGTTTTTTGTGAAACCATCCTGCTTGTCATTTCTTACAGCACGATAGTATTTCTTTCTTTTTTTTTTTTTATTAAACAAATGCTTTATTAACTTCTGGTTTACATCATTCATTTCCACCAGATTATGAGTTACATTTTCCCCCCATTTTTTCCCTACCCACCACCCCAGAATAGCAGTCCCACTAGGTATCTCCTCATCCAATCTGCTCTCTCCCATATCTTCTCCCATACCTCCTTCGACTTTGCCATTAGGGCAAGGTGAATCTCTGAGCCCCACTGCCTGGACATCTTATGAAACATTTAATTTTAAAACTTCGATTTTCAAATCCATTCCCTTTCTCCCCTGTCACCCACTCCCTCTGAGAAGATAAGCAATTCAGTATGTGTTGTATATGTATATCTATGCAAAACATTACCATAGTAGATATATTGTAAAAGACTGCTTATATTTCCCTCCCGCCTGTCTCACCTCCCACCTGGTCCATTCCCTACTTTGATCCTGTCCCTCTTTGATAGTGGGTACTTCTAACCTCCCCTCTCCCCAGAATGCCCTCCCCTCCATCATCCCCCCTCTCATCCCCCTTTCCCCTACTCAGGAGAGTGAGTGAGGGTAAGATATTCCATTTAGTATGTATGTGATTCTCTCCTTGAGCCAACTTCAATGAGAATATGCTTTTGCCTTTTTGCCTTCCTGTTCTTCCCCTCCCCTGCAACTACTTCTCCTTGCCTCTTCTACATGAGATAGTTTGCCCTACCCTGTCTCTCTCCATCTCCTCTTGCCACTTTCCTCTCTCACCTCTTGACTTCACCACTTAAGAATCATCCCTTCCTTGGGGTGGCTAGGTGGCGCAGTGAGCAGAGAGCCAGCTCTGGGGCCAGAAGGACCCGAGCTCAGATCTGGCCCCAGACACCCAACACACAAACAAAAACCCAGCCACGTGAACCTGGGCAAGTCACTCAACCCCAATTGCCCTCCAAAAAAAAATAATAATCATCCCTTCCCATCAAATTCAACCTGTGCCCTCTATCCATGTATACCTGTGAATATATGCCATGTACCCTTCTTCAATTATTTTCATAATGAGAAAGGTTTCATCAAACACAGTTATTGTTTTTCCATGTAGGATTGTAAATAGTCCAACTTTGATAAGTTCCTTTTGATTTCTTTTCCTTGATTGCCTTCTCAAGCATCTCTTGCTTCTTGTGTCTGAATGTCAAATTTTCTATTCAACTCTGGTTTTTTCCTCAAGAATGCTTGAAAGTCCTCTATTCCACTGAATGACCATATTTTCCCCTGAAACAAAATACTCAGTTTTGCTGGGTAGGTGACCCTTGGGTTCATTCCCAGTTCTTTTGCCCTCTGGAATATCATGTTCCATGCCCTTCTATCCCTCAGTGTAGAAGCTGCCAGGTCCTGGGCTGTTCTGATTGTGTTTCCACCATATTGAAATTGTTTCTTCCTGGCTGCTTGTAGTATTTTCTCCTTGATCTGGGGATTCTGGAACCTGGCTATAATATTCCTGGGAGTTTTCTTTTGGGGATCTTTTTCAGGAGGTGACCTGTGGATTCTTTCAACCTCTGTTTTGTCCTCTGGGTCTAAAACCTCAGGGCAATTTTCCTTGAAAATTTCTTTAAGGATGATTTCTAGGTTCTTTCTTTGATCATGGCTTTCAGGTAGTCCAATAATTTTTAAATTATCTCTCCTGGATCTATTTTCCAGGTCAGTGGTTTTTCCCATGAGATATTTCATATTGCCTTCTATTCTTTCATTTTTTTGGATCTGTTTAATAGTATCTTGATTTCTCATAATGTCACTAGCTTCCATTTGCTCCAGTCTAACTCTGAAGGAATGAATCTCCTCAGTGAGCTTTTGAGATTCTTTTTCCATCTGGCAAATTCGACTTTTTAAGGCATTCTTCTCCTCATTGCCTTTCTGAGCCTCTTTTGCCATTTGAGTTAGTCTACTTTTTAAGGTGTTATTTTCCTCAGTCAGGCTGTTGACTGTCATTTCATACTTTTGTTGCATCTTTTTCAATTCTCTTCCCAAATTTTCCCCCACTTCTCTTATCTGCTTCTTAAAGTCCTCTATGGCCTGTAGCCAGCTTGTACTTTCATTTGGGGCTTTTGGTGCAGGAGTTCTGACCTCACAGTCCTCCTCCATGCTTTGAGCCTCTTTGCCCCTAAAATAGGAGTCCAATGTTGAACTTTTTTGTTTATTTTGTTTCGTTTGCCTAGGCATATTGCCACTTAATTACTCGATTTTTGGGCTTGTTGCCACAGTAGGACTCTGCCACCAGACAGGGGAGCTTCCGCCCAAACGTGGGGTCTTCACAACTTCCTCCAGTTGGGTGGCCTCTGTAAAGCCTTCACCCACTCTGGAAAGTTGGATACCCACCCCAAACTTCCCCCCCAGACCACAATTCAGATCCAGGCAGTTTAAAGCAAAAGCGCTTAACCCCCAGAGTGATTGCTGGATCTTCCTACAGTTCGCAGACCAGGAGCTAGAGCCACTACTGACACTGCAAAATGGCTTCTGTGCAGCTGTTTCTTCAGCAGCTTTTCGCCCCCAGGGGAGGAAGCCACGTGTTCCCCAAATAGTGGTCCCAAAGTCCACAGGGCACTAACCTCTCACTTTGTCCTAGGCATATCTGTGCTGATAATTCTGGAATCGCCACAATTGCTGGTGTTCCGGGGTCCCTCCAGCCGGCTGAAGGCTCCGCTCTTCGGGCTGTGCTGTTGGTTCCCAGCTCGCTGTGCTGCCTGCTCTCAGAGCGCTATGCTGGGCTGTCCTCAGCAGGAGGTTAACTTCTCTGTGCTGTTCTGTGGATGCTGTGGCTCCCGAAGTTGTTCGGAGCTCCCTTTCACATTGTTTGAAATTTGTGTGGGGCAGAGCACATTGGAAATGCTGTTTCTACTCCGCCATCTTGGCTCCCAGCACTGTAGTATTTCATCTCAATCACATACCACAACTTGTTCAACTATTCTCAAGTTGATGGACATCTCCTCAGTTTCAAATTCTTTGCCACCTCCCAAAGGGCTGCTATAAATATTTTTATTCATGTAGGTCCTTTTTCCTTTCCTTTGATATGTTTGGGAAGTAAATTTGGTGTTAATTTGACAAATATTTCTCAAGTTCCTGTTCTGTGCTCTGGTGCTAGGAACTAGGGGAAGCACAATATGGAACGTAACAGTATGGTAAGTGTTAGAGCAGTGACTGGGGACGCAGTCTTCTTATTCCAAGTCCAGTGCTCCTTTCCAAGTAGACCTTGTTTTCCTACCTGGATTTAAATAATTATTCAGCAGAATTCATCCTCATTCATTCTGTCCCTTGGTCTTTGAACACTAGTGACAGTTGGTCCTGGCTTCTGTCCTCTTTGTGAATGTTGTGGACGACCCTTGGAAAACTGAACTATGTCTGTGATTGGCTGACCGGTTCTGATTTGCTTCAGAACAAGCCTGTGCTGAACTGTTACAATAACCTGTTTCTTTTCCCTAGATGAGATCGGATGTGTCTTGAATTATCTTACTCTCTCAAGGACCTTTGAGTTTAGTGATGGCCCAAAGCTGCCTTCTACTTTCCATTTTTCTCTGTAGTAGATCTTTTAGGTCTGTCTTGGTCCAGTCTTAACTCCAGGCCTGGGCATACACTAGATTGGCTCTTGGCATGAAGGGAGAGAGATCCACTTAGGTTTGGCTGTTACTGTGTCAGGTGCCATATATATCTGTCCCCTTAGAGGAATAACCACAGTGTGCTGGTCTTTGTAAAGAAGGCACTGGCCAGCCCTTTGTCAGCTTGATAGTTGCTTTGGACTGTTTTCAAGGAGAGGATTTTAAGTGAACTATTCACACTCTTGCCTAATGTTCTTTTTGACAAATGACATGAATCTGTATGATTGCTGGCTAGGATTAAGAGTGTAATGTGTGTCCATGGCATAGTGTAAAACTGACCAACCTAGAGACTGAATATCATCACTATTGCACTTTGTAACACAAAGCTGTCATTTACATATTTGGGCAGCATCTTTACTGTTGAAGTGTGTGTTTCCTGCTTGTTAATATTTTTATTTTGGTATCAAATGCTCTATTCGAATACATTCAGAAATTCAGGATTTAGGGACGGCTAGGTGGCGCAGTGAGTAAGAGCGCCGGCCTCAGAGTTGGGATGACCCGAGATCGAATCCGGCCTCAGAAAATGAGCACCCACACATAATGACTAGCCGTGTAACCTTGAGCAAATTACTTAACCCCAATTGCTTAAAAAAAAAAAAAAGATATTCAGGATTTGTTTTATTTTGGAGTCAATACATTTCTAGGAAGGTAGAAACAACCAGAAGTTATAGTATAATGATTTAGTATAATGATTTATATAATCATTAAAAGAATTGCTAATATCTTTATACTAGAATAATTTTTAAGGAATAATGGGAATATACATAATTAATTATGCATGTTTTAAAAGAAGACTTTTGAAGTCTATGAAAGTTTTAGAATTCTGCAGATAGCTTTAGAAATTGTTGCACCCTCTTCCCAATTGGATAAACTTCTGACTTGCAGTTTTGCTTACAAGGAAAAACTTTCCATTGTTTTGAGTTGTGCCCATTTATTTCCTTATTTAGCTTTTTGGAGTGGGGAGGGCAAGGCAGTTGGGATTAAGTGACTTGCCCAGGGTCACATGAGTGGTAAATGCTAAGTGTCCTAGGCTGGATTTGAAATTGAGTTGAGTTTATTAAGTGATTCCACCATTGAGTTGTTTTGATTATTCTGCATGATATTAAAGAAATGTATATTCCATAGAATCATGGCAGTAATATCACTTTCTGCTCTCAGATCTTCTCTTTCCCAAGGAACCCAAATTCTTTTGAAACCAATACAGAAGTGACACTCACTAGTTCTCCTCAAAAAGGTTGTGCCATCCTTAGAATAGAACCAAGATAGTCAGATGCTGTTATTATTGGTTTCCTTAAAAAGACCTCCCCCACACTCCCAACTGCTTACAGATGCCTCTCTTTTTCTTTTTAACTTTATTCAGGTATTGAATTTATTTCCTGCTTATACCTTGTCTCCCCACTATTTCCATTTGTCTGAGCACCACTGCTCTTCTGTTCTCTTGGACCATTCCACACACACTGAAAGGAAGTGAAGGATGCAATTAGACTTTTGAAAACTGTTTGGACAGCACATTCTTGGTATAGGTGACATTTATTGGACATGGTAGGGAAAGTTCTCAGTATAAAGGACAATCAGATAGCAACTGTTACAGGAATAAGAAGGAAAACTTGAACAAATAGATTCAAGATCTTTCTTCTTCAGACAGAGCTTCACTAGCTTCCTGATCAGACATCCAGCAGCAGTTCTTTCTGAAGCTGCTTGCCTCCATCTTTACTTAATATTTGCTATAGAACTGACTCCTTTGGGAATCTAGTCTTGTGTTTTGCTTTTTAAAAGACTCTTGACCTTTTGTATGACTTTGAATCTTTTCCTTTCTGGTTATTTTTTGTTCCTTTTTTTCCTTTTTTTGCTGCACTATCACCTGTTCTTCATTTTCTCCTCTTCAAAGTTATCTTAATTCTCATCATCAGTTTTACCTTTTTCTGTAGAACCTTCATATAAACTCTAGGAACAGATCTTTGGCCAGACATATTTGAGAGTTTCATATCATCCTCTTCTTCATCTGATTCTCCATCTTCCTCTAGTACTACTAGGTGCTGACCACTGATATGTGCAGCCCCTGAATCGCACTTTTGAATCACCAGCTGTTGGTGCCATAATCTCAAAGCTACCCAGAGAAACTGTTAGGCTGCTCAGACATTTTCAGAGATGCTTCTATGACTGTAATTGGTTTTTCTTCATAGTTCATTGCTTTTACTTCAACAATATGCAATTTTACTTTGCACCAGATCCTAACCTCACAGTTCTCAATGACCTCTGGTGATCTTCTTTGTTATCTACCTTAAAATGGTAATTATTATCTGCCTTTTATTCACATTTGAAGAGGAAGTTCTGAGGACTGAAGAGGCTCACGTCCATTTCCTTTAAGGCTTCTGTTTCCCTTAGAGGAATAACAGTGGTGTGCTGGTCTTTGTAAAGAAGGCACTGGCCAGCCCTTTGTCAGC
This sequence comes from Gymnobelideus leadbeateri, assembly GCA_011680675.1. NCBI lineage: Eukaryota > Metazoa > Chordata > Mammalia > Diprotodontia > Petauridae > Gymnobelideus > Gymnobelideus leadbeateri. The sequence goes on from WOXC01003314.1 coordinate 71,598, forward strand.
TTGATAGTCGCTTTGGACTGTTTTCAAGGAGAGGATTTTAAGTGAACTGTTCACACTCTTGGCTAATGTTCTTTTTGACAAATGACATGAATCTGTATGATTGCTGGCTAGGATTAAGAGTGTAATGTGTGTCCATGGTAGAGTGTAAAACTGCCCTTCTGGGCAGTAAGACTGAGGAGAGCAGAGCAGAGAGGAAGTTTGATGAGGTCAATGGCTGGCTAGGTTCTGGCCCTTATGGGAGGCTCTATGTAGGATGGGAACCACTGGAGTTTGAGTATGGGAATAATATGGTCTATCCCGTGCTTTAGAAAAATAACTTTGGCAGTTGAATGGAGAATGGACTGGAGAGGGGAGAGCCTTAAGACAGGTGGATTAACCAGCAGGCAGTTGTTGTTTAGTGGTGAGATGATGAGGGCCCGCACGGTGGTGGCATTATAAGAACAGAGAAGAAGGCATATTGGACGTGTTGCAGAGGTGAAATCTATAGGACTTGGCATTTTAGAGATGAGGGATGAGAGATAGTGAGGAATTAAGGACAATATTTAGTTTGTGAACCTGGGGGCCTGTGAAGAAGGTGTTGCCCTCTAAAGTAATGGGCAACTTAGGAATGGGGGCAGAGTTCATAGGAAAAGATAATAAGTTTTGTCATTGATACACTGAGTTTAAGATGTCTTTTAGACATCTAGTTAATTATTAATTATTAAATATAAAACACTGGAGATTAGCAGAGAAATTATGAGGCATAAAAAGATTTGAGAACCCAGCTTAGAAATAATAACTGAATGCATGGGCACTGTCGAGATCACTGAGTAAAGCAGTCTAGAAGGAGAGAGAGGAAAGCGGAAGATGGAATCCCATGAGATATCTGTTGTCAGTGGCTGTGGCCTGGAGGATCATCCATTAAAGGAGACAGAGGAGTTAGAGAAGTAGGGGGAGACCAGGAGGAGAATAGTGCCCTGAAAATCTAAGGAAAAGAGCATCAAGGAGGAGAGAGTGATGGACAGTGTGGTCAAGGAGAATGAGCATTATGGCAAGGCTGTGGATCTGGCAATAAGAATGTCATCAGTTACTTTGGTGGAATGAGGAGGGCGGAAGCTGGTTGTAGGGAAATGAAGGAGAATAAGAGGAGTGCAGGAAGTGAAGGCCCCATCAGACAGCCTTCCCAAAGAGATTGTAGCAGAAGAGATGGAGGATGGGAGAATGAAGAGAGCGCGTTTTTGAAGATTGGAGACAGGAGCATGTTTTCAGGCAGCAGGAAAACAGCCCGTCCACAGGGAGATCCTGAAGACGGATGATAGCACGGGGATCACAATAGGGGCAGTGTTTGCGAGGAAACGGGATGGAATAGGTTCACTTGAGTAGATAGAGGAGTGTGAGGCCAGCTCTTCTGTGAGATGGGGAGGAGGAGGAGGTAGTACTAGAGCATCTTTGTGATATCAGATGAGGAGGAAGGGAGAAGAGGGAGCTCCTATGAATGGCCTCTGTTTTTTCTGTAAAATATGAGCTAAAGTTCTCGGCTGAGAGGGTGGGAGGGTTTGAGGAGGGATCCAGAGGTTTAGGAAGAACCGTTATGGAGATAGGGCTAGTGACATTCATAGGGGAGGAGTACAGGGATTGCCTTGAAGCAGTTAGGGCCCAGCTGAGGTTGTGTAACATAAAATTGTAGTGGACCCATTGGGTATGGTTGCATGATTTTTTTCTACCTCTGTTCAGCAATACTTGTGTGGGAATGAAACGTTAGATGGTGGGAATTACCTAAAGCTTAAACTTGGCAGGTATAATTGGTGAAATGTTGAGGGAGCCAGGGATTCAAGAGAGGAGGACAGTCTAGAGTTGAACTGGTTCACCAAAGGGTCAAGGTAGGGAAAAATTAGAGAGAGTGGCTAATGCAGGAGTGATGGCCTGGGAGATATTGAGGGGCTGATGGTTTGGAAATCATGGTGTGGACAGAGAGTAGGGTTTGGTAAAGGAAGGCACAGGGAGAGTTGGAAAGCGAATAGATTGTGGTCAGATAAGGAAATGTCTGAGTTCTTGAACATGGAGATGGTAGATTTGTGGGTAACATCAGGATCAGGGGTATGACCATCTTTGTGGCTGAGGTGAGGTAGAGGAGGTGGTTGTGGGAAGTGAATAGGTTAAGGAACTAAGCAGTTATGATGTTTGAGGGTGTATCGGTATGGATGTTGATGTCCCCTAATATGAAGGCAAGAGTTGGGGAGGAGAGAAAGACTGTGAGCCCTGCAGCAGAGTTGTTGAGGGTAGAAGGGGGAATATTCTGGAACTTTGTACACAATGTAGCACTAACAGGATTTTGATTGGGTTAAAGATGTCTATCTTATGAACCCGCTGGGGGCTAGGGGGGGAGGTTATTGAGTGATGGTGGTAGGGAGAGAACTTAGAATTAGCAGTGGAGAGCAAGGAATATTTTAACTCCCCCTCCTTGATCAGAGAAAAAGATTTAAGATGAAAACGGGTTATTGCCCATGGAACAGGCATTCCAGGGAGCACAGTAAGGAGTGAGTGATATTTGATTAAGATTTGGGAGTTAGAGGATTGAGGGGGGTGGGAATAAGGAATTGGGTAATAGGGGATGGTGAATGGGGTTTGTAGGATGACCTACACGGGTTCAGAGTTACTGAAGTGTGCAGGGTATGACCAAATGTGAGAGACAATTCTAGTAATGCCTGCTGTTTAAAAATCCGTGATTTGTTACTTATTATTCTAGATAATTTTAAATATGCCTTCCTTGAAACTCATTTCAAGATCTTTAATTTCATCCACATTGGTACTTCCTTCTCTGATGCAGATTGCAGTTTCTTTATACCCTTAGTAAACAGTCTCCATTTCTTGCCATACAATAAAAATTCATTGTGTGGCATTTTGTTTTGTGATCATGAGCTTTGCTGCTCCTTTGGTGACAGGCTGTTTCAGAAGATGGTCACTGGGTCCCCAGGTGAAGGCCTGCCAAAGGTTGTTCTCTGTGGTCATAACCTTCCAGAACCCAAAGTCCCTTCTGTAAATAGAAAATTCATTCAGAAGTTGAATTGCAGAAAAATGGTAATCTAAAGTGTCTTATGATTTGTGAAAATCTAAGTTTCTGTGTAGAACTATTTTTATTTTATCGTGAATATACCTGTAACAATCTCTCTTCTTTAGGAGCTTCAGATGGACCAACAGGCTAAGAAACATCTTCAAGAAGAGTTTGATGCATCACTCGAGGAGAAGGACCAGTACATCAGTGTTCTCCAGACTCAGGTAAATACCTTACCATTTTTGAGTGAAGAACAAAAGAAGAGATGTGGTCTTGAATAGTTTTCCAATTATACGATCCCTTATTGTCCTCTTATATTATATAGAAGGCTCTTTGGCTAGCTGTCTATAGATGTGGAAAGTTGTTTGCTTGTTGATAGGATTATTTTCTCCCTTAACAAGGTGATGTTAATTTTGTCCAGACCCTTTGAATAAGCCCATACCCTCCCCCCCCAGACCTTAATTTTTCTAAAGAGAACATTTTATTTAGGTTTCATTGCTGAAGCATCGCTTGCAAAGTGGCCAGATGACTATGGAGTTGTCTAAACCTGAAAACCTCCCCAAAGAAACCAATGAAGAGGATGCACAGAATGATCTGGACCATGGAGGTAAGTTGACTTGACTCTTGTCAGGTCTTTTAATTCAGTTATTCCAAGTAGCTGTTGAGAGAAGGGGTGTCAGCAGGCCCAGTTGAAGCGGTCAGTGCACTGATCCAGCCTTGAAGTCTCCAGAATGTCCTACTTAGGTCTTTTTAAAGATGTAGCAGAAATGACTTTTTTGGGAGATGACTTTACTGATGTGGGGTGACCCATAAGTGTCATATGTCTTTGAGTATTTCTTGCTTAAAAAGTGTATTTGCTTTGGTAGACTAGATTCTGAGATTTGTATCTTGTTTTTCTGTATCAGTAGTGGCGTTTTTTATTGCACCCTTGAAATTATTATTACTTTTATGCTGCTTAAGTATTGTAAATGGCTTAAATTTGGTATCAAGTGGAACATTCTATTCAAGGTTTTTAAATAGACTATGTTCAGGTTTCCTAAATTTCATGTATGTTTGGTAGTTTACAATCTTAAGTATTTTCATAGTGCCTGGACCTGCTCACAAAGTAGCAGAATTTGGTTCTTGCTTTCTTCTCATTCTGTTTTGTGTGTGTGTGTGTGTGTGTGTGTGTGTGTGTGTGTGTGTGTGTGTGTGTGTGTGTTTGGGATACATAGTGCTCATTTATTCTCCCACTTATTTCCTGATATTTGTAATGAAGAGACTTTGAGGAACTTGTAATACAGAATGTTTGCTGTGTCACATCTTACTCCCCATAATGAATGCTCTTTGAGCTCAGAGGCTTCCTGCCTGCCTGACTCCGCCATGGTTATTCCATTTCAGTGTCAACAGAGGGAGATGGAGATGCTGCTAAGACTTTAGAAACTCTTCAGCAAAGGGTTAAACGACAAGAGAATCTCCTTCATCGGTGTAAAGAAATAATTAAGTCGCACAAGGAACGAGCTACCCTTCTGACCAATGAGAAGGAAGCCCTTCAGGAGCAGCTTGATGAGAGGCTTCAGGAGCTGGAGAAAATGAAGGTAAAAATCACTGCAGCTCGGGTCTGAGTGCTGCCTGGGGAAGAGGCAGCTGGTGCCTTCTGGACACAGGACCTTGTGATGCTCTCCTGGCTTTCATGCCTCGATGGCTTTCAGGATTCAGCTGACATTTCCATAGGTGTCATAGAATGGGGCCTTACATGAGATCATTTAGGCATCTAGGGGCTTACTCTTATTTATTTAAGGTTGGTCTCCCTAAGATTTAAGGGAGTACACAAAAGGAGGCTTAAAATTTTTTTCAAAAACTATTTTCTTTAATTATTTCTAAAACATAAAAATGAAGAAGGTGTTAAGATTGGGTATAATTGCTCCATAGAATAACTAGATTTTAGGAGGGATGAAGAGGGAGATATTCAGGTATTCAGTGAAGACTTGTTTTTAAAATTTTTCTTTTCAGTACCAAATTCTCCTCTTCTGTCCCTCCTCAGCCCATTGATAAGGCAAGAAAAATGATAACCCGTGATCCATGTGAATTGATGCAAAACATTCCCACATTAGCTATGTTGTGAGGAAAAAGAAGCATGAAGAATAAAGAAAGTGAAAACGAGTCTGTTTGCGTGTGTGCTCACAGGAGCGCCTCCACTGTCTTTCCCGAGGGGACATGAGCCCCTTGCGTTGTCCTGGGTCACTGTGCTGATCCAGAGGCGCCAGGTCTTTCACAGTTGAACGTCCTTACGGTCTCACTGTTAGTATGAGCCCTGTTTCTCTGCCGAGTGCAGGCTTCCGTTGCTAGGTCTCCTTCCTTCTAGCCTGGGACTCTTGCTTACTCTGTGATTTTCTTTATTCTTTCGTAAGCCATACTGAAGAGGAGCATGATGGCTCAGGTACCTGAGAAAGCAGCAGGATCATAGGCACAGAGCTGGAAGGAGCCTTGGAGGCCATTTGGGACAGAGCTTCATTTTACAGAGGAGAAAACTCAGGACCACAGGGGAAATGATGTGCTCAAGGCCCTACAGGCATTAGCCATAGAACCTGAATTTGAACCTGGGTCCCCTGACTCCAAATATCCCCTTTTTCCTTTGCTCTGCTCTTCCTGAACAGCTTCAGCTTTTTATATTTCATTTTTGACATCCTCTTAATTGAAGTTTTATATAGAATTAGTTCCGTTGTCTTTTTTTTTTGTCTAAATTTTTGTCTCTTGAGATTAGGTAAATTTGGCAAGCTCTACTAGGCCACACTGAGTGTGTCAACTTTATCTGTTTGGTTATGAAGTGAGAAGCAAGCCAAAAAATAATGTAGGAAGAAGATTAGTATTCACAGATCCACTTACTCGAGCCAGCCTTCCTCCAAACAGGGAGGGAAGGATGGTAGCCGACAAACATCGGCACTCATCAGCAGAGGCCAGAGGTGGCAGCCGGTGGGTAGGGCGGTGACGGGAAGCTGGCAAAGGCAGGCCTGGGAATTGAAAGAGCCCAGCTCTCTGGAGCTGCTGAATACAGAGACAAACAGCATGGCCACCTCAGAGTCATCAAGGAAAGGGTCAGTGTAGAGATGTGGCAGTAAAGTACATTTTAGAAAGATTCCCCTAAGTGTGATTAAAATAAAACTTTTGTGTTATTTTCTAGGAATTTACTTTCTGTAAACTCTGGTAGTTACCGAATTATAGAATTTCATGGTTTGAAAGGCCCTTTAGTGGCCATCTTGTCTGTAGCTGAAATGGCATGGCAAACTTCTCCAATATCTCTGCCAAGAAACCCCTGATTAGGTCGGGAAGAGTCAGACATGGCTGAATAACAAGAATTCCCATCGTTGCTCTTGAGGTTTGCTTGTTCTGCATGTACCTTGTTAGTCCTCACAGTGAAGCCTTGACAAAGACTCCCTTCACAGATGGAGAAACTGACCCTCAGACAGGAGAGCCCTCTTCACCAGCGTCCAGGCTTTCCTCCCCATTCTTCTGCCTCTTGGTGCTGCTCCTCACTGGCTCTTTGTAACTACATGCTGCTGCATGTCCTGCCATGGTAGAAGGCTTGAGAATGTTAGAAAGGGCCAGGGAGATCATCTGGTCCAGTGCCCTCCGGCATTCATTCTAAGCTTCATGTTCATTATTATAAAGGAGACCACCGTCACCCTTCTCGAACTCCACCCCCCCACCCCAAACACAGAAATTCCATTTGATTCAATACATAGACTGTCTTGCCTTTTTTAAAAATTTCTTTTTTTAAAAAAAAATTACTTATTTTAGTTTACAACACTCAGTTCCACAATCCCTTGAGTTCCAAATTTTCTTCCCCTCCTTCTCTTCGCCTCTTCCTCCCCATGGTGGCAGGGAATTAGATATAGGTTCTACAAATATCTTCACATTAACATTAGTCAAGTTGTAAAGGAGGATTATAACCAATGGAGTGAATGAGAAAGAAAGAATGAAACAAAACAAAACACGGAAGAGAGAGCAAGGAGTTTGCTTCAGTCTGCAGTCAGACTCTAGTTCTTTCTCTGGATGTGGATCCCTTTCCATCATGAGTCCTTTGGAGTTGTCTTATAGCCTTGCATTGCTGAGAGGAGCCCAGCCTATCAAAGTTGGTCACCACACATACATTGTGTCTGTAATTGTGTACAAAGTTCTCCTGGCTCTGCTCCCCTCACTCAGCATCAGTTCGTATAAGCCTCTCCAGGTTATTATGAAGTCCTTCTGCTCCTCATTTCATGTAGCACAATATTATTCCATTATATTCATATACCGCAACTTGTTTAGCCATTCCCCAGTTAATGGAAATCCCCTTGATTTTCAGTCCTTGGCCACCACAAAAAGAGCTGCTATCAGTATTTTTTTACGTACCTTTTGTACCTTTTCAGTTCTCTTGTCTTTTAAAGCTCAGTGTGACCTTGCCTCTCCCTGCTTTCCTAGTCTTCCTCTCAGTCTCCTGCCCTCTTCCTTTTGGAAATATAAGGATCCAGAACAATATATAGGTTCTAGGTCTTGAACAGAGATCACTCTGGATTTGGCTGATTAGGAGAGTTTGTCTCTTCCATCACTGCCTCTGTATCTCTCAACAGCAGTCTTGCGTTAAATAGACCTTCACTTGGCCCTCCTGACTCCTCCAGGCACTATCAGAATCATCATCTGATTGCTCTCTGTTCTTATTTAACAAATGCTTTATTAGCTATCTTCTCATTTACATCATTCATTTCCGCCAGATTTTGAGTTACAATTTTTTCCCCATTTTCCCCCTACCCACCTCCCCAGAATAGCAGTTCGACAAGATATCCCCTCATCCAATCTGCTCTATCCCATATCTTCTCCCATACCCCCTTCGACTTTACCATTAGGGCAAGATGAATCTCTGTGCCCCAATGCCTGCACATCTTATCTCCCAATTACATGCAAAATAGTATTAATAATAGTATTTATATATATTTGAAACATTTAATTTTAAAACTGGCCCCTCCCAGGGCGCTGCAATGTCTGCTCCCAGAGTGCTGCGCTGGCAGTTCCCTGCTGGGCTGCTTTTCTTCATTGCTGTGTCTTTGTCCAGTGACCTTTCTGAGTCCTCATCCTTTTCACCCTCTTTGTGGCTTCTGACATTGGGAACTGCCTTCTGCTCTTAGAAATTCATACCCTCCATGACACAGATCTCCCCTCATTCCTTTCCTGTCTACCTGCTCTTTCTTCTCCTTATCCATCTCCTGTACCCTGACCCTAAGTGTCCTGGGCTTCCTTTTCTCTCTACATCCTCAGTCTTGGTTATCTCATAATTCAGTTATCATCTCTTTGTATCATCTGTTAGATTTATATAACCACCCCTAATCTCTCTCCTAGGCGCAGTTAATAGAGCCTTTGGCCTGGAGTCAGGAAGACCTGAGTTCAATTCCGGCCTCAGACACTTTGTAGCTGTGGGACCCTGGGCACTTTACCCTGTTTGTCTCTGATTCCTCATCTGTAAAATGAACTGGAGAAGGACATGGCAAACCACTCAAATCTCTCTGCCAAGAAAACCCCAGACAGGGTCAGAAAGAGTCAGACATGACTGAATAACAAGAAACAAAAATATCCCTTGAACTCTAGTTCCAGATTACCAACTGTCAGGAATCTCCACTTGGATGTCTCAAAGGAATCTAAAATAGAACAACTCGTTACTTTCCCCCAAACCTTTCCTCCCTCTGAATTCCCATATTTCTGTGTAGGGGCCAATATTCTTTAAACCCCTGAGTTTGTACCCTTAGAACCATCCTGGACTCTTCCTGGACTCTACACACTCCTTTACCACCACCTATTCCTGCCCATTTCCAGTCGTGTCATTGTCATTTTGACCTCTTGAACATCTCTTGCCTCTTTCCGCTTTTCTCCACTCACACAGGTACCACCTCTAATCACTACTCACCTGGACTGTTAATAGACTCTTTTTAAACGTTAAATGTTTTTTTAATCCTCAAGCATCTTCTCTTATTCCTTTCAGCTGCCTCCCCACTCCATGGAAAAAGTGAAAAACAAAATTCCTCTTAAAACACATATACTCAAACAGAACAAATTTCTGCATTATCCATGTCAAAAACAAAAATTTCAGTCTGTAATCTCAGAGTATTTATTAAGCACTAGATTGTGGGCAAAAACATAGCAAAGGATTCAGAGAAAGTGCAGTTAGGATCTCAAGACACAAAATCCTACGTGTAGGTAAAGTCAGCTTTGCATAGATGAGGAGCTCTTGAATGAAATTCTCACTATATGCTGAGAAACTTTTCCAGAGAAAAAGCAGTTTTCCGAACAGACTGACTCAGATGCACAAAGAAGTCACCATCAGCTGCTGTCTCCCAGCTGTGGGCATTTTCACTAGTTTTCCTCCATTCCTGGATGCCCCTCCCTCCTCCTCTCTGCCTCCTGGCTTCCTTCAGGTAGCATCTAAAAGTCCCCTGCTGCAGGAGACTTCCCCACCTCCCTGACTCTCGCACCTTCTCTTTGGTGACTGTCTTCAGTTTATTCTGTATGTAACTTGCCTCTACATAGTTGTTTGCCTGTCTTTTCCCCCAGTGAATTGTGAGCTCCTTGAGACTAGGGACTGTGTTTTGGCTCTCTTTTAATGAATGTTTATGGTGATCTTTGGCTGAGCATGGGGATGAGGAGAAAGTACCTCAGGACTAGCAGAGGGCAAATTTCTTGATTTACAAAAAAGAGGAGAAAATGAAGTCTTCAAACTCTAGGCCTTGAGTTTGCCTTAAGTTCTTGCAAAATTCTAGAATACGTCATTTTAAGAGATGGTAGCAAACACCTGGGGCAGCTAGGTGGTACAGTGGACAGAGTGCTGGGCCTGGAGTCAAGAAGAGGCATCTTCTGAGTTCAGATCTGCTGTCAGGTGCTTACTTACCCTGGGCAAGTCACTTAACACCCTGTTCCCCTTTTTACTCATCTGTAAAAATGAAATTGAGAAGGAAATGGCAAGCTGCTCCTGTGTGTTTTCCAAGAAAACCCCAGATGGGGTTGTGAAGAGTCAGACACCACTGAAAAAGCTCAACAACAGAGCAGACATCTGAAAAGGAGGTGTGGGGACTTCATCCAGAACAGGGCATGTTGGGCTGATGACAGTTAGATTGACATGCTGGGAGATATACATAGGCATTGTCAGTATTGCAGTGAAGTAGCTGGTTAAGTATTTTGTACTAATATTTTAGAAATGCAGGCTAGAAAACATTGCAGTTAGTTGAACTTGGAACTACTTGATGTTCAGTAACAACTTGGAAGGAAGTCTCCAGCCCCATCCTAGTTCCATTTTGTATCAGTGACTTTGGTAAAGGCACACCTTTATAGTTTTACTGACAAAGATTCATCTGATTTTTAGATGGCACATAGCCCGGTCTGGCCATTTCACTGGATCTCCAAAGATCTTAACAGGATTGAATCTTGGGCTAAAAAAGATGAGTTTTCCAAGTGTGAGAGGTATGAAGTATAACTAGTCAGCATTTTGCTGGAAGCTGTGAACATTGTGAAACCTTCTCATTGAGAGGAGATGGAAAGTCTGGAATGGTATAGCTGCTGCTTTGAGTGTTGAGGACTTTGAGACTGATTCATGTGAGGGATATTGTGCAGGTGGGACAGACAAGACTTTGTCTTTGAGAGATGGGGGAGAGGGATCAGAGTGGGTAGAAGAGAAGCTGTGTGACCAGCAGAAATAGGGGAGAATGAATGAGTTTTTGAGGGAAAATAGTTTTGTGTGATGAATTTGAGTTTGCTTACAGGGACATCCCTATCCATATTTCCTGTAGGAATAGCAGTTCATGAGAGGGGTTAAGTTAGAGAGAATGAGGACTGAGAAAAGGTCACTCACTGGTGATTCAGTCACTGATGATCTTTGAGTAGTTTTGGGACAGTAGAGATGGCAAAGGTTTTTGGGCAAGTGATTAGTGGGGATGATATGGTGGCATTAGGGGGAAAACCTTTTATGGAGTTTTAACCCTGAAGTGATGGACCTAGAATTAAAGGGAGTAGAAGGGTAGAGGAATGGCTTTTTTAGGGTTTGAGAGACTTGAGCATTTCTTAGATGAGGTGAATGAAGCCTCATGGCAAGAGAGAGATTAAAGGTATCTGAGAGAGGAGATGAATGACAAAACAAGATTGTAGATGTGAGAGAAATAAGCCCAGATAAAGTGACCAGAGAAAAGGAGGAGAGAATGGAGAAAGATTATTTAACTTCCTCGAGGGCAACAGCTATTTTGTTTTCATCTTGAAAATGTTGTATGTACCTTGAACTTTTAACAAATACTTACTGGATTTTAACTTTTAAAGAGTGGAGGAAGAGGCTTGTGGGAGGTCATGGGAAGGGGTAGCTGGGGGCTTGGGGACTGGAAAGTATATAGATAGCTAGCATTTCTAGAATAGCTGAGTGATCAAACCACCGGGCTGACCCGGCAGAACTTCTGAGAAACGTCAAGCTGCCTGTCTGACCACACCTTTCGGGTTGTGAAACAGACGCCTCGCAGTGGGTCTGTGCTGTCTCATGAGGCTTGGCAAGATCTGTTTCGTGGAGGCAGGAGCTGAGGCAGGGAGGGCTTGACTTCAGATTTTCCTGACTTCAAGCCCTATGCCCTTTTGGCTGTGGCACCACTTTGCTGCCTAGCACTGGTGGATGAAAATTATAGGGATATTGTTTTCCATTCAGTGGAATAAAAGATTTCTTTTTTTGGGGGGTTAAGTGACTTTCCCAGAGTCACACGGCTAGTAAGTGTGTGAAGTGTCTGAGGCCAGATTTGAACTCAGGTCCTCCTGACTCCAGGGCCGGTGCTCTATTCAATGCGCCACCTAGCCACCCCTAAAACATTTCTTAATAATTTCTTTTGGTCAAAGATGAAATAAGCTGTTTTAGGAGTAGTGAATTCCCCATCACTGAGTTCAATAGAGAATAAATGGCTACTTATTGGAGGTTTATTACAAGGGTATTCTTAAATGTCTGGCACATAGTGGTTGCTTAATAAGTGCTTTTTAATTGTTTAATTGATTAACTGACTCAGTGTAATAATAATCACTGGCATTATATCTATATATATATATATCACATCCATATATATCTGTTTTTCAAATGTATGTTTATGCTATTATCATAAAGTAAAAATTCATTTAGCTTACTGAATTAATCTTTTTTGGGAGGATAGTTCTAAGATTTTAGCTGTAATAGTGGATTTCCAATGTGGAAACTCATTCTACTGATAGAAATTGGCACCTTGTCTGTAACTTAGAGTTTTACAGAATTGCTTAGAGTGTGGAAATCTGAAATGACTTGCCCATTGTCATGTAGTTTACATGTAATTCAAGAATAGTCCTCTCTCCACTAGATCAGCCTACTTCTCCTAATTGAATTAATACTAATTGTTTTTAAAAGAATTATCTGTTTTTAAGTTATGAAGTGATCCAACCATTCTGGGAGCAATTTGGAACTGTGCCCAAAGGGCTATAAAACTGTGCATACCCTTTGACCACAATAGCACTTTTAGGTCTGTGTCTCAGAGCAATTCCCATGCCTCTCCCACCCATCCCCTCCTTCCTCCCCCCCAAAAAAAGAAAAGGACCTATATGTACAAAAATGTTTATCAAAATTTTGTCTGTGTGTGTGTGGTGGCAAAGAAGTGGCCATTGAGGGGATTCCCACCAACTGGGAAATGGCTGAACAGATTGTATATGATTGTGATGGAATACTATTGTCCTATAAGAAATGGTGAGCAGACTGATTTCAGAAAAACCTGTAAAGACTTACTATATGAGCTGATGCAGAATAAAGTGAGCAGAACTAGGGGAACACTGTACACAGTGACAGCAATATTGTATGATAATCAACTGTGAGTAGCATCTGTTCTCAGCAATACGAAGATCTAAGACAATTCTGAAGAACTTTTAATGAAAAATGCTATCCACTTCCAGAGAAAGAACTGATGGAGTCTGAATGCAGATCGAAGCAAACTATTTTTTTACTTTTTTCCTTGTTTTTTTTTTTTTTATTTGGGGAGGGGTCTGGGATTTGCTTCCACAGCATGACAAATATGGAAATGGAAATGTTTTACATGAATGCACATCTAGCTTTGTAAAGTGGGAAGAGGGAAAGGAGAGAGTGAGAGAATTGGGAACAAGAATTTTTAAAAAAGGAATGTCAAAAATTGTTTTTATATATAATTAGAAAGAACATATTAAAAAAAGGAATTATCTGTTTTCTCTGTTAGTAGATACTGATACTGCAGATACTGTTATGGACTGTCTGAGAAAAAGGGTCCTTAGACTTAAAAGATTTGGAACCACTGATTCAGAACTTTAGGACCTTTCCAACTCTTTAGGTTCTGTCCTTCTAAATAAATTATAATATGTGAGAATTATAAGTTCTTCTTTATATAAAATCTTTAAATTCTAAATGATCAGATGGAATGGAATCATTTTTATCTCCTAGGAACTTCACATGGCTGAGAAAACAAAATTGATTACTCAGCTTCGGGATGCAAAGAACTTGATTGAGCAGCTTGAACAAGATAAGGTAAATAAGCAAGGAGAGGTAGTCTGGCTCTTAGATCTATGTTTAAAATAGCTTAAAAGTACTCAGAATGTAACTATATTTTTATTTTACTTTCTAGAGTTAGATCAACTTTAGCCCTAGTGGGTTTTTTTGGAAATCTGATAATCAGTCTTTTCTTGACTTCAAGTCAGCACTGAATTGTCAGTCACATTTTTGTGACAAGAGACGTTTGTAATAATAGCATGTGATTTAATATTTCTCGGAAATGTGTACTTTTAAAAGCTTTGAGGATTTGTTACTTGAATGGGCAATATGTGTTAAGGAAATGAAGCCAATGAGTCTGATTTACCCTTTTTAGGAGTCTGGCATGGAAGGGGGAGGAAAGAGGTGATATGATGATCCGTCTCTGTGCTTAGGAAAAAAGGGAAGGAAGCTGCTTTCCCTTGACCCAGGTTCTGTTCTCAGTGTGATCTCATTAGCTGGCTAGTGAAAAGTACCGACTAGGGACTGATGGAGAGCTGAATATTGGAAATGGTTAGCCTAGGAAAAGGAAGATGGAAGCAGGGATAGGATCATTTTTTTCCCCCAAGTATTTAAAGGATTGTCTAGTGGCAGGATGGGTTAGATTTGTTTTTATTGGCAATAGCAGGGGAACCAGAAGCCACTGGGGGCATTTACAAAAGGTCAGGGTTAGGCCTGATGGAAGGACAAACTGTAGCCAAGAAAGCTCTTCAAAAGTAGAGGGACTGACTTGGAAAGTAGAGGTCTTTAGGCAGAAGTTGGTTGACCACTCCTTAGCAGTGATATAGAGGGGATTGTTGGTTATGGAGTACTAGACTAGATGCTGGCCTTTGAAGTCCCTTCCAACCCTGAGATTCTGTGAAGATTCATGGGAGAAGAATCTTCACAGAATCTCAGGGTTGGAAGGGACAGGGTTGGATATATGATGGAATAAGATCAGTGATGTGTGTGTATAATACAGCTGGGGTACTTACCCTGGGCACAGTTGGGGTTAGGGCTCTGTAAAATACTGGAATGAACTTCATGAAGCCCAAGGAATTGCGGTAGAGTGAACACTTGGAGGAGGGGAGCCATGGTGGTAGGAAGGGCTAGGCAGAGCAAGGTTTGGGGTGTGATGGGGGACAGCAAAGCCGTAATGAGTGTGCAAGAAGAGAAATAATGTCCTAGGAGGAGTGCCGGTGTGGCCTAGTGAGTTATAGGAAGATGCCTGTTACAGAGGGTTTTTATGGATATGAAGATGGGAGGTTAATGATAAAGTAACAGTAACTATGTTATTTTTAAACATCTTTGGCTGGGGTACATATTTGCAGAGTATTCCTACACAAAAGCCTTATTAATTAAGGGAAAGTCATGGTTTGTAGTGAAGGCCATTATGGGTGAAGAGAATTGTGTGAATGCTCTTGTGTGTGTATAGCTTCCCTTTTCTAAATTGCAGACATTAGCCTTTATGAAGTGTTATCCCCTATGTGTAGTGATACTCAAAATGTTTATATAACTGTCAGAGGTCTAAAAACTTGAAAAATGCTATATTAGCTGTGTTTATATACATTGGGAATAAACAAAAATATACCTACATCCTCTGTAAATAACATTTCATTTAGTAAGTAGAATCCCATCCTTCTCCTTAGACATTTCTCTAAAGGCTTTATCATGTAATACTATGTAGTGTGGTTAACTGGATTATTCCCCTACTTGATGATCAGGCCAGCTGAGGCAGAGACTGCTTTCCCTTGGCTTTTTATCCCTCTTAGCACTTTGCACAGTGTTCTGTACATAGCAAGTGCTTAATAGGAATTAATACAAAGGCAAGACAGTCTTTCATCATTCTGTAGACCTGAGGACATAATAGAATGTTGGGATGTTAATTGATGTTCTGAATCATCTTGAGTTATTTAGGAAAGGGTAATGGTTTTCAGTGTGACTTTTAGAAAAACTTCCATGAAAGTGGTTATCATCATACTCGAAATATAAAAGTTTGAAAAAAGCTTTTCTAGAAAAACATTAATTATGAACCCTCAGGATGGTGGTGGATCACTGAGTGAGCTAAAGTTCTGTCCTGTGTGCCCAAGTATTTAGAAGTAACATTCTAAGGTGTGATATTTTAACTGTGTTTGATTTCTTCTGTATTGAAGACCCTTCTACCTCTCTCATGCCTTTGATGCTGGTGTTCATATCACAAGGGCTCAAATGCTTCTCCACAGGGAATGGTAATAGCAGAGACCAAACGTCAAATGCACGAAACACTGGAAATGAAAGAAGAAGAAATTGCTCAGCTTCGTAGTCGAATCAAGCAGATGACCACCCAGGGAGAGGAGCTCCGAGAACAGAAAGAGAAATGTGAAAAAGCTGGTAAGCATTCTCAAGGACTGTCAGTTTAGTGTTGGAGCCAAAAATTATTTAATATAGGTGTATAAAATGCCCAGCTGGGGGAACCTCATCATGTATGCTCCTTGACAAAAATCTCCAGAAAAAGAGGGTCTTTAGATGATCACCTTGTCCTTGAATTTCTGTAATTAATCAGAAAGTATTCTTGCAGGTCTGATGAGTGCCTGGCATTGGCAAGGTATTATAGGGTCTTAGAAGCTTATAAAGCATGGGCCTCACCTCCAGGGAACTTATTGTCCGGGTGGGAAGACAAGACAGATGCCTAGGAATGGTGAGCCCGGCAGCATCCTCTGCTGTAGGGAAGTGCTGTATTCAGTAGTCTGCTAGAGAGCTCTTTGTGGGGGGTATACATGTTGGGAGAGGAATTTTGCGAAGGGAGGGAGCCCCCAGCTTAGTCCTGCTTTGTAGAACTTTTTGTGTAGACACTTCTTAGGAAAGTTGGGGCCTCAGAGGGAGTCTCCTTGGGGACACTATTGCTTTTTCCTCCCATTCATTGTTAAACTTTTTTTAAAAAAGGACTCTTGGCTGATATTTCCCTTTCCCTCTGTCCACTCTATTTTTCTCCCTTGTAGTCTGTCTTTTGTCACCAACTGATCTCTTAAAAGTCATTGGTACTTTTTACTCCCTAAAACCTGTGGTTCTCAAGAAAGTGCTTTTCCTCTGACATTTCTCCAGCTTTTGTCAATGTTGACTGCTTTCTGCTTCTGGTTATTCTCTCCACCCTTGACTTTGGATATGCCAACCTCCTCCTGCCTCTTTCTCTTATGGCTCTGTCTCCTCTCCTGGCTCCTTAGGACTTTCTTCTCATCCTCAGTGTAGGGCTCCAGGGTTGGCCTTTTCCTCTTCTCTCTGTGTACTTTCTCTCCTTGCAGTGTCTCTCTTTCTCTGGGGCTGATTTGTCTTGTGCTTTAGCCTCATGTCCTTGCCTCCCTGAGGACATCTCCACCTTCAGGTTTCTGTGACTTGTCAGACTAAGCTCTGTCTGCTCTCCACCTCACTATGTCCTTACTGCATTTTGGTTTTTCTTGTTCTGTCTGCATTACTACCATTTACCCTGCCTAGCTTCTGGGCTTCTCTTGGCCTCTTCTCTGTTCCTTGCCTCTCAAATGTGGTATTCCTGGCTCTGGCTCTTGGCCCTTGGCTTTCATTGTGCCTACCCAGATGACTATTAGAGTTTCCTAGCAGGTCTTCGTTACTTCTTCCTTGTTGCTGCTAGAATGAGTATAGATCTGTTCATGTTGTTTATTTCCTCAGACTTGTTTGATGCTCTGCCTTAGAAGGTCCTTTGTAGTCCATCCTGCCTTCCCAGCTTTATTCCATCCCCCTCCCCCTCCATATAAGCATTCTTCTCCTCATTGGCTTTTTGGGCCTCTTTTGCCATTTGGGTTAATCTATTTTTTTTTTTAAAGCAATTGGGGTTAAGTAACTTGCTCAAGGTTACACGGCTAGTCATTATTTGTGTGTGGGTGCTCATTTTCTGAGGCCGGATTTGATCTCGGGTCATCCCAACTCCGAGTCCGGCGCTCTTACTCACTGCGCCACCTAGCCGCCCCTTTAGGGCAATTGGGGTTAAGTAACTTGCCCAAGGTTACACGGCTAGATTTTTTTGTTTTGTGTGGGTTAAGTGTCTGAGGCCGGATCCGAACTCAGGTCCTTCTGACTCCAGGGCCGGTGCTCTATTCACTGCGCCACTTAGCCGCCCCTGGGTTAATCTATTTTTAAAGGTGTTATTTTCTTCAGTGTATTTTGGGTCTGCTTTAGCAGGCTATTGACTTGCTTTTCATGATTTTCTTGCATCTTCATTTCTCTTCGCAAATTTTTCCTCCACTTCTTCAGAATCCTTTTTGAGCTCCTTCATGGCCTGTAACCAATCCATATTTTTCTTGGAGGCTTTTGATGCAGGAGTTTTGACTTCACTGTCTTCCTCCTGCTCCATGCCTTGATCCTTTTTGTCCCCCAAAAAGAATTGTATGGTCTGTTTGTCCTTCCTTTGCTTGCTCATATTGCCAGCCAATTACTTGACTTTTGAGGTCTTTGCCACAGTAGAACTCTGCTTCCAGAATGGAGATAGCTTTGTCCCAAATCGCTGGGATTTTTGCAGTTGCCAGAGGTATTAGTTGGGCACCTTCTCTTCAGCCCCCACAAGCTCTGGCTCTCTGGTCACACACCCCAGGACCACCACCCAAGACCACAATCCAGATCAAAGCAGGTTAAAGCAAGACCAACTCTCTGAATGGTTGGTTGGTCCCCCTATGACCTGCAGGCCAGGAGCTCCTAAGGCAGCCAGGCTGAGGCTGCTGGAGCCGTTGTGGGTAAGCTGCTTCTCTCCCAGGGGGCAGGGGCCGACCACACTCTTCAGTCCCCCTGTTCCAACAAAGTTCTGCAGTGACCTTTTACTTTGTCTTTGGTGTTTATGTATTGAGAAGTCTGGAACTGTTTGCTTCCGTGGCTGTTGGTCAGAGCTGCACTGGGGCTGGAACCCCATGGCTCATGCCAGACTATGCTTGGCTCCCAGCTTGATTCGATAGACCCTTCCTGTCCGCCTGCTGGGCTTCCTTCAGCGGGAGATTTGTTTCTCTCTGTCACTTTGTGGGTTCTGTAGCTCTAAAGTCTGTTGAGAGTAAAATTTTACATGGATTGGAAGTGATTGGAACAGGAGGCCAGGCCACATTTGTGCTTCTGCTCCTCCATGTTGGCTCTGCCCCCCATATTCTAATGAGCTTAAGCCAATTTAAGTTGTTCTGAACATGCAGCATTTTTATGGCTACCTTGTTTTTTTGCTCATGCTTCTCCTAATGCTTGGGGTGCCTTCTTTCCCATTTGCCTCCAATCACATTTTGTCTTTTCCCTAATTATCAAGCATTTCTTCTTCTGCCCTCCCCCCCCTTTATTGAAACAACGAAAAGTGAAAAATGCCCCTTCCCTGCAATGAGCATAGTCAAGCCACACAGACGCCCTCACAATCACCCTTCTAAGCCTGGCTCTGGCACCGCCTGTTTTACCAAGCCATTCTTGGTCCCCTTGACTTACTCAAAGATTTATTTCTTTCAATGCACTTGTTATGCAATTTTTTAAAAAAGTTGCTTGCTTTGTCTCCTTGCTGACTTGTAAATTCCAAGAAGGTGTCTCTTTGAACATCCATCGTAGGTCATTACTAAATGTTTATTAAATGCATGGATGGTCTGATCTTTCGATTAAAAACAGGAGAGAATGGAGGAAGGGAGATGAGAGAGGATGAGATCCTGGTCATTCTGAAATTCTAGCATGAGATGATGAGGGCCAAGGTGAGGATGCTGATAGAAGGAATATGGGGGGGTACGCTGGACTCAGTGGGACTTGTTGATTGGAATAGGCAAAAGAGGCTTCATGATCAGAGATAACTTCAAGCTTTATGCTTGGGAGACTAAGAGTCACCAAACCACCAAAGAGAAAGAATGCTTTTGGGAAGGGAGGAAGGAAGAGGAGGTGAGAGTTTGAAGTGATTGTGGAGTGAGTATTAGAGCTTGTGTGAGAGACTGGGTTGGAGTTGTGTATTTGGAAGTTAGTTATGATCATGAAAGGTGATAAATACTCAAGAATTCATATAGTCATTGGTAAATAGAAAACAAAGAACTAAAGATTGGGAATCAAAGTGAATTTCACTGGTGTTCCTGCATAGATCCCGACTGTCAGAGGGAACCACAGGTTTTAGAGAGTGAAAGGTACCAGTGACTTTTAAGAGATCAGTTGGTGGCAAGAGGCAAGGCTACAAGGGAGAAAAAGGGGGTAGATGGAAGGAAATGGAACCGTAGATCCTGAGGGGTAGAATAGGCTGGTGGTCTCCCAGGGTGAACAGGGGAGTTGTCAGCCTCTGCTGTCTCTGGGTTACGGCCCAGAACGAGATGTTCCTTCTGGCAGGGCTAACAGTGACCATCGGCTACAGACAGCCTCTTTCAGGGTGGTCTCAGAATGGGTCCCAAGGATGGCTTAAGGGATAGGAGAAGGGGTTAAGCCCATTTTTACTTAAGCCCCACAAGGAAAGAAAGTGTGCTCATGCATTTCCTTCTCTCCCACTCTTGCCAGGCCTTTTGCACAGGCTTAACACTGTTAACTGCTGACAGTGCTTGTGGTCAAGCACAGGTTAACTAGTATTGAGAAGCAAAAATTGCATTCTTCTGAGGTGGAAAATGTGATGGCTTTAAGAATGTCTTAAGTACAGAATGGACTGTGTTTTAAAAGGGGCAGGATATGAGGGGGCAGATCAAAAAAAGGGCCATACTGAATAGGATGCTGTCACACTTGGGGATTGCTGTCTCCCTTGGAGATTGCCATCCCAGGTGAGTTGTAATATCAAGCAGAATCAGCCCACTCCATAGGTTTATCCTGCCTGGGCAAAACACAGACAGAAGCTTAGCCGTGTTTTTTCTTTTGGTGATGGTTTGTATAAAATGTATTCTCACAAATATTTACTTTGTCAGATGATTTTGTCTGGTAATCGAACTGTGTACATGTGCCTTTTAAAGGAATTGGGTAATGAAGTAAATGTAGTCTAAGACAGAATTAGTATGCATGTTTTAAAACATTTGTTCACTTTTGGAAAACCTTTGTGCCACACAGCTGTGTCTTTGCATGCAATTAAGAAACCTCCCTTTTGAATTCATAATTTTTGAAGACTATTGCCTAAAAGTGGTTACTGTTGGACCGACTGCATAGTATTTAATTTGCTCATTGCAGAAGTTACATTTTAAATATGCATTGAAGTAGGGTTGCTTAGTAATTGCATTTCATTTGATCCTAGAAGATCCATTTGGACAGAATGTTCCACACTGAAACACGTTCTTTTGCAGTTATACTGTATATATGTGTCTGTATAGTGATGGAAGGATCCATTTAAGTACTGAACAGAGTAAGAACAGGTCAGCCAGAGTAAATAGGATTCCATAAATCTGCTCGTGAACATTTGGAGAACTGGTGAAAAGAGGCAATGTTGGGGCTTTGAAAGAAGTTGGTTACTCTAAAATACTTTTTGTCCTCTGATTTAAAATTCATAGACTAGCCATATAGAAGGTGTGCTTTTAAAGAAGGGATTAAGCATTTTTTAAAGCTTACAGTCCTTAAACCTTTTAAGAGTAAACATGTCATCAGGAAATCAGCTCTCAATGTTTTTTCAACTGTGAAAGATTTAATTTTGTGTCTGAAAAAGCAGAGTGAAAGCAATTAGTGATCATGTCCTTTTATGGTGGATGTTCACAAATAACGACTTTCCTTTTGTCACTGAGTCAGAACCTAAAAATTGGCTTTTGCTTTTTCCTAGTTTACTTTTCATAGAAAATAACTTGTATTTCTAGGTGATTTGTTAGGAATGCCCTATATTTGAGGAGAATAAGAACTTCTACTTTCTCCCTTTGTGAATGGCATACTTTCATAACATGAACGCTTAGGAATGTGATGGCTATGTTAACCCTGGCAGGCCAACTTCTGTATTGTCTCCTTAGGCCAATTTTCCCGATTTGGAAGATTCTTCTCCCTCCTGGAAAATAATTGATAAGCCCTTTGAAGTAGAGCCCATCTGTCATTGTTACCATATTTCTTTGGGCTAAGAAAATACAGAATTGTGTAAATGGATATGTTGAGAACTCTGTACAGCTTTGAAACTGGAAAACTGCCATGTATTTTATTTTTTTGAATTCCATCTTTTTGATGTGGTCTTTTAAAAAGTGAATGGGTCTGCCAAGAAGTTGTAAAAGTATAGGAAGGAAGCATTAAATGTGTTTTATAGGAATACAGAGTAACATAGTAGTTGTGGCATCTGTTAATTAGCAGGCTTGTTAGGACATTATACTCCCAAACTCTCACCAGCAAGGAATCATGTTGCCATAACTCGAGAATTCATTCAAAACCACAGTTATTCCCAGTGTATATTTTAAAAGTTGAATCTTAGTCCTTATGGTTGTTACTCTTAACTCTGATTCATCATAGTGTAATGTTAACCATGTAATTAGTTTTCCATGGGTTATAATGATTATGCAAAATTCTCCTTTTCAGTGAGGAATATAACCTGGTTGAGTGAAGTTTTGCAAGGGTTCCAGATATTTGTAACATACAACTTCTGTTCCTATTAGACTCCTTTCATGCCAAGAGCTGACTGGGCTGAATGTTAAACTTCTAATGTTAGCCCATTCTGTGTGCTTGCTGTAATTAAGTTTGTGTCTTTATTTATTTGATGTAAACGTTATAGAACAATAAAGGAAGTCCTGTGGTATACTTTTTAATGGTTTTTTAGCATCAATGTTTGACTCAGTATAAGATTTAGAGCTGGAGAGGGATGAACAATGGCATTTTAAATAAAAATGTAGTTTATACTCATTGATGTTAAAGTAATGTATAGTTTTTGTGCATGTATAAATATTTGTAAATTTTGTTAATTATGTGATTAGCAGCCAGTTTGTATTTTTGTAGCCTTAAATCTCTCCAATCATCTTATTTTTGTGCATCCAAACATGCCAATAAGTGAATCATGGTGCCTTTCCCAAGCCTTGTATGAACAGGACTGGGGTAAGGGCTAATTTTTCTTATGCTGGGTGCTTGGAATAGACTTTATAAAGAAAATTCTATGCTTCTCAGGCAATACAAAATATAAATTGAAGTGATATAAACAATCACTTGTTTAAACTAAGAAATATTTACTTGTTTTAAATCATGATGAATCCTTGCTTAAAATTTCAGTTAATATATACTTGATCACTCCTAGTGAGTGTGCTCAGACTAGCAGAGGGAGGTGCTAACAGAGGGAGGTGCTAACAGAGTGTTATCAATATACAGTCTTTTATCTAGATGAATTACATTTTATTCCCTTTTAATTGACCATATTTCTGTAGTTTTGCTTTAAATTAGATGAGTACCTTTAATTTAAAAATGTCAAGGCATCTAGTGTGGTATAAATATGCTTTGTTAATTTGATAATTTTTCTCCCACCTAAAATGACAAGTTCCAAATACAGTGATGGTGACGTTTTCACTGATCATTTTTACACTTAGTTTCATTTGAATGATTAATCTGCTGGTAGTAAACAGTAGTAGTAAAAAAAGTTCTGAACAAGTCATGACTTGGGTTTATCCCTTATCAGGCAGCCTTCTTTCTTTTAAAGATTTCATTGATATTTTTCTGGGCTTTGAATTAAAGACTAATTTGCATAGGAAACCAAAGTCTACTGCATACAAATATTATACACATGCATTCATTTTGAAGAATGTTTTTAGGTACAGACTTTTAATAGGAATTTTCTGCCCTGGTAGTGTTTGGGAAGGCAGCTTTACCGGGGGGAAGAATTTCATTGTTACCTCCAAATTTTCAATACTAATTTGGAGGCCCTAATTTTATTTGTGTTGCATTATCCAGTTTTTACCCCTGGATGGTAGCATTGCTTTGTTTTCATTGAAGTCATCTGGCTTCTTTGTCTTTTACTCAAGAAGTGATTCCTGAGCAGGTCTGACTGAAGGAATATCCAAGGATCCTTACTTTTGGCTTGCAGGGTTGCTTTAAAGACCAACTTAAATAAAATATGAAAGCATTTTATTAGATTGCAAAGTCCTATATGACTATATGAATGAAGTACCATGTTTATTTTCGTTTTTCCTCTTTCCTGTGATTTTGTTTAGTGCTGCTTATCTGGTGTTATTGAGGCACAGCTTTGTTGGTGTGGTCTAAGGCAACCATGCACATTAGCTAAAGATCACACATTTATTTGAGGCACCAACAAGTTTTTCAAAGTGGTGTACAGCATTTGAACCTTTCTTCCTCCCTGTTCTTGCCAGATGATTTCCAGATCCAGTCTGGGACTTTCTGCCTTGAGTCCCAGGATCCTGGTAGACTTAGGAGAGAAACAGTATTAGGCAAATAAGAGTGGGCTGGAGGAACCCTCCCCATCTTCCTCAAGAGGGTTTCTGTACCTGTGAAGCCTTTGTCATCCTTAATTATTGATCTCCTATGACAAGTCCTGGGGCATAGTAGGTGGAAGAATGCTAATTGAGAGTGTTTTAAAGGTGGCAGAGACAAACTTGGGCTTATTACCCAGGACTGACCTGACTTCCTCTGGCTTCCTCTGTTTCCTCTAGTCAGACTAAAAGTGGTTTCTTTCACAGGTTCCCCCTTAGGGTATACATGCTGTGGGGCTGTCTGGCTCTTTTAAGCTTATCTTGAGTCCTTATACATTTTATTATTCCTGCATTCTTAAATAAACCCTACCTTAAAGAGTTGTAATTTGAGGAAAATGAGGCTTTAGGAGTAATAAAAATTCTACTTTCTATTTAACAGGCTAGCCTCTAATTTAAATTTTCACAAGATTTATTTATTACCTAAGATACTAGTTTTCTTCTGCAAATTTTCTTGTTAATGTTCTTTTAAAAACAGTGATTGCCTGAGATACATAAAATTTTACTTTGAAAGAAAAATAATGCATTCTTGTGACCTGCTAGTCACACTTAGCTTTCCTGCTGGTGTTGTGCTGGGATTGTGGTGAGTCAGCCGGCCCTTCTGCATGCTGGTGGGCCTGTGGCAATGGGGGCTCTCGCACTTTTCTTCTCTCCCTGCCCTACTCTCGGCTTTATTGTATTAATAAAGGCTAATTGTATTAAAATGCTGCTTTATAGTCAGTGGTTAAATAGGCACATGTCACTAGGGACGGAAACAGATATTAAGATAGCTAGATATAGAAGTGTCAAGAGCTTTAGAATACTACAAAGCATGGCCTCAGACACTTAACACAAAACCTAGCTGTGTGACCTTGGGCAAGTCACTTAGCCCCAAATGCCCGCCAAAAAAAAGCAAAAAACAAAGGAATACTACAAAACATGAACTGATTAGAAGAAAATTTACTTTTATTCTACTAATCTAAAGATTTTAAAGTTATGAGGTGAAATATTTCTTGATAATGAAAAGCTATCAGTATATAGTCAGTCAGTAAACATTTATTAAGCACCTACCATGTACCAGGTACTATGCTAAACATTTAAATTAAAATTAGATCTCTAGCTTTATGTAGGTATTTTTTGGGGGAAGCAACCTAATTTGGGGCAGAATATAGAGTTCAAAATACATTTTGACTGATATGTTTTTATACACACACACACCCTCACAGAGTTCACTTTTAAAAATGCCTCTTTGTATTTAAACTTCATTAAAAAGCAGGAGGGAGATAGAACAAAGTGAGATTCTATTTGCCAGGCTTGGCCGATAACTTGTGTTTTGGTGGGTGTCAGACACGACCTAGAAATGGTTGATATGGTGAGGTGGGGGTTTCTGTTCTACTTAAACCCTTTATCGGATTTCCGCTTTCATTTTGTGTTTTACAATATTGCTGGGTAAGAAATAATTTTTCTTAATTACTTAAAGAACAGAAGACCTTCATTTTAAAAGGAAAAATTGTCATCAGTTGGCAAAGGGCATGCTATAGATGCCTTATTTGTGAAGTAATAAATTTATGCTTGAGTAAAGTTCCTTTTAGCTTTAAAATTTACATTATCTGAGACAGACAGGTTAGATTTGATTGAAATAATAATATAGAAAGGAAGAATCATACTTCAAGAAAACATTTCATTTTGGAGCTTAGAAAGGCAAAAATGAAGCCATCCTCTTCAAGAAATTTCCGTCCTTTTGAGTTCAGGTTGATCAGACCATAGTACTTCTTGCCTGGAGAGAATTGGATATGCAGCAGAAGGGCAACTTTTTACTTTTAAATTGCTCTAGGTCCTGAGATTTTCAGAGTGTATGCAGGGGAAGAAATTCACTTACTGTGGAGGAGAACTGGTTTTTCCCCACGCTCTCCTAATTTTGCTGGGTAGGCTTCACTGTCCCTCTCTTAGTCCATTTCCAGTGTGTGACTCAGGTGCTGTTGTAAAAGGTATCTCATCATTCGTGCGGTGCATAATCTCATGTTAAACAGGATACTTTGACAGATGCCAGTGCTAAGTCTCTCAACCCCACTGGCATTGTCTTTTTTCCTTCTTGAATCTAGGCCTTTTTTATCCCAGTCTGAGCAGCAGGCACCGTTTTCCCCACACTTGCTGTCATGGGCAGAGATTGTTTACGGTCATGCCCAGGGGACTGTAAGCTCCCGTAGTACAGGGATGTCCCCAGTTTTATATGTTTCCCAGCAGTGAGTGAGCTGCCCTACACAGAGCAAGTGCCCAAGAAGGTTTTAGGGAGCTGAGGAAATGGATTCCTTGTCAGCAACTGGAAGTCAGAGTTGGAATGATTGGGGCTCCATTGGTTCTCTCTTCTTGGCACTATTATTGATAATGGGAGAATACCCAAATGAAAGGAAACAAACGAGAGAATCTTAGGTACAAATATTTGTAGGTAAATGTTCATAGAAGCCATAAAAATAGTTATTTTGTAGTTTATTCATGTAGAGCAGGAGACAGCAAGGAGTCGTCATCCAATTTTGTCCAGCTCCAAGAAGAGTTGTCACCTTAGCCAAAAACCATGACCGTTTTTGGCCCCTGTCTCGCTGCCTCTCTCTTCCTCATGAGTGAAAGTGACACTCCAAGCTTCAGTGGTAGGATTTCCCCAGCTATTTTCTTTTTTTTTTTTTGTTCTAGCTTTTGAGGAACTTGAAAAAGCTTTGAGCACAGCACAAAAAACTGAAGAAGCCCGGAAAAAAATGAAAGCAGAAATGGATGAACAGATAAAAGCAATTGAAAAAACAAGTGAGGAAGAACGCATAAATCTACAGCAGGAGCTAAGCCGGGTAAAGCAGGAAGTTGTGGACATCATGAAGGTAAGAAGGAGATTCTGTTAGAGTTAGAAATAAAAACTGGTGGTTTAAATTTTTTTAAATTTGTGTTTAATCAGCAAAATAAATGCATGAGAGAGAAATTAATGGCAACTTATCACCAGCTAGCTTTATAATGTGCTCTAGGTTTATGATTACATTATGATTACATTCAAACATTTTTATGTGGTTTTAAAAGTAGCTTTTGTGGATCTTTTTGTTCTTACTTCTAGATTCCCCCCATTCCTATCCATATCTCCTCCCCTGAAAGCTGTCCCTTATAATTAAAAAACTGAAATAAAGTAGAAACAAAAAAGGAGAGGAAGAGGAAGAAGGATCAGTAAAACTGATCAGCTCTTTGGAAAAAAATCCGTAATATTGCACCTGTTTACCCCGACTTCCACAAAGCAGTGGAGTGGAGGTTTTTCTAACATTTCTTCTTTTTTTATATAATTTTGCAGCATTTATTTTCAGTTATTTTGTGTTTTTTTTCCCCATTTATGTTTTAATTATCATGATCAATTGATAAACATTTGTTAAGTGCCTATCATCTGCCAGGCTCTGTGGTAGGCTCTGGGATTATACAAAGATGCAAAAGATAGTCCTGCCCTCAGGAAGCTTGCAGTCTAATTGGGGAAGACAGCAGGTGAACAAATAAATAAAAAGCAATCCATATACCAGATAAATAGGATATCCTTAAGAGAAGGAAGATCTTCCTGTAAAGACTGGCATTTCAATTGGGACTTTAAAGGGAGTCAGGAGGCAGAGATGAGGATGGAGGGCATTCCGGGCATACGGCACTGCCAGAGAGAATACAGTGCCTTGTTGATGGGAGAGCCAGAAGGCTGGTTCCTTGAAGTCTCCCTGTGCTTCTCCATGGCTCAGTGTTTCTTACACAGCAATATTCATTATGTCCATGTGCCACAGTTGGTGCAGCCATTCTGTGATTGAAGGAGATTTACTTTGTTTCTAGCTCTTTACAACCACAAATAGTCTCTGTGTGAAAATGTTGGTGCTTTTGAAGCTTTTTTGTCTTTTGTCTCTTTGGGCTGTGCAGGCCTAGAGGGGGTGGCTCTATCTTTGTTTACATAATTCCAAGTTATTCTCCAGAATGCTTGTAGTTACATTGTTTTAGTATGTCTTATAGTAGGTTTAGATAAACACTTTTGTGAACTAGCAGGTGCCATTTAAAAATGACATTTATTGGTTTTGATGACACAGTGTTGGAGATATGGGTCTAACTCAATGATTTTACAGATGGAGAAACTAAGATTCAGAGAGATTAAAGTAAATGGCAGGGCTGGAGAATATACCTTGGGTTCTCTGTCCTCAGTCCAACTGTCTTTTCACTGTATCATACAGTGTTGTTGCTCAGTCGCGTCTGACTCTGTGACCCCATTTGGGGTTTTCTTGGCAGAGATACTAGGGTGGTTTGCCAATTCCTTCTCATTTTACAGATTAGGAAACTGAGGCAAACAGGGTGAAGTGACTTGCTCAGGGTCATACAGCTAGTAAATGTCAGAGGTTGGATTTGAACTCAGGAGGCCCAGGGTACTGTCTGCTGCGGTGCTCCCCAGCAATCCCCCCCCATGAGATACCTCCCTGTAGTTTATAGAAATGACTTGGTGCTGTTTGTGCCCGTGTTGTGGGGCATTGATGAGTCATTGTTCTTAGCCACTTGGAGTGTCTCAGACCCTGCTTGTCAGGAGCTTATGGCCTGATGTGGGAAACAACATGCAAACAACTGTGTACAGAAGAGCTAGATGGGGTAAATGGGAGGCAGTCAGGAGAGTGACAGCACTGTGATGAAGAGGGTCAGAAAATGCTTGCTGCAGAGCAGCTTTGGCTGACCCTTGAAGGGGAAACCAAAGAAGCCAGGAGGTGGAGATGGGGGGAGACACAGCCATTGCAAGCACACACAGTTATGTAGAGCCAAGACCGCAGAGCATGAGGAAGAGGCTCAAACATCCTCAAGACAGACCTAAGAAATGCACTAGTCCGAAATCTGATCAGGACATCCAGGATACAGAGACTGATAGACAGATTTGTG
Source organism: Gymnobelideus leadbeateri (assembly GCA_011680675.1). Lineage (NCBI taxonomy): Eukaryota > Metazoa > Chordata > Mammalia > Diprotodontia > Petauridae > Gymnobelideus > Gymnobelideus leadbeateri. The sequence goes on from WOXC01003314.1 coordinate 100,348, forward strand.
AGTGTTCTGCATAGGGTCTGGCCAAGAAGAGCTTTCCAGAGCCTGCCAGGACCTCAGCTGAGGCTGAGCAGTAGCCCAGGGTAAGAGAAAGTCTCAGAACCAAACCTGAGTACCTCAATGGTAGTGAATACTAGCAGACCACGTGGTCAGCAGCTGTGTTGTTTTGGGTCATAGGCCCAAGGTGGGCTGACTGAGGAAGAGTCACAAACTCCAGGCTGCATATAGAGAAGGAAGGAAATTCAGAAGCAGATAACAATGGTATGGCTCACATCCCACGGAAACGGCAGCAGCATCTCGATTCCAGCTTTTAGCCTGGTCTGCAGCAAGGGCAGAAATCTCAGAGAAAAGGAAAGGCTGCAGTTCTGTCCTTTTGAACCAGTAGAGCTTCCCAGCTGGCCAAGAGGGGCTGAGTCGAACAACAGTTGACTGTTGCTCAGACCCAAACCCAAGTTAGAAATTTGCAGAGCTCAGACTGGGGAGAAGAGGGGTGGGGCACTGATCAGACCTCTGGGAGCACTGAAAGCTTGTAGGCCCCCAGCCTCGGCTGTCTCTGAGCTCCTGGAAGAGCAAATGGCAAGTAATCTCAAGCCAGCAGCAGCAGGACTAGTCTAGACCTTCCCTCCAAAAGTGTACAGAACCTGACCCTAATATCAAATCAGAATGAGCAAATAAAGTATTAAAAGCTGCTGTGGTGAAAGGAACTCTGGGTGGGGACACAAAACAAGATGAGAATCTGAAACATCTGCATAAGAAGCCTTGGAGAAAAGCACAGCTTGGTCACCAGCCAAACTAGAATTTCTAGAGGAGAGGAAGCAAATGCTAAAAGCAGAATTCATACAAATTTTTTAACAATGAAATAAGAGCTTTTGTGAAAAATTGGAAAAGAACTGAGAGCTGTGGGAGAAAGAGTTGAAAAGGGAAGTAATAGCTTGGCCCAAGAGGTACAGAATGTTGCCTCAGCACCAAACTCCCTCAAGAGGGAATGGGCTCAGTAGAGACCAGTGACTCCGAGATCAGAAATAGTAAGAGTCAGAAGACTGCAAAAATACAAGAAATTGTAACTTGCCTGGAATACAGATTGAAAAGGAAAAAAAATTAAGAATTATTGGATTACCTGAATATCATGACCAAAAAATAGAGCCTAGACATATTTCAAGAAATTTTGAAAGAAAATTGCGCAGATCTTTAAGAACCAGAGGGGGAAGTGGAAATAGAATCTACCAGTTGCCTTCTGAAAGAAACCGCAAAATGAAAACTCCCAGGAACGTTACGACCAAAATCCAGAGCATACTGCAAGCAGCCAGAAGGAATTCAAGTACCAGTGAGCCATAGCATCACAGAAAATATAGCAGCCACTAATGTGAAGGCAACGGGATATTCTGGAAAGCAAAGATTAACTTAACCAGCAAAAGTGAATATAATGCTTCTAGGCCTTCCTGATGGGAAGGCCGGAGCCTTGGAGAGACTTTGAAGGGACTAAACAAAGATAAACTGTTTATGTTCAAATATGGGGGAATGATCAATGTGTGCCCCTGTATGCACCATCAGGGTCCTTGAGGCCTGGGTGTGGCTCTGTTGCCTTGATGATCTTAAGAGAAGAGTGGAAAGAGGAACACATGGGAGCCAGATGAAGACGGATGGGGAAGGGAAAATTATGTCTCATGATTAAGGTGTGCAAAAGAGGAGGGAGAGAGGTGGGGGTTGGGGAAATGACTGATAATTGTCATCTGAACTGGTCAAAAGGGGGAAGAACACACACACACACACACACACACACACACACACACACACACACACACACACTATGGAAATATATTTTCCTCTAGGAGAAAATAGAAAAGGGAAGAAGGGATATTTAGAGGGTATTTGAGGGAAAGATTAGTCCTGAGCAAAACAAACTCTTAAAGATGTAAAAAAAAAAAATTTCTAGCTCTTTTTGAGGTTGCACAGAATGGAAATCTGAGGGGATGCCCATAAGCGGGGGAATTACTGAACAAGTTAGACTATATAAATGTGATGGAATAGTATTGTGCTATAAGAAATGATGAAGCAGATGATTTCAGAGAAGTTTAGGAACTCTTATATGAACTGATGCAATGTGAAGTGAACAGAACCTGGAGAACATTTTATGTTCAATGACCTAATCTTTGAAAGAATTAAGAGTTCTGATCAGTGTGTTGCCAGCCCGATGATAGAGGACTAGTAAAGAAACGGTCTGCCCCCTCCTGACAGAGAGGAGGAATACTTGGTGCAGAACGGGAGACGTTCTCTTTCTCTTTTGGACAAGACCAGTGCTGAAATGTGTTTTGCTTGACTATACATGTTCCAATGAGGGATTCTGGTTTTTTTGTTTGTTTTCATTGGCCACAGAGAGGGAGAGGGAAGGGATATTTTTGCATATTGAAAAATATAGTTGAATATTATTTTAAAAAAAGAAAATGCATGGGGCTGAGAAAACAAGTGTCTAGTCTGAGGAGCAGTAAGGATGAGCATGTCACTGGATTAAATAGTACATTAGAATAGAGGGAATATGAAGACTGGTAAGGTAGGAGAAGTCCAGGTTGTGGAGGGCTTTAAAAGACAAAAGGTTTTATATTTGACTTCTAGGAGTTGGTAGAATGTGGGGTCTGTCAGAGGAATGACACAGTTAGACCTGTACTTTAGAAAGATCAGTTTGAGAGCTGAGCAGAGGAGGTAGAGGAGGAGGACGACCCCCAGGAGCAGGGGGAGGCCCCCTTTTATGTGTGACATGCCCCTTGAGGGCAGTGATCACTGAGTACAGTGCCTGGCACTGTGTGAGTGCTTAATGAAGTGCTTGCGGACTTGATGTCTCATCCCCTGTTCTCATGACAACCTTCACCTTCTCAGTTGCTCTCCTTTGGACACTTTCTACCCTATCAGCGTCCTTCTTAAGATGGAGTGCCCAGAGCCGAGTACACTTCTTCAGATGTCAGTCTGAGGATTGGCACAGTTACTTTTGAGAGCTCTGCTGCTCAGTGTGGCCCAAGCTTGTAGCTGCTTTGGTGACTCCCATGATGTTGATTGGTGTGGAGATTGCAGTGCACAACCCCCCCCATTTTGTGTCTTATATGATAAGCTTCTCTTTTAACCAGGACTTGTGAAAATGCTCATGCTGTGGCTTAGGGATGTGCCGAATGGGGTGGCCACCTTTGTGATCATAGTGATTGCAGTCTGGGCCTAGAAGCAAGACTTCAGTGGCTTCTAAGTCACCGCTGGAGAGAGTTTGCATGGAGAAATGTTAAAGAATGGGAAATTGAGAAGAGGCTCACTATCAATTGTTAATACATTTAAATGAATAGTAACCTCTGTTTAAAAACATATTATGCCATTTGCTGAGGTGTAATAGAAATGTGGGTTAGCTTTCATGAGCACGTCCTCAGCACTTCTTAGCAGATTATAGCATGAGGGACATGGGAAGTGATTGATGCTCTTTGGTGACTTGAGGGACATCTGGTGGAGCTGTAGTTCAGCACGATGGATGCCACTTCCCAGGCCTTACCTGTGCCCATGTAATTGATTTTTCAGAAAACGTCTGAAGAGAGGATTGCTCAGCTGCAGCAGACATATGCTCGGGAGCTAGCTGACAAGGAGAAGGAGCTCAGTGAGAAGTTTCAGGCCCGGGAAGAAGAGCTCCAGAGGCAGCTGAAAGCAGCTCTTGTAAGCCTTTGATGTATTGGTTTTTGTGATTACGCATAATAGCATCCATGTTTTTGTTTGGGTTGTTTTGCAAAATACTGTGAAATCACAGATCCAGAAATCAGACTTTTTTTATCCTCACCTAGAACTGGAAGGAAATGAACAAGCCTGTGAGCTCCAGGAATAACTCACAGAACTCTGCCTTCAGGTTGGAGGCTGTTCATTTAAATTGTCTGGAAATTAGTTCATTAAACAAGTTATATTACTTGATTTTCCCTGAAGTTTTATAATTTTTAACATAATGGAGAACAGATTACCAGAAGAGTGTCAGTGAACTCTTACTCCTTAGAAATGAGAGTGTATATTCTCAGTGATATAATGATCCTGGACAATTCCAAAGGAATCATGATTGAAAATGCTCTAGATTTCCAGAGGAAGAACTGATGGGGTCTGAATGCAGATGGAAGCAGACTGGTTTTTGCTTGCTGAATTTTTGTGTGTGTTTTTTTTCTTTTTTCTTAACGACTAATATGAAAATGTTTTACATGATTGCACATATGTAATCTATTAGCAAATTGCTTACTGTCTTAGGGAAGGTGTAAGTGAGGGAGGGTGGGAGAAAATTTGGAACTCAAATTTGTTAAAAAATGAATGTTAAAAATTGTTTTTACATGTAATTGGGAAAGGAATAAAATACTATTAAAAAAAAAGAAATGGATGATAGTAGACTTTGAGAGAGACCCAGCACCATTCCAATTTTTATCAGCAACCTAACACTTCTTAATTTAAGGACAAATAGCCCTTCCTTCATAACCTCATTAAGACTGAATTATCAGAACAATGTTAAATTACTTTTGATGTATTATTTAATAAAGCCAAGAAATATGTGATATATTTTAGAAGAATTTTAATTTTTAAAATGCTTAAAATCAATCCTTATCCTTATAAAGGTAAAGTTCAGTTATCTAGAAAATGAATTTATGTAGAATATTCCATTTCTTAATAATTTTAGATAAATGAGCTAGCTATTTTATATGGAATATTCTGCATAAATTATTTAAATGTTCCATGAACTTGTAATAGTTCTGTTTTCTTAATTTTGAGGGAGAAAAGCAAAAGATAAGGTTAAAATGTTTAGTTAACAAAATAGAATAATTTTTTACATGATAAGGCAGTGCCAGAAATGAACACTTGTCCAAATAGATTTGATAATTAGAATCAATTTCCTTATTAGTTGGATATTGGCCATACGTCTCTTCCCAACTTGGCTTGTAGACGAATGGAGCAGTCTCTTTGAGAGGCCAGGGACCTTGTACTTAGACCAATCTGGCCTCGACTTCTTTTTTGTATAGATTTATGAGGACAGGGCAGCTTCTTATCGCTGGACAGGGGCTTCCATGGAATGTGATGTCAAGTGGAGGGGGTGGAGGGACTGGTGGTAATGGATCCTGTTCAGTACTGGGGCATCTGAGCGTTGTAATTTAGTGAGGAAATGGTCTACGGGTGAATGCCTGTCTAAATGTTCTCCATTTCTAAAACAGTCTCAGTGGGTAGCTTTCTGATCATTTGTGTGTGGGAGAGAAAGTCAGGAGACTTCTTTGATCTGGGCCACACAGTGGAAGGAGACTTTGGGACTGTCTGAGGTGTCTAGAGACCATGGGAAGAGGAGGATGGTGGCAAGTACTGATAACCCTTGTTTACATAAAGTAAAGTTCCCACCTTCTCTTGATGTTCCACAATTTTATCTCTATTATGAAGGGGATGTTCAGGGCAGCAGGGAAGGTGGTGAAGGAAAAGCTGCAGAGCACTTGCCAGTGGGACTCTTCATCATTCTATACATATAAAATTGTTTTATCAAAAATAGCAGCTTTCCCCCAAATAGATGTGTTTTATGTGATAATTATGCATAATTCCCGTTGTTGAGTCCCTTTCAAAGAGCTCTGATTCTCAGGGTGTCTTCTATTTGTGGGCAGCCTGCATTTCAGTCATAGACTCAGAATTAAAGTTAGAAGGGTCCTCCGACAATGTCTGTGCGTCCCATATCTGAAGAGAACAGACATACTCGACTGGAGGTTATCTAGCCTCTGTTTGAAGAACTTCAGTGAAGGGGAGCCCATCACTTCTTGATATGGTTCATTCGGTTTCTTACAGATCTTCTTGTCAGGTACTTGGTCCTCCTCAATTGGTCATTTTGTAACTTCCTGTAGCCCCTGCCTTCTTGGGCCAAGCAGAAAAAGACTAGCCCCTCCTCTTTGTGATAGCCCTTCAAACACTTGGATTCAGCTCTTATGGCTCCCTGCAGGCTTCTCCTTTAGGCTAAATATTCCCATTTCTTTCCATTGGTATTCATATGGCATGGTCTCAAGGGCCTTTTGCCATTCCGTAAGACACTCTCCATCATCTACACATGAAGGCCTGACTCCAGATGTGGTCAGACCAAGGCCAAGTACAGCAAGTCTATCCTTGCTTTAATTCCTGTAATTGCTGTGCTAAGGTAACGTTTGTTTTGGGGGCCTACTTCACACTCCTAGCTGCTTGAATTTGCAGTCTGCTAAACCCCTCAAATCTTTTTAGAAATCTTTTATGTAAACACACCTCTCTTAGGCTAGACTTGTAAACCTTCCTTTCAGGCTTTCCATTTCCTTGTATTTGTTTCTATTGTAGATGGGTATTTTTTCTTTAATCAGTGAAAAAAGGGTCATAGACCATGGATTCAGAGTTCAGTGGGACCTTGGATATTATCTGGTTCAACCTCTTTATTGTACAAATGAGGAAACGGAGGCCTAGAGTGTCTTAGTTACCTGCCAAAGGTTACATAGCTAGTAAATGTCAGATGCACTATTCAAAACTCAATTTCACCTAGCTCTGCCACTTTCTCTAAAACACCATGTGGCCTTCGAGAGGCAGCATGGTGCCTAAGTGGACTTTGGAATCTTTTAGTGGTCCCAAGGTCTGCTTCCTGGTGCAGTCTTCCATCTTTTTCAATATAAATATTCTTTCAGCAACCTTCTACTGTTGCATATCTTGGAAAATCACAATCCCTAAGGATTAAAGTTAGTTGTAGGTAGTCTAGAAAACAGTGGAAAGATGATGATGGAGTGGGATCTGGTGTTTCTCTAGGATGACCAAAGCTTAAGAAACGGTGTTGGGGATATTCTTCAAGGAGGTGTGACAGGTAAAGGAGACTGTCTCATTATGTAAATGAGGGATGGCCCGATGCTTCATTGCACT
>WOXC01003315.1:0-55000 GCA_011680675.1 Gymnobelideus leadbeateri
CTTTGCGTTTGAAATTTCTCCCCCTCCTTGTTCCCCCCTCCCACCATGGTGGCATGCAATCCAATATGGGGTTTACAAATACTTTCACATTAAGCATTAGTCAAATCGCAAAGAAGGATTATAAACAATGTAATGAACAAAAAGAAGAAAGGAACAAAACACAACAAAAAAGAGAGAGAGCAAGTAGTTTACTTCAATCTGCACTCAGACTCCATAAATCTTTCTCTGGATGTGAATAGCCCTTTCCATCAGGAGTCTTTGGGAATTGTCTTATAGCTTTGCATGGCTGAAAGAAACCCAATCTATCAAAGTAAGTCATCACAGATATGATGTGTCTGTAACTGCGTACAATGTTCTCCTGATTCTGCTCCTCTCACTCAGCATCAGTTTATACAAGTCTTTCCAGGTTATTACGAAGTCCATTTGCTCATCATTTCTTATAGCACGATGATATTCCATTCCATTCCATCCCATCCATTCCATTCATATACCCCAATTTGTTTAGCCATTCCCCAGTTGAGTGGCATCCCCTTGATTTTGAATTCTTTGCCACCACAAAAAAGGTGCTGTAAATATTTTTTTCTACAAATGAGTTCTTTTCCCACTTGTATGGTCTCTTCGGGATACAGTCCTAGAAGAAATACTGCATTTATACATTTTTATAATCCTTTGGGCACAGTTCCAAATTGTTCTCCAGAATGGGTTCTCTCCAGAATGAGTTCACAACTCCACCAACAATGTGTTAGTGTTCCAATTTTCCCATGTCTCCAGTATTTATCATTTTTCTGTTTTGCCATGTGAGCCAATCTGACCTGTGAGATGTGGTTCCTAAGAGTTGTTCTGATTTGCTTTTCTGTAATCAATAGTGATTTAGAGTATTTCTTTCATATGATTATAGATATCTTTAATTTCTTCCTCTTAAAACTGCCTGTTCACACCCTTTGACCATTTATCAATTGGGGAATGACTTGTATTCTTATATGTTTGACTCAGTTCGATGCATATTTTAGAAATGAGACTTTTATCAGAGATACTAGTGTAAACATTATCAATTTTCCACTTCCCTCCTAATCTTGATTATATCGGCTTTGTTTGTACAAAAAACTTTTCAATTTAATGTAATCAAAATTATCCATTTTGCATTTTGTAATGCTCTGTATCTATTATTTGGTCATGAATTCTTCCCTTCTCCATAAATCTGACAAGGTAATTATTCCATATTCTCCCAGATTGCTTACAGTATCAGTTTTAATATCTAGTCTGTAAACCCACTTAGATTATATTTTGGTATATGGTGCAAAATATTAGTCTATTCCCAGTTTCTGCCAAACTATTTTCCAGTTTTCCCAGCAGTTTTTATCAGATAGTGAGTACTTATCCCATAAGTTGGAGTCTTCAGGTTTATCAAACAGTAAATTACTATAGTCATTTACTATTATATCTTGTGTACCTAATCTATTCCACTCATCCACTACTCTATTCCTCAGGTAGTACCAAGTAGTTTTAATGACTGCTGCTTTATAGTACAGTTTAAAATCTGATATGGCTATGCAACCTTCCCTAGTAGTAAGCTTTTTTTTTTTTGCTTTTTGGAGGGCAATTGGGGTTAAGCAATTTTTCTAAGGTCACATGGCTTGTATGCCTATTTTATGTGAGAATACTTTCTCCATTCTATTCTTCCTTCCTCTTTCTCTCAGTGCAACTCTCATTCTCATATCTTAATTTTTTAGAACATCCCAATCAATACACAACTATATCCTCTGTCTCTGTAGACTCTAATTGACCTAGTAAGAATAAACTTCCAAGGAGTTACATGTGTCATCTTCCCATATGAGAATGTAACAATTTAATGGTATTGAGTCCCTTATGATTTCTTTTTCATGTTTGCTCTTTTATGATATTCTTGATTCTTCTGTTTGAATGTCAAAGTTTCTATCCAAGTCTGCTCTCTTCATCAAGAATCCTTTTAATATCCTCTATTTCGTCAAATACCAATTATTTTCTCTTGTAGGATTATACTCAGTTTTTTCAGGGTAGGTGATTCATAGTTCCTCTGAAAATTTGTATTCCAAGGTCTCCCAAAGGTGAAGCTCCCATGTGACTTCATGGCATTTGAATGTTTTTGTTTTTGTTTTTTCTGGCTTTTTTTCAGTATTTTCTCCTTGAAATGCTTGCTCTGGAATCTGGTTATAATACTCCTGGATGTTTTGATTTTTAGATCTCTTTCAGAAGGTGATCTGTGAATTCTTTCAATTTCCATTTTACTTCCTGATTCTGGGACATCAGTGAATTTTACCTTTATAATTTCTTGAAATATGATATCCAACCTTTTCATTGTTGTTGTTTTTGTTATTATGGATTTCAGGTGGTTTAAACTTTTTTTTTTTTGCTTTTTTGGAGGGCAATTGGGGTTAAGTAACTTGCCCAAGGTCACAAGGCCAGGTTTTTGTTTGTGTGTGTAAGTGTCTGAGGTCGGATCTGAACTCAGGTCCTTCTGACTCCGGGGCCAACGCTCTAACCACTGCGCAACCTAGCCTCCCCGGTTTAAACTTTTATAATTATTCCTTCTTGATCTGTTTTCAGGTCAGTTATTTTTCCAATAAAATATTTGACATTTTCCCCTATTCTTAAATTTTTGTTTATTAATGTCTCATGGAGTCATTCGCTTCTACTTGCCCAATTATAATTATTAAGGAATTATTTTTTAGTGAACTTTTGTATCCCCTTTAATATTTTGACTATTTTTATTTTTAAGGAGTTCTTTTCTTCAGTGAATTTTTGCATATTCTGTTGGTTATAGTGTTATTTTCTTCAGTATTTTTGTACCTATTTTACCAAGCTGCTAATCCTTTTTTAAAATAATTTTATTGCATCGCTCTCATTTCTTTCCCCATTTCCCCACTATCACTCTACTTTCTTGAACTCTCCCAGGAATGTTGATTGAGCTTGGGTCCAATTAGCATTTTTTCCTTTGAGGTCTTGGTTATAGCCTTCTTCACATTGTTTTCTTTTTATGTGCTTTTTTTTAGTCTTCCCTGCTACTGCATTAGCTTTTTATGGCCAAGTTCTTTTTTGTTATTGTTTGCTCATTTTTCCAATCTATTTCTTGACTTTAAACTTTATGTTAAAATTGAGCCCTGATCATATAAGGTTAGGGAGGGCACTTTCCCAGCTTCTGTCATTTTTTCATGTTGTTCTTTTTAGAGCTACTTTTGGGGGGGTCTACATGTTTTCAGAACTTCCAAAATCATGTCATCTGGGGAGAGGTATGGTTACTGTTGTCTTGGTTTTTGTTCTTGTGTTTACCTAGGAAGGGCCCCTGCTCTCCTCTGGCCACAAGCACTAGTACTCCTCTTTGTCTTGGAACTTTGACAAGGACCTCTGCTCTCCCAAAGACCCAAGTACTGGCATTTCTCTCTGCCTTAATACTGTGACCAAAGGCCCTGCTCTGCTGTGAAAGACCACAAATCCTCCTCTAAACTCTGAAATTGAGGTCCAGAATTATGAATGGGAATTTGAATTGTCAATCAGTACCAGATACACCCACTGACAGCAAAGGGTCCCCTAGAATCTCTTTTTGACCAGTTGTCTGACCCCCTTAACATTTCTGGCTTGAGAGCTTTTAAATTTCTGCTGCTGTCTCAGCCACCTCACAGGCAAGCTACTGGTGATGCTGCCTGTGCTGGGAACCAGCCTTTATCCCAGTGGCACAGATCTCTACAGCCAATATACTCAGTTGTGTGATCTTGAAAAAAAATGTGTCATCTTGACCTTTTCTTTTTGCCTCTGCCACTCCAGAATTTAATTTGAATCATTATTTTAATGTTGCTCTGCCTTCTGGGGACAGAGCTAAGATGGCAGGGAAGCACTGAATTAAGTTCTCCCAACATTCCCCTCCAAACAATTTAAAATAATGATTCAAATCAAATTCTGGAGTGGCAGAGTCAACAAAAGGTCAGACTGAGACATTTTTCCAGCATAGGACAACACATTAGATTGGAAAGAAATATCTGTGTCAAAACAGCAGAAGCTGACCTGGAGCCTACCAGGATGGAAACACCAGAGATGAGACTAGGTGGTAGTGATAGAAGTAGCAGCAGCTTTGGGAGTTCTCAAGACAGAGAGAGTAAAGGAACCTAGCAAGTGATCCAGAAGAGATTACAGGGTATCCCTGGAATAGGACTGGGTGAAGACCCAGATTCTGCTTTGCAACTCTATTGCATAAAATGCACTTCTGGGTCATTTGTACGAGAACAATTTTGATCAACAGTGAGTGGGAATGCTGAGAGGCAGTAACACTTCAGGACCAAGAGGAACAATATCATCCCCAGTCCCAAGGGAGGGGGAACCTTAAGAACCAGTATCAGGGGTGGCGAGGTGCCGCAATGAGTACAGCATTAGCCCTGGAGTCAGGAGGACCTGAATTCAAATCCGGCCTCAGATACTTGATACTTACTATTGGGCAAGTCACTTAACCCTAATTGCTCTGCTTTCCCCTCTTCAAAAATAAAAAAAGATGAATCAGTATCAATAGCAATTTCAAGGAATCAGGGGCTCTTCCTGACTAAGGACCAGAGTATAGATTCAGAGAGCAGTGACCACACCTCTCCCCATATAAAACTACCTTGAAAGCATAGAAACCTTCCAAACTCCCAAAACTTGTTCTGAAAAACGGCAGTGCAAAATGTCTGAAGCTTGAGACAGAGATAATTTGTCTTCCATGCTGAGAACAGAGTTCAACATTAAAATAAGTTTTAAAATCAAAAAATAGGGTGGAAAAATAAGCAAACAAAAGAAAAAGAACTTGAAAGTTAGTATGATGACAGGGAAAAGCAAGACAAACTCAGAAGAAGATGAAGTTAAAATAATTACAAGCAAAGCCTCAAGGAGAAGTGTGTGTGTGTGTGTGTGTGTGTGTGTGTGTGTGTGTGTTTGTGTATGTATTGGACACAGGCCCAAGAAGAATTCCTTTAAGAGCCAAAGATTATTTTAAAACTCATATAAGAGTGGTGGAGGAAAAAGTAGATAAAGGAATGAAAGCAAAGGAAGAAAATTGTGAAAAGACAATTAATAGCCTGGTAAAAGAAGTGCAGAATTAGTGAAGAAAATAACTTTAAAAACAAAATTGGCCTAATGGGGGAAAAGATACAAAAATACACTGAGGAAAATTACTCCTTATAAAACAGAATTGGCTAAATTCAAAAAGGGGTACAAAAGCTTACTGAAGAAAATAATTCCTTAAAAGTTAGAATTGAGCAAGTGGAAGCTAATGATTCCATGAGACATTAAGAAAGAAAGGAACAGAATTATAAAAAATGAAAAAAATAGAAAAATGTGAAATATTTCATTAGAAAATAACTGACCTGAAAAATAGATCAAGGATAGAGAATTTAAGAATTATTAGATTGCTGGAAAGCCATGATAAGAAATATTTCAAGATATTATCAATTATATCAATTTAAATTTATCAATTTATAATGATCAATGCCATAATATTCTAGAACCAGTGAATAAAATAGAAATGGAAAGATCCCTCCAAGAATAAGAAAGAGATTCCAAAGTGAAAACTCCCAAGTATACTATGCCCAAGTTCTAAAGCTCCCAAGTCAAAAAGAAAACACTTCAAACAGCCAGAAAGAAACCATTACAATACCATGGAGCCATAGTAAGATCACACAAGATTTAACAGCTACCACATTTAAAAAGTGGATGGATTGGTATATGATATTTCATTAAGTGGAAGAACTGGAATTATAACCAAAAATAACCTACCCAGCAAAACCCAGTATGATCCTTCAAGGGAAAAGGGAATATTTAGTGATATTGAGGACTTTAAAGCACTCCTGATGAACACATGAAAGCTGAAGAAAAATTTGACTTTCAAATAGAATGCTTTAGCATAATAAAGGTAAACATGAAAAAGAAACAAAGACCTGCAATAAGTCTAAAATATTTATCTTTTTATACAGGAAGATGATACAAGTGTCTTCTAAGGACTTTCATCACTATTAAAGTAATTAGAAGGAGTCTGCATAGAAAGAGGGTGAGAGAGTGATCAATTATTTTATGTTGATGTAAAATAAAAATGGATGGGTAAGAGAGGAACACCGTGGGAGAAGGGGGAAGAGAAAGAAAGGAGAAATATTCTGACATAAAAGAATAGCGGATCAGTGGAATATATTAAGTACACAATATATCATACTAAGTGAATAGTTGATAAACTAATAGTTGATAAACTCAAAGATTCAGACTTTGGGGATAAGAACTCAACATCTGATAAAAAATTACTAGCAAAAACTGGAAAAGCTTTTTGATAGAAACTAGACATAGACCAACATCTCATACTATATAACAAGATCAGTCAAAATGGATAAATGATTTAGATATAACAGGTTCTACCATAAATAATTTATGGGAAGATGGAAAAATTTACCTATCAGATCCATGGATAAGGAAAGAGTTTATGTCCAAGTAAGAGAGAGAGGAGTTTATGACAAGTAAAATAGGTAATTTTGAATACATGAAATTAAAAAAAGGTTTTGCATAAACAAAACCAATACAGCCAAATTTAGAAAGGAAACAAGAAATTGGGGGAATTTTAAAGCAAGTTTTTTTTTTTTTTCTGATCACTGCCTGTATTCCACCATCTTTCTCCATTCTCTTATTATAGCATTTTTGAAAATCAGTTGCTTGGTCTCCATTAACTTGCCCTAGCTACTACTAAGCAATCACCCTTTGTCAGAGCTGCCTATATTGAGTGGGTGGCACAAGATCTTTCCAATAAAATGGGTAGGGCATGGGAGGTTTCTGTTTTAAATGAATATGGTAGATTTCTATTTTTTATAGTCAAGAAGTATTTATTAAACACTTACTATATGCCAGGTGCTATACTATACTCTGAAGTTATAAAGAAAGTCAAAAAAGTCTCTGCTTTAAAACAAATGGCAATCTAATGGAGGGGATCTCACTGTTACTGTACAGAGAAGAGATTTATTGCTTTATATGCAGTCCTTTTTTACCATTCTTTGTATAGGGAAATATTATTATTTGTTGATTTTATAAAGTTCAAAAATAATTTAAAAATTAAAAAAACCAAATGAAAGGGGATATAGAAATTGATATGCAAAGGATAGACATCAAACTCAGTTAACATAACAAAAATCAATCACATAGATAAAAGTCATGATAGTATGATATTTAGAACTAAGTGTATTTCTGGAAATGAAGATTTTTGTTTTCAGTTGAGCAACAATGAAGATAATTATGATCAAACCCAATAGATTTCAACATGTGACTTCTCATTAGTTTACCAGAAAAACTGTTTTCTAAAAAATGATTGGGTTCCATTGTTAATTACTTCATACATTGTGCAGTAAAGTTGTCTGCTACAAATGAGTGTTATAAGCCTATATAAAGTTAGTACATTTATAAACCGAATCTTCTGCCTATGTGGGTTAGTGGGTGCTGAGACACAAAGGTAGACAAGAAACCTGCAGAAACATTGCAGTTCTTTGAGACAGAGACAGAGAGGGAGAGAGAGAGAGAGAGAGAGAAAAAAAGAGAGAGAGAGAGAGAGAGAGAGAGAGAGAAGAGAGAGAGAGAGAGAGAGAACCCAAAATATGAGCAGAAAGTTATGACACTAATAGAACTGGATTTAGTCTAAAGCAACTATTGGCACCATTTCCTATCATGTGAACCTCTTTCCTGTCCCCACCCCCCTTTTTTTTGGCCTTGCTTGCTTAAGTAACATTTTTCCACCATAACTATTCTTTTAAACCTAGCAAGACCAACTGTCGGCCTATTCAATCCTTCTTCTCGCTCAAGGACTAGGAGGCTGATAGTGATAGCTGTTAGAGACAGCAAAGCAGTATAAGCAATGCCGGATTCAAGTAGATGTCTTAATTTCAGAGCTTTTGTTTGTGATTTTTTTTTTACTATTTTGCATGGTTTGCTGTGAGTATGGCAAATATTGTAAATAAATTTCTGCAATTTTTTTTTTGCCATGTTTAGGCCTAGCCAGTGAGAATCAATTTCATTATTCTTCAGGTTGATACATTATATTATGCTCACAGGAAAAGAAAAACAAAGAGGTAATAATCAGTTTTGGTCATGATCAACCCCAACTAAAACTGAGAAAAAGAGATTTCCTGAATACAATTAGTCAACAAACCTACACATTCTCCTGTTCTATTTAGTTATAAATGGACATCACCTCTACAAATAGTTGGTGGTCACTTGGTACAGAATCAGATGACCCTGAGTTTGGGACAAGAAAGGTGGAAGGGGGATTACAATATCATGCTTTTTTTTTTTTTTAAAGACGATCTCCAGAAAATAACTTGATGACAGAATAATTTTTTTTCTTTTTATTTCCTCTTCAACGTATTTTCTATCAGTCCTTCTGTCTCTCCTGCCATGACAATCATTTTTGTCAAAGTCGTATCTCAAGACATATTTTTCAAGGAATGCTTCTAATGGCCTCAACATGGGCTTCTGTTTGTTTTTTTCAATAAAAGTCACTGCCAGCTGTAAAGCCAAGCATGAGCAGCTTTCCAGAGAACTGCCGCTGTGAACAGCTTTCAAGGTACTGATTACATAGTATAGTGAACTCTCTATTTATTCAATAATAAATCAGAGCAAAACATTCCCAGAAAATCAAGGTACAGCATTCACAATGTTACAACTTATCACAGAAAATCAAAGTACATCATTCACCATGTCACCATTCAATGACTTATCACTAAAATGGCCACAGAGTTTTCACCAAAGTGGTCACATAATTTTCAACAAAGTACATTCATTTAGTCAATCACAGAATCCTTACTTCAATACTAAAGTACAAAAGTCAAAGTTCTTCACCCCTAGGTCACAGTAAATCATAATCTTCTCAGTCAGTACACAGTATCCAAATAGAGTCTTCTTTCAGCTTGACTCGAGGCTGGCTCTCAGCTTCCATGGTTCTTCTTCCATGGTCCCAGCTCCAACTGTCACCATGGATTCAAAGGCAGGCAGCTCCCAGTTCCTCGTCCAGCTCTTGCCCAGTTCTCTGTCCAGTTTGCGGGAGTTCCATATTGAAGTTCACAGTGCTCAATCCACCTTGATTCCTTCACAGTTCCTGTTTCTGGGAACACAAAGCTTGATAGAACCACAAAAATATTCATTGACATTGTCAATTCACTATCTGCCTGTGAAATCAACTCAGACCCACCAAGAAGGTCTGAGAACTCAACACAAATCATCAACATAGCAACCAACACAGACCCACAAACAAGGTTCAAGAGGTCAGCACAAATCATCAGTAAAGTTCCAGCACCTCTAAAATGCTGCTCCAGGACTTCTGTAAACATTCAACCAGAAAATCCTCTTTCAGGGCTTCCAGTAAGGTTCCAGGGCTTCTGTACAAAGTATCACAAACAAACATCAACACAGACAAAGCAGACAAACAGAGTGCCTGGATACCACAAGTTTTTTCCTTCTTCACTCTGCCACCACAAGGGTCCTCTTCTCAGTTTTGCTCTCTCTAGCCTGGACCTCTCCTTATTTCTGGTCATTAGCTCCTCCCCTTCCTATTGCAGGAATGCATGAGTTCTAGGACTCACAAGTTGTGGGGTTTACAATTCTGCTTCTTAAGAGACTTGATACAAGGCTCAAAAGAAACTTGAATTGAAACAAGGTGTTAATTAAATAGCTGAAACAAGATGTGAACTACTTCTTTGCCTGCCATTACAACAGCTCTGGTAGTTGTGCTATATACCTGTGGAAAATAGCCTCAATAGGCAAATTCTGGCAAAGAGGCTTCATTGGGCTCTGTTGGAGGACACTTTTCTTTTTTTATTTTTTTAAACAAATGCTTTATTAACTTCTGTTTTACATCATTCATTTCTTCCAGATTTTGAGTTACAATTATTTCCCCCGCTGTTTTTCCCCTATCCACCCTCCCAGAATAGCAGTCCCTCAAGATATCACTTCCTCCAATCTTCTCTCTCCCATATCTTCTCCCATACCCCCTTCGACTTTTCTATTAGAGGAAGGTGAATCTCTGTGTTCCAATGCCTGCACATCTTATCTCCCAATTACAAGCAAAAGAGTATTAATAATAGTATTTATATATATTTGAAACATTTAATTTTAAGACCTCGAATTTCAGATCCATTCCCTTCTTCCCTTGTCACCCATTCCCTCTGGGAAGATAAGTAATTCAGTATATGTTGTATATGTCTAGCTATGAAAAACATTACCATAGTAGATATATTGTACAAGGCTGCTTATAATTCCCTCCCACCCATCCCACCCCCCACCTTGGTTCAGGGAGAGAATGACATACATACTAAATGGGATATCTCAACCTGCAGCAGAATAGGGGGAAGGGGCAACAGAGGAGGGATGATGGATGGGAGGGCATCCTTGGGGGGAGGGGAGGTTGGAAGTACCCATTTTAGAAGAGGGACAGGATCAAGTAGGGAATGAACCAGGTGGGGGGTGGGATGAGTGAGAGAGAACTATAAGCAGCCTTGTACAATATATCTACTATGGAGGACACTTTTCTTCAGCACAATCTCTACCTGCTGATTCATGCTTTTCTGAGTCTTGCATCTTTGAACAAGAAAGAAAGGAGGAACAACATCTGCTGTACCCTCTTCTTTCGCTGAGGTCAATTTCCAAAAGCCTTTTGTCTGATTTCAGGTTACGTATCTTTAATATACTTTATTCTGGAGAAGTTAACTTTTTTAAAGAAGCAGAAATCTTTCATGAATCTAATATCTCCTGAGTGACAAGTCCCGAGCATTTGGCCAACAACAGCCCTGTAGCTGGACCCAAGGCAGCCGCCATGCTTCTGCCAGCTGTCTTATCTGGTACATTCAAAATCACATTTGTCTGTGTCCCTCCAGGGTTAGTGCCATTCATGAAGGGGAAAACCACCAGCTTTGAATACAGAAATATTTCCACTATGCCACACTGTCTTCTTTAATTTTAATGGAAACATTTTTCAAACTGCAAATCTCAATATAAATGTGACTATTATTAATAAAAAAAAGAATGGGTCCACTTGGGTTGTGTTAGATTAAGTCATTTAAAATAACATTAAACTTCTTATTCGACACCAACACCCTCCTCTTTACCCCTCAATGCCTAGCATATAGTCTACACTCATAAACATTTGTTGATGGATTGGTTTTAAGAACTAGATTTAATCTAGCCTCAGACACTTAAAAGCTGTGCGACCCTGGGAAAGTCATCTAGTCTCTGACAGTTCCGGGATTGAAAAATGAAGATAGTAAGAGCAACTCCTTCACACGGTTGTTGTGGGATCAAATGAGAAAATATTTGTAAAGCATTTAGCATACTCCTTGGCACATAGTAGGTGCTTAATAAATGCTTATTTCTTTCCCTTTCCCTTTCTTCCTTTATCTGGTCAATTGTTCTTTTCAAAATACATCCCCACAAAATCATACAGAAAATAAAGACTTTTTCATAATAAGGAATGCTTGATGTATGGGGAAAGGCATTGGAACTTGTCAAACCTGCCACCTAAATCCAAAGCATTATGGGAAAACTAAAACAAAATTAAATAATTTTGGGGTATATTATATTCTACAATCATATTCAAAGGACATTACAGTCCATGTATTATCTGGGTCATCTCAAAAAAGCACCTGGAGTGATGCGGACAGACTATCTGCCAGCGTTTTATTAAAATTCTCTTTTAAGTTTTAACTAATTCATACTTGAATTTAAATTAGAAAGCTCCAATTCTGAGACCACCAGGACTGAAAAAGCAAAAAAAAAAAACCACAACAGGTTTCTCTTTTACCTCAAATAGATTCAAATTTTTATTCAGGTGATTATGCAATCCCTCTAGAAAGTGGTAGTTATAGCCTACATTATAATTAATTTATGACTGCCTACACTAAAGTAAAATTAACCAAGTTAATACTTTGAGTAATTTACATTGAAACACTGTCACCACAAGATTTAAATAGCTCCCTCAACAAGTTCATTGCTATGGCCTTCCATCACAGAAAATTAATTTCAAATACTAAAAAAAATATCTTTTAACACATGTTGTGGTAATATCCACTCTTGAGTGGGTCTGTTGGGGAAGAGGGGGGAACTACTGGCATTTTGAACTACTTAAAGTTGGCTAAACATTAAGTTTTCCCTAAAATTTTTGTAAGACTCTAGATGCCTGAATTTGAAAAGGCCCCTTTGGTAATCTACTAGTCTTGCCTAATATGTGAATTCACTCTTTAGTATCCTAAAAAAATATCATCCAGCCCATGCTTAAATACTCAATAGCAAAGAGGATACAAACCTCATAACCCTGACTATTTTCTGTACCTTTTTAGACTATTATGTTATAACCCTTCAAATGTTTTCAACACTGTACGTTTAACATGACTTTGAGAAGAATGTCCTTAGAATCAGAATTTTTTTCTCTTAAAAATATAAACAAATCCTTAAAAGAAGAAGTAGTTTTGACGTCAAAAGCATATCTTTAAGAAGGTTTCTAAAGAAGGTAGACTACATTGTGAAAGCTATGTCTAACTATAAACAGAATCATAAAGGGAAAATAATTTTAAATTTTGGTGCATTACACTAGACAAGCATGGTTCACTTGTGTAGAGATCACAAATAGATGTCTCCATAAGGCTAGTTCTTTTTTTTTTTCCTAGAGGGCAATTGTATATTAACTTCTGTTTTACATCATTCAGTTACACGAGATTTTGAGTTACAATCATTTTCCCCCCATTATTCCCCTACCCAACCTCCCAGAATAGCAGTCCCACAAGATATCGCTTCCTCCAATCTGCTCTCTCCCATACCTTCTCCCATACCCCCATTGACTTTTCCATTAGAGGAAGGTGAATCTTTGTGTCCCAATGCCTGCACATCTTATCTCCCTATTACAAGCAAAAGAATATTAATAATAGCATTTATATATATTTGAAACATTTAATCTTAAGACCTCGAATTTCAGATCCATTTCCTTCCTCCCTTGTCACCCATTCCCTCTTGGGAGATGGGGAAGTCAGTATATGTTGTACATGTCTAGCTATGCAAAACATTATCATAGTAGATATATTGTACAATGCTGCTTATAATTCCCTCCCACTCATCCCAACCCCCACCTGGTCCATTCCCTACATGATCCTGTCCCTCTTCTATAGTGGGTACTTCCAAACTCCCCTCCCCCCAAGGATGCCCTCCCATCCATCATCCCTCCTCTCATCCCCCTTCCCCCTATCCTGCTGCAGGTTGAGATATCCCATTTAGTATGTATGTCACTTTCTCCCTGAACTAAATTCAATGTGAATGTGGTTTTGCCTTTTTAGCCTTCCTATTCTCCCCCTCCCTTGCAACCACTTCCCCTTGCTTCTTCTACATGAGATAGTTTACCCTACCCTGTCTCTCCCCATCTCCTCTTGCCACTTTCCTCTCTCACCTCATAATTTCATCCCTTGAGTATTCTCCCTTCCCAACAAATTCAACCTATGCCCTCTATCCATATATAACTGTAACCATATACACACACATTCACATATGTATTCATATGACCACACCCCCTTCTTCCATTATTTTCATAGTGAGAAAGATATCATCAGTCACAGTTACTGCTTTTCCATATAGGAATGTAAATAGTTCAACTTTTATATGTTCCTTTTGATTTGTTTTCCTTGATTGCCTTCTCAGGCATCTCTTGCTTCTTGTGTCTGGATGTCAAATTTTCTATTCAATTCTGGTTTTTTCCTCAAGAATGCTTGAAAGTCCTCTATTCCACTGAATGACCATATTTTCCCCTGAAACAAAATACTCAGTTTTGCTGGGTAGGTGACCCTTGGGTTCATTCCCAGTTCTTTTGCACTCTGGAATATCATATTCCATGCCCTTCGATCCCTCAGTGTAGAAGCTGCCAGGTCCTGGGCTATTCTGATTGTGTTTCCACAATATAGAAATTGTTTCTTCCTGGATGCTTGGAGTATTTTCTCCTTGATCTGGGGATTCTGGAACCTGGCTATAATATTCCTGGGAGTTTTCTTTTTGGGATCTTTTTCAGGAGGTGATCTGTGGATTCTTTCAACCTCTATTTTGCCCTCTGGATCTAAAACATCAGGGCAGTTTTCCTTGAGAATTTCTTGAAGGGTGATTTCTAGGTTCTTTCCTTGATCATGGCTTTCAGGTAGTCCAATAATTTTTAAATTGTCTCTCCTGGATCTATTCTCCAGGTCAGTGGTTTTTCCCATGAGATATTTCACATTGCCTTCTAATCTTTCATTTGTTTGGATCTGCTTAACAGCATCTTGATTTCTCATAAAGTCATTAGCTTCCATTTGCTCCAGTCTAACTCTGAAGGAATGAATCTCCTCAGTGAACTTTTGAGATTCTTTTTCCATCTGGCAAATTCGACTTTTGAAGGCATTCTTCTCCTCATTGCCCTTTTGGGCCTCCTTTGCCACTTGAGTTAGTCTATTTTTTAAGGTGTTGTTTTCCTCATTCAGACTGTTGACCCTCATTTCATACTTTTCCTGCATCCTTCTCATTTCTCTTTCCAATTTTTCCTCCACTTCTCTTATTTGATTTTTAAAGTCCTTCTTAAGGTCCTCTATGGCCTGCAACCTGATCATGTTTTCCCCTGGGGCTTTTGGAGCAGGACTTCTGACCTCACAGTCCTTTTCCCGCTCTATGCCCCCAAAATAGGAGTCTAGGGTTGCATTTTTCTGTTTCCTTTGCCTTGGCATGTTGCCACTTAATTGCTTGACTTTTGGGCTTGTTGCCACACTATGGCTTTAAGGCCAGATAGAGGAATTTTCGTCCCGAACGTGTGGGGGGCCAACTTCCGTTTCTGGCAAGCTGTAAACCCACCCACGACTTCCACCCTAGATCACAATCCAGATCCAGGGAGGTTAAAGCAAGAGTGATTACCCCCCAAGCCTGATCGCTGGATCTCCCTACAATTTTCAGGCCGGGAATTGGAGCTGCCTCTGAAAACTACAAAATGGCATTTGTCCTCAGCAGCTTCTAGCCCCCAGGGGAGGGAGCCAACACATTCCCTAAATACAGGTCCCAAAGTCCATAGGACACTAACCTCTTACTTTGTCCTAGTCATGTCTATGTTGATAATTCTGGAATCCCCACAGTTACTGGTGTTCTGGGGTCTATCCAGCCGGCTGCTGGCCCTGCTGCCCTGGGGCTAAAACCTCGGCTCATGGAGACCTGGGCTGGACTTGGCTCGGCTCCCCACACTCTGTATGCTGCGTGCTGCCAGGTCCCAGACCACTGCTCTGGTCCTTCCTGCAGGGCTGCTGGGCTGCCCTCAGCAGGAGGTTAGCTTCTCTGTGTTGTTCTGTGGGTGCTGGGGCTCCAGAAGTTGTTCAGAGTCCCCTTTCACATAGTTTGGATGGAATCTGGGGGCAGAGTGGGTTGGACGAGCTGTTTCTCCATAAGGCTAGTTCTTTGGCCATTAGATTCCATCTTAATAATAGAGAACAAGAAATAAGCTTTATAAAAAAAAATAGCAATGTGGATAGTGATTGGGACTAGACTGGTGCTTTCATTTGTTTAGGAAATTCTAAGTGAAGAAATTAACTCTCTAACAATGCAAGTTGGTACTTTCTCTGCAAATTATAGTCATAGAGAACTGCATACTACAATGTGAGATTAAGTGACTTGCCCTGGGTCAAAAAGTCAGTAATAGGCCTTGAACCCAAGTCTGCCTTGTTGTGAAATTAGTTTTCAATTTTTATTGGTGTATTGCCTCTCCTATAACATAATAAATTATATCATATAAGGAAATTATAGTTAAGAGAATAGAAACAATAACTGTGGAAAAGTTTAACTTATTATAACAGAACAAATAGTGTAAAACTTTAGAGGATTGTTCACTATCAGCTATAGCCTTTAACATTACAATTTTGTGCAGTCATTACTAAAATACAGAGTATTCTATTACTTTGACTCTTCCAGTTATTATCCATAATATTTACTGCCCCTGGGCAAGGACTATAAATGTGAATACAAAAATGTGAAGGGCTGGCCTCCAAAATGACAAAATATTAAAAGCATCCTATAAATAATAGCATTCTAATTCTTCACCAACAAGAGCCAGTAATTGTTCTGTGAATGCTGTTATAAAATAACAAGTAGAAAAACTCAGATTTGCTCAAATAATTATAAGGATTAAAATATCATGGGAGAATTAAGAAAACACTTAGCTTACTTTATGTTCTATGAGAGATGTCAAGGAACACCCAGGCTAATCCCCATCCTTACTAGAAACTACTCCTTAAATTGCAGATTCACTAACCTCAAGAGACCTGAAGAAACTCAATTTGTTAAAGGAGAAAATATTCTAATTGCCTTTTCCCTGAAAGAAAAGGTGTGATTTAGTGAGAAAAGTCCTGAATTGGGGGTCAGCAGACCTGGGATCAAACCTTGGCTGAGTCATTGACTAGATATATGAGCAAATCATTTTATCTCTGAGATTCTTTTTCTTCACATCTATGAAATCAAGGTTTGGAGTAGATGAGTGGTATTAAACTGAAATAGAAATGAAACCCTACTGACTGAATAATGATTTAGAAAATCATAAAAGAATATTATCTATGTTGCCTTGTATTTTGATTTGTTCTGTTAAACATCTCCCAACTACATTTAAGCTACTTTGCCACACCATCACCCCCCACCTAGGAGTTTTCCTGGTTATTTGTATAAGTTTGACACTTTTCACCGTATGATATAGCTCTGAAACTGAATTCTTTCATTTAGCTACAAGAAATAAATGTGGAACATGTGCTATAGTGGAAAGCACAATGAACTCTGAGTCACAGGACCTGGCTTCTGGCCTGGGCTGCCAATAATGAGCCAAGGAATCTTTGGTAGGTAATTTCCCATCTCTAGACTTCAGGGCTTCAGTTTTTCCACCTCTAAGAAAAGTAGTTGGATTAAGTTATTTCTAAACTCCATTACACTCCTAAAATGATATAAAATGCTACCCTAGTCTTCTTTTTAAAATTATGAAATTATTTAATTTATAATTTATTGAATAAAACAAGCATCTTCATAACATAGCATCATAAAATGATTTTGCACATGAAACTGCAAATCTATTATGTTCAATTTGCTATTTATTGCTTTTGAGCACATAAAAAAAAACTATCATGTAAATTTTTTTCCTTCTCTCTCTGTCCCCTACCTTGAGATGGCTACCATTGGACAGGATATATGTATATACATATGTAAATTCATTCTATACCTATTTCTATTTATCAATATTTTCTCTGAACGCAGATAGCATCTTCCTTCACATGTCTTTTGAAGTTAATTTGGGTATTTATAATAGTCAAAATGACAATCACTCAAAGTTGTTCTAAAACAATATTGCTATACACTCTTGGTTCTACTCATTATGCTCCATTTTTTCATGCAAGTCTATTCATGTTTTTCTAAGATCATCAAGCTCACAATTTCTTATAGCACAGTAGTATTCCATCACAACCATATATCATGACTTGTTCAATAATTCTTCAATTAATGGGCATTACTGCAATGTCCAGTTCTTTGCCACTACAAAGAGAGCTGTTATTAGTATTATTTTTTCCAATCACCTCATTTTTTTTTTGCTTTTTTTTGGAGGGCAATTGGGGTTAAGTGACTTGCCCAAGGTCACATGGCTAATTTTTGTGCTAAGTGTCTGAGGCAGGATTTGAACTCAGGTCCTCCTGACTCTAGGGCTGGTGCTCTATTCACTGCACCACCTAGCCGCCCCCCCCCCCA
The DNA here is from genome assembly GCA_011680675.1 of Gymnobelideus leadbeateri. Taxonomy (NCBI): domain Eukaryota; kingdom Metazoa; phylum Chordata; class Mammalia; order Diprotodontia; family Petauridae; genus Gymnobelideus; species Gymnobelideus leadbeateri. The sequence goes on from WOXC01003315.1 coordinate 17,773, forward strand.
TCACTTCATTTTTAAATTAAATTATTTATTTTTAGTTTTCAACATGTGCTTCCATAAGTTTTAAAGTTTCTCCCCCTCCCTTTCCCTCCTCCTTTTCCCTTCAGTCCTGCTCCCTCCCCAAGATGGCCGGGAATCTGATACCGGGTTTACAAATACATTACTATTGAACATATTTTCACATTAGTCATTTTGCATAGAAGGATTATAGCAAATTGGAAAAACAATAAGAAAGAAAAACAAATGGGGCGGCTAGGTGGCGCAGTGAATAGAGCACCAGCCCTGGAGTCAGGAGGACCTGAGTTCGGAGCCGGCCTCAGAAAATGAGCACCCATGCATAAATAATGACTAGCCGTGTAACCTTGAGCAAGTTACTTAACCCCAATTGCTTTAAAAAAAAAAGAAAAAAAAAGAAAAAGAAAAAAAAAAGAAGAGTCTGCTTTGTTCTGCATTCTGACTCCATAGTTCTTTTTCTGGATATGGCTGGCATTTTCCATCACGTGTCCTTTGGAATTGTTTTAGGTCCCTGCATGGCTGAGAAGGGATAAGTCTATCGAAATCAATCCTTGCACACTATGGTGGTTACTGTGTATAATGTTCTCCTGGTTCTTCTCCCCTCACTCAGCATCAGTTCTTATAACTCTTCCCAAGTTTCTCTGAAGCCCAACCATTCATCATTTCTTATAAGACAATAGTATTCCATTGCATTCACCACAGCTTGATTAGCCATTCCCCAATTGATGGTCATCCCTTCAATTTCTAGTTCTTGGCCACCACAAAAAGATCTGCTACCAATATTTTTGTACATGTGGGTACTTTTCCCATTTGTATGATCTCTTTGGTATATAGCCTAGAAGTGATATTGCTGGCTCAAAGGCTATGCACATCTTTATAACCCTTTGGGAATAGTTCCAAATTGGTCTCCAAAATAGTTGGATAAGTTCACAACTCCACCAATAATGCATTAGTGTTCCTAATTTCGTACATCTTTTCCAACATTTATCATTTTCCTGTTTTGCCATGTTAGCCAATATGATAGATGAGATGTGGTACCCCAGAGTTGTTTTGGTTTGCATCTCTCTAATCAATTGTGATTTAGAACATTTTTTTCATTTGACTGTAGATAGCTTTAAATTCTTCATCTGAAAACTGTCTATTCATAACCTTTGACCATTTATCAATTGGGGGGTACTACAAGTATTTTAGGACAAATAGATTATTTTCCTTTTTCCCTAATCATTTTTGGAAATAGATCCAGTAGTGGTATTTAAAAAACAAATTTTATTATTGATACAACCAAATATATTAACAGTTTTGCTTATTTAAAAAAAATCCTTTTATTCCTGGTATAAATCCCACTTGGTCATAATCTATAGTCTTTGTAATATATTTCAATCGTTTAGCTAGTAGTTTTTTTTTTCTTTTTGGAGGGGGAAATTGCAGGGCAATTGGGGTTAAGTGACTTGCCTAAGGTCACATGTCTACTGTTAAGTGTCTGAGGCCAGATTTGAACTCAGGTCCTCCTGATTCCAGGGTCAATGGTCTATTCACTGCACCACCTAGCCACCCTTAGATAGTATTTTATTTAAGAAATTTGCAACTTATTCATTAATAAATGATTTGCAATTTATTCATTAATAAAATTAGCTTATAATTTTCTTCATTGATACCAGATGAAATTTAAAAATATGTAATATGTAAATATGTAATATGTAAAATATGTAGAAATACCCTCTATGAAAGCAGACCGATTCTAGGTGGTAAGGTGAATGAGTTTAGTGAATAAGGCTATTTTGATAAATAAAATGTGTTGAGATTATTCAGGTGTGGATTGCTGGCTTTGTGCCCCTTGGACTCTGACAGCACTGATTTAGTGAAACTTCATAGGTAGTTTGGGCAATGGCCTGTGAAAGGAACCAGTGCACATCATGACTAATAATATGTACTCAGAAAAAATAGAATGGAACCCCCATGGCTAGTCAGAATTAAAACTGGAAAGATCATTTCTAACTGAAATTTTCCTTTAGGGAGACTCTTTAACCACATTTACTCTCACTCTATTATGGAATTAGTCTTATTCTATGGAAATTGAAATAGAAATAATATTTTTTAAAAAACAACCCTAGATTTAACTTGAGTGACTTGATTCACTTTACCTATTTAGGTCAGGTTTCAAAATAGATTAAAACAAGTTGTCAAATTATATATGATCACTCAGATAATTTTGATTTTTAAAAATAAGGGATAGTTAAATATAATGGCTTGGGGGGGGGGGGCAGAGCCCAAGAAAAAAGGGAAGTTTTATGTCCAAAAATGCTAGCAATGTAAAAGGTCAAAAGAATCAAGAAAACAAATTTGAATAGATTGGAACTAGATACAGCTTCATTTCACTCTCTGTAGGAAGAAATGAAGAAAGAAAAACAATATAGCTACACTTTACTGAGTCACTGAACCATTTTAGTACCTATATTATGCATGATCCCAAAATTTCACTGACTTTTATAAAGGTTATTACTAGGAGCTAATGCAAGTAATTCCCACCAGTCTCAAAGCATTATCAGAAACTGACTATTCTGTACAAATGAGAATGTATGTATGGGATAACGCAGGTTGCATTAATAAAAGTAAAATATCCAGAAAGAAAGTGATAGTCCCACGTGCCCCAAAGTGAACTCATTATCCTTTCCTTCAAGTCCTCTCCTCTTCCTCACTTCTCCATTATTGTCAAAGGCACCACCATTTTCCTGGTCTTCAAGGCTCAAAACATGGAATTCATACTCAATGTCCCACTCCCTTATCCCCCACACGCAATCTGCTGCCAATTCCTATTAATTCAACCTTTATACCATTCTTTTGTATCCCCCCCTCCTCTGATCTTACTGCTACCCTGGTACAAAACCTCATCACATTATACCAGGACTGTTACAATAGCCTTCTGAATGATCTCCCTATCTGCAGTCTCCCTCTCACTCCATCCTCCACTCAGTTATATAATCATAGATTTAGAGCCAGAAGGAACTTAATGTAAGTCATCTCCTCATTATTAAAGCTGAAGAAATTGAGGCATAAAACAGTTAAGTGAATGGGTCAAGGACACATAAGTGGTTAAATGGCAAAGTGAGGATAAGAACCCAGTTATTCTAACTTTAATCCTTGTGCTTGTTTTGAGATGATAAACCTAAAGAAGGATTGGTGAAAAATTAGATAGAAGTCTAAAAAGTTGTCATTTGGAAGAGAGATTTAGAGATAGTTTACTTGAGGACAGAGGAGAAAATGTGATCATTGCTTGAAGATTACAAAGCAAAAGAATTCAATTTAATAAAGAGAAAAATGCTCTAACCATTATATAATATATATTAAATTTAAGAAGCATTTATGAAAGGAAAAAACAAGAAAGTGAAGTATAGGCCAGAATCCAGTTGAACTCCCCCAACATCCCTCTCCAAACAACTTTAAAATAATGCCTCACCTCAAATTTTGGAGTGGCAGTGCCAGGAAAAGGTAGGAGTGAGACATTTTTTTTCCAGCTTAAGACAGTTTAGGAGTCCTACAAGAAAGTTTTGTAACACTAGGGTGGGTGAAGGCCCAGAGCAAAGCAGGAGCACCAGAGGTGGGCTTTGGAGTTAGTCATGAAAGCAGAAGCAGCAGTAGCAGCAGCTTAGTGAGATCCCAGTCTAGAGATAGGAAGGGGTTTGGACAAGTACTTAAAAAGAAATTACTCTAGATCCCTTGCTAACACAGGGTGTAAGTGCTGATTGTTAACTGCATTGTCCATAAGCAATTCTGGGTTATAGCTCCAGGTCACAGAGGAACATTTGTGATCAGTAACAAGAGAACAGGAGCCCTAGTCACAGTTCCAGGGACAAGAAGAGTGCTAACATTTGCGGCTGCAGTAGAGCAGGGAATTTGATCAAAGTTTTAGGACTGCTAGTAATAGCTGGAGTGAAAGAGAGGTCCTACTGGGGTAAAAATCAGAGTATAGACCAAGGCAGCAGTGAACTTATCTTTCTCAGGATAGCAGTACCTTAGCAACACCAAAAACTTGTATACCCCCAGAACTTACTGTGAAAACAGAAGTACAAAAAAAATAAAAAAGATCCTGAAGTTCAGCATAGTGCCTCCCCACCCTGAGGTGAGTAGATCTCAATTTTAACATAAAGTTCAAAGTCAATACATAGGCTAGAAAAGTGAGAAACAACAATAATGAAAACTGACGACAACAACAAAAACCTGCTATAGTGGCAAGGTAGACCAAGACATAAACTCAGAAGACAACAATGTGAAAACAACTACAGACAAAGCCTCAAAGAAAAATGCCAGTTGGACCCAACACCAGCAAGCATTTCTGGAAAAGATAAAGAAAGCGAAGAGTGGTAGAGGGAAAATCAATAAAATAAATGAGATTGATACAAGAAAGTTATGAAAAGAGAATTAACAGCTTGGTAAAAGAAGAATGCACACAAACAAAATAGAACCAACTGGGGGTTCGGGATAGGAAGCACAAAAATGCATTGAAGAAACAAATTCCTTTAAAAAGCAGAATTTTCCATTCCAAATGGAAAAAGCAAAAAGTTGCAAAAGCTCATTGAAGAAAATAATTTCTCAAATGTTCAAATTCAGCAAATTGAAACTAATGACTTTATGAGAAATCAAGAAACAATGAAACAAAATCCAAAGAAAGAAGACAATGTGAAATATTTCATTGGAAAAACAATCGACCTGGAAAATAGGATAAGGAGAAATAATGGAAGAATTATTGGATTACCTGAAAGTCATGGTGAAAAAAAAAGAGCCAGACATCATTTTAAGAAATTATCGATGAAAATCTCCCTGATCCTACAACTAGGAAATAAAATCAAATTTGAAAGAATTCACACACTATCTCCTTAAGGAGATCTCAAAATGAAAATTCCTAAGAACATTATAGGCAAATTGCAGAATTTTTAGGTCAAGGAGAAAATATTGCAAACAATTATAAGGAAACTATTCAAATATCATGGAGTCACAGTAAGAAACCCCTAAGATTTAACAACACTCACATTAATGGCCCAGAGAACATGGAATATGATAGACTGGAGGACAAATAATCTAAGATTATAATAAAAAATTACCTCCCTAGTAAAACTGAGTGTTAATCCTTCAGGGGAGAAATGGATATTTAATGAAATAGAGGTCTTCTAAGAAATTGTGATGAAAAGATAAGAGCTAAACAGAAAATTTGATTTTCAAATACAAGACTCAAAAGAAAAATAAAAAAAGATAAAAATAAAAGAATAATCATAAAGGCCTCAAGGAAGTTAAACTGTTTACTTTCTTATAAAGAAGACACATATAAGATCTCTCTCTCTCTCTCTCTCTCTCTCTCTCTCTCTCTCTCTCTCTCTCTATATATATATATATATATATATGAAGAAAGATGATACATATAACTCCTAAGAACTTTATCATTATTAGGGCCATTAGAAGGAAACTGCATAGATATACGACATGGGTGTGAGTCAATTGTGTTGAGACAATCTAAAAAAAAATAAGAATGAAAAAGTGAGGAAGCAGGATGCACTGGTAAGGGAGAGGTAGAAAGGGACAAATTTTCAAATTTTCTCACATAAAAAAAGGGTGTGTAAAGAAAAGTTTGAATAATGGAGGGGAAAATGGGGAAGGACAAGTGGTAGGCAATGCTTGAACCTCACTCTCATCAGTACTGGTTCAAAAAAGGAAGAGCACACTCAGTTGAGTATAGAAATATAACTTACCTAATAGGGAAATAAGAAGCAAAGGGGATAAGAGGAGATGAGATGAGATGAGATGAGATGAGATGAGATGAGATGAGATGAGATGAGATGAGATGAGATGAGATGGAGGGGAGAGTAGATTGGGAGAGGCAATGATCAGAAGCAAGACTGTTTTGAGGAGGAACAGGATGAGAGAGAGAGAGAGAGAGAGAGAGAGAGAGAGAGAGAGAGAGAGAGAGAGAGAAGAAAATGGGATGGAGGGAAATGCAGTTAGTGATCATAATTATGAATTGAGCAGAATGAGTTAACCTATAGTATGGAAGTATGTAACCGAGTGGAATGGAAACCAAAACTAAACAATATATTGTGCATAAGAGACACACTTAAAATAGTGAGACACACACAATTGAAATGAAGGGCTGGATCAGTCTATTATGCTTCAATTAAAGTGAAGAGGACAGGTGTGGCCATCATGATTTCAGAAAAAAAAGCAAAATCAAAAATAGACCTAATTGCAACTACATTTTCTAAAATGTGTCATAGACAATGATGTAATATGAAAAGAACGATTATAGCAAATTCCACTGATACAGACTTCATTCCTTAAATATATAGGGAACTGAGTCAAGTTTATTTTTTAAAAAAGCAGTTCTCCAACTGATAATCAAAGGCAGACAGCTTTCAGAAGAAACCAAATCTATCTATAGAAATACCAAAAAATGCTCTAAATCATTATTGATTGGAAAAAATGAAAATTAAACAACTCAAGCATTACCTCACACCTATCAAATGACAAATGCTGTAAGGAATGAGGGAAAATGGGTACATTAAATAATTTTTGGTAGAGTGAAGTGAAGTGGTCCAACCACTCTAGAAAACACTTTGGAGCTAAATCCAAAGGACTATAAAACAGCATGCCCATTGATCCAGCAATAACACTACTCAGTCTATTCCACAAAGAGATCAAAGAAAAAGTAAATTGATCTATAGGTACAAAAAACAATTTATAGTAACTCTTTTTGATGGCAAATAATTGAAAATTAATGGGATGCTCATTAATTAGGGAATAGCTAAGAAAGTTGTGCCACATTATAAAGAATGTGAGATTGTGCTATAAGAAATGAGTGAGTGAGGAAGGTTCCAGGAGGGAAAAGTTGCAAGATCTATATGAACTGGTGCAAAGTGAAGTGAGAAGAACTGGAAGTTCATTGTCTATAGTTACAACAATGGTGTAATGATGATCAGTTATGAAAGATTTGGCTATTCTGATTAATACAATTCTCCAAGATAATTCCTAAGGACTCATAATGAAAAAATCTATCCCTCTCCAGAGAGAGAATTGATGAACTCTGAGTGCAAATTGAAGCATAAATTTCTTCTGGATCTTTTTTTTTGTTGCTGTTGTTTTATGATATGGCTAATATGGAAATATATTTTACATTATTTCACATGTGTAATTGATATCATATTGTTTGCCTTCTCAGTGTTTAGGGGTGCCATGGAAGGGAAGGAAAGAACCTGGAATTCAAAATTTAAAAAGAAAAGAATGTTAAAAATAAATTAAAAAAAAGAACTATGTAGGAAGTTCAGGACATTGAGAAAGCATTAGAGATTCCCTCAAGTAGCTTATATTCTATTGGAAGATGGGGAGACTGATTCGACAATGGAGTGGACTATTTCCTTATCATTGGAGGTATACAAATAGACCACCAATTAGGGTGTCATAAAAGGGATTACATTAGGTGATAGTTCAGAAAGGATGACCTCTGAGATTCCTTCTGACTGTGCTTCTGGGGCAAAAACATTTTAGGTTTTACCATGAATAACTATTGAAAAAACAAAATCAAATGCTAGCATGAATCACAAGGCAGTTTTACTTTACTTCTTCTACCTTGGTGTTGTTGAGACCTTTGATGACATAAGAAGAAATATTGTGAGCAAAAAGGAGGATACAATTTTCATGCCATTTTTTTGCAGTCATTTAAAGGTTGCTCCTTGAGTTTGGCGCACTCAATTTTAACTAGAAATAACTGCTGGGTTGTTGTTGTGGTTGTTTTTTCTATCCGTATTTGATGAGGAAGTTGTGGTGTATTTTTTTCTGATGTGGATATGACCATCATCCTCCATGCCTTGAAACTGTAGCCTTAATTACAATAATCATATCTACTTTAGGCTACTTTTGAGCTTCAGATGGTGAGGAAGGCAGCAGTTTGTTTGTTTGTGGGTAGCCACTGCAGGAAGCGTATTGTGCTAGTGTCCCACAGTAAAATGAGATGGAGCTGCACTTTGATGAAACTGCAAGGACTCTGAGTATATCTGAGGAACAGCTTGAATATTTAATAAGTCTAAATGGCATGAGGGAGGTGTGGGTTTCTTTAGAGCTATTTTTCTTATCCTCAGCATAACCAAAGACACTTAATGAAAACATCTTAGCTCAATATTAGCATTTTCAAGACCATAGACATTTATAGAGGAGAAAAGTGAGAATTCACAGCAGGTTTGAAAGGCCTTTTTCCAAACACAATGGGAAGGGTTGTAAGCAGCCAAAAAATTCATAAAAGTACATGCATCCCTGCCTTCTGATGACAGCACACATCTTCATGGAGAGAGGCAAAACAATACAACAAACATTTTCCAGGGATGAGAAAGCACTGTAAGTGAAGTATGACTATAAGACAGAATGAAGATGAAAAGTCATAAAAGGGAAATGTTCAAATGTGGTAAGTATACTGGATGGGCCATAACATTTCCATGATTTGATGTATATGATGTACATGAATACAAAAATGTCCTCAATGTAGTATTCATGCTGTTTTAAAAGTGTGTGTATTTATTTAGAAGATTTTTAGTTGCCATTCTGCTTTATGGCTATTGATGGCTTCTTCATCCCACTTCACACACTCACTTGCTGCTTTCTTATATATTCTCAATGCCAGAATTATTTTCTCATCTAACTATAGTCTTCAAAGACACAAGAATATCCTAGCTCTTGTATCAAGTCTTGCCTACCTGAAAGGGAGGTGATCATTATTCTACCAATGCTTTAGATTTTATCATTTGTACTCTTTTCTTTCTGATCAGATGATTAACTTCCCTTTTCAAAAATGTAATTTTTTAAATTTAACAATCATTTATATTCTCTTGCTCATTAAACAAAGAAAAGAAAGAGAAAAAGAGAGAAGTAGAGAGGAATGAAATAGAGAGGGGAGAGGAAAGAAGACAGGAAGAAAAGAAGCAGGGGGGAAGCATAAGGAAATGAAGGGATGAAAGGAGAGAAGGAAGGAAGAAAGGAAGGAAGGAAGGAAGGAAGGAAGGAAGGAAGGAAGGGAAGAGGGAAGGAAGGGAGGGAGGGATGGCAAAGCAGAAAAGAGGGAAGGAGGAAGGAAGGAAAGAAGGGAGAGAGGTAGGAATAAGAGAAGGCAGGAGGGAAGGCAGGAAAAAAGGAAGAAAGGAAATAAGGGAGGAAAGGAAGAAGAAAGGAAGGAGGAAAGGAAGAAGAGAGGAAGAAAAAGAAAAAAAAAACAAAACCCTCGTAAACAATATTTATAGTCAAGCAAAGCTAATCTCTACAAGGACCATAACCAAAATGTGTATGTCATTATGTATCTTAAATCCATCAGTTCTGTTTTTTAGCATGCTTCCTTGTTTGTCTTCTTGAATCATGCTTTATCACTGTATTGATCAGAATTCTGAAGACTTTCAAAGTAATTTTTCTTTAAAATGTCTTTGTGTATACATTGTTCATCTATTTTTTTTCTCTTTTCACTGTACCATCTTATATAGATCTTCCCAATTTTCTTTGAAACTATGTCATCCATGCCATTATCTTTCCATCTATAAAGATACCTTGACCAAATAGAGCAGCAATTAAGTCTGAATCGTTCTGAGATTAGAGAATACCAAATCTAACTTCTTCACTGGAGGAAAAACAAAAATCTTAACTTCATTTTTTTCTTTTCTTTTCTTTTCTTTTCTTTTTTTTTCTTTTTGCTTTTTGGAGGGGAACTGGGGTTAAGTGACTTGCCCAAGGTCACATGACTAGGTTTTGTGCTAAGTGTCTGAGGACAGATTTGAACTCAGGTCCTCCTGACTCCAGGGCCAGTGCTTTATTCACTGTGTCACCTAACTGCCCAACTTCATTTTTCATGAATATTTTTTCTGAATAATTAATTTCATTTTTACCTATTATCACTTTTTTAATCATTTTGTAGGCAGCTCAAAGAACAAGGATACCTTTTGAGGCTCAGTACTCTTCACTTTATTTATGACTACACTAGTCTGGAAGAGAAGGCTCCAAGAAAGGAATGTGACCATGTCAATTAAACCCATGGGATTCAGATGATTAGCAAAGTCACTGTGCCTGGCTTACATTCTGTTCCTTTGGAAATGCCCCTCCCCCTCCCCAGACAGGAGATTATCTGAATGCAAATTCATGGAAGCTTTGCTTGCTATTAGAGGGCCATGGAGATTCATTGGAAGAATATCCCAACTACAACCCATGGGTTAATGCTTATGACTTTTATGAGTATTCCCACCAGGAGTAGAGAGGCCCTATAGGGAAAAGCTAGCATGCATTTTTATGCGCTCCAGCACATTACACCAAGTAATAGAGCACAAACTCAGACTCCATGGAAGCTAAAGGCAAACACCCTGTCCTATAGAATAACTCTCAAACAATCAAAAATTACAAGATATGCACTGCACCATCATGATTTTCTTACATTAGTCCACACCTTGAACCATGTGTTCCAAGAAAGATAAAAGAGAGTGGATATCTTTGGTTATTTTGGTGCTTTGCATTAGTCTTATTAGTTACTTACCCACAGCATAGAATGGGTTGCAGAGGAGGAAGATGAGGGAAGATAAGGCCTGATGGGGCAGATAGACAGCTTTCCTGTGTTAAGTTTTTATAAGCTCATATCTATGGCAGTGATGCAGCAAGCAGATGCAAAGCCAGGGAATATAACACACCCACTAGGCTATTGCCTCACTCTTCCTACTGATTCAAATGAATGTTATTTAACTAATTTGATTGGTTTCTTTAACATAACTGGCCATCTCTTTGTCAAATACTACTCATACCTTGATATATTTAATTAGGAATTTGGGAAACATATGAAGAATAGTATGACCTTAGAATGTTAGAGTTGATTGAAATAACAGGATAAAAGATTTTGAATCAGAAAGAATCTTGATGTTCATTTAGTTTAACCTGCTCATTTTACAGATGAGGAAACTTAAGCCCAGAGTGATTAAGTGACTTGAAAAATGTCACACAGCAAATATGAAGAAAGACTAGCCTAGAATGCCAGTCTCTTGGCTTCTTCTAATTCCCTGTCTACTACATTAATATATTTTGGTTCAACTATATCCATCCAAGTCACATAATTTTTAGACATAGTTTTCAAACACAGGACAGGTTCAAATGCAGGACAGGGGTAAAAGGACAAAGAACTCCAAGCACATAGCAAGAAACATAAGCTCTTTAAATCAGAAGGTTTGCCCAATTGACAAATTTATTCCTTCCTTCCTTGTAATTTCCATCTCTTTCCACAATGATATTTCCATTTTATTTATAGCAGGCAATGAGGTAGTAATTAAAAATAAAGTATGGTGCTATACACAAAAGGAGGGCAGGGAGAAAATCTAAGTGACTCCCTATGAAAGATGGAGGAAGCAAACCTGCAAAGTAATTAGCTTCTCTCTTCTGAGCATGAAATATGTAACTGACAGTAACAGGTGTAAATATGTACACTTGTGATTTTTATAAGAAACTCATTTCATGCTCCATTCTGATGTTCACTGAAAGGTGTCAGATATTCAAGGGCTCTCTTAAGTCAAATTTGACAATTCCCTTTGCCTAACTTTACATCCTTTCCAATACTCTGGATGGCTGTGTTTGATCTCATTTCTAAGGCAAGAAGTCCAATTTATTTATTTTTGAGTCCAGATATTGTGATTTTGAATCTTTTATTGATTGTATTTAGCCTGCAGCACTTAGCCTACTGTTTTGCAGTTCAACATGCAATCAGTCTGAGACATAATTCTTTCTTTTAGTCAAGTATTTCCCATAATGCCAGGGTCATGAGCTACAAGGCATAAACCATCCTATCATGTGAAAAGAAATCAAGCAGCTTTCCACTCCTATAAGGAACTTCAGTCATTAGCAACCCTTTTAAATTGTCCCTGCCTCCTAAAGTAAAAGAATATGGTAGGAAGAATGCAATACCCAATTTGACTACTTTCTCAGTGAGGGAATATTGAGGGACGGTTATACTCATGTGTGTTGTGAAATATGGATTGCTCTGAAGAAAGAAAAATTTCTTCAGACATTTGTCTTATGTTGTCAGTTGGGTAAACTTCTGGACTACTGGCCAAGAACCTGATTTATGCTGCCTCCCTCTTATTTTCTGAAAAGTGAGAAATTACAGATATGCCTTAATGGGCTCGAAAGATTAATTGTCCATAACACCAATTTAGCTTGGATAAAGTCTGAACAGCTGTGATCTTGCTCACCTTTCCCAGTGGATAGGTCTAACAAAGCACTTTGAGGTAACAAGTTCCATCATGTTACATTTATGAGGCCAAATTAAGTACAACAAAACTTGCCTCTTTTGCTCCTTTATGGAATGTTTTCCCACAGATCACATTCAAATTTCAGCCTCCAACAAGGGTCCAAAAAAGCAAGGTTTCCAATACCAAAAATTATTCCTTCTCAACCCCTAAAAATGACATAAGCAAGTTTTCCTGTCCAGGTAATTATTTTTTATTAATATCTTCTTCTGTATTTGCTTAGAGGCAGCTAAATAGACGATAAATTTGGAATACAATTCATTTTCTAATCACAACCTTTTGAATTGACCTTACTGCTATTTTATCCAAGGTTACTGCATTGGGGGTGAAAAAAAGTCATTTTGTGTTCAGAGTAAGACAACCTTATGGTAACAGATTTCTCTAGGCCAAAGAGAAGAGGACAACATTTTTTTTCCTTCTTTTTCAAGTGGGAGGATCTTATCAGGAGAGAAAATTATCAGCATAGGAAACTCCTTCCATAAATATATATCAGCAAAACATTTATTAATGATAGCCTTAGAGATTTACCTGAGGCACACAGAGGTTAAGTGACTTGCCTATCATCTCATTAATTAGTGGGGGGTCAGAGGCAAAAGTTCAACTCATGTCTTCTTATTTCTAAGTCCACTATTCCTAGCACTAAGCCATAGTGCCTCTCATAGAATACTTATACCGTAATAATAACTCATAACCGTGTAGCATTTTTACAGTTATAGGATAGCATAAAGATATCTAATTTTAACCTCACAATAACAATATGAAGTAAACAGAACAAGGACAATTCACATGATCCTCATTTTATAGAATCACAGGGTAATAAACTGTAGAGGAACTTGATGCCTTGTCTACAAGTCTTGTTTTATTTTCAAGCCTTTTAACAACATCTATAGTTTTTATATAATCTTCATCTTTTTTTTTTGGAGGGCAATTTACTTAACCAATTGCCCTCCAACTTGCCCAAGGTCACACGGCTAGGTTTTTGTTTGTGTGTGTTAAGTGTCTGAGGCCAGATCTGAACTCAGGTCCTTCTGACTCCAGGGCCGACGCTCTACTCACTGCGCCACCTAGCCACCCCATAATCTTCATCTTCTAATATATCCCTCCTATCTCTGCACAAAGACATCCTTTTTAACTAATAAAAAATGAAAAGAAACAGTAAAAAAAAGCATTTCTATCAAACTATTATATTATATAATATATTATATCAACACTTTAACTAAGGTAGATGGCATATGAAATGTTCCACATCCATATTTCTGCAAGATATCTCTTCTTTATCATTATAATTTCTGTGTTCCCTTTCAATTTTTGTTTTTTTTATTTGTTTTTTCCATTTTTAGTAGAGATATTGTTTACATTGTTTTCTTGGTTCTGTTCACTTTACTTTGCATCAGTTCCTGTAAGTCTTCCCATATTTTACTATACTCTTCATATTCATTATTTCTTATAGAGCATAAATATTCCATTACATTCATGTACCACAACTTTATTATTTTCCATCTATTAGCAATTAGCAATCATAATCCATAATTAATGATTCCTCAATCTAATATTCTCCAAAGTTTTGGCTATGTTTTGATCCTAAAGGAGTCAACAAAGTGCAAAGTGATAGCCATTCATGGGATTTGTTGCCAAAACAACCAATCCTCCCCTTATCACTGAAAACTCCCTTCAAGTACCCCCTCCCTTTCTTGTACAAGTTCACAACTTCCTCCTTTCTGAGTCAGCAGAGACCCCTCAAGAGAGCTGTTGCTACTACATTGCTATCCACAGCAGCAACTGAGTAAATGCCATTGTGTATCTTCTAGCCCCAGACATTGACCTCCTGAGCTCCAAAAACAGGAGACTAGTAGGCACTTCCCAGAGGGCAGCTGGGCTCTCTACTCTAGGGTAGTATGACTAAATATCAAAATCCCCTTTTCATTTGAGATGAGACAGATTCTCACAGGAGGATAAAATATGAATGGATCATGGTTTGCACATTGGTTTTTAATACATTGCTTTCCCCCCCTTTACTTCTATGGAGCACAGTACTATCCTTCTAGTCAAAGTACAACAGTCAAAGTCTTCCACTCAAGGGGCATGCTTGATTAACTCAATCAGTCACTTATTCAGCAATCACTTACTAAGTATCATACAGAAACCCTCTACTCCTTAGGTCACTAGAAAACTACAATTTTATCATTACTTAAGTACCCCCATAGAGGTCTTGACTTGGGGCCAGTGCTCAGATTCCCTGGATCCCTTTCTATAGTCCCAGATTCTACGTGGATTCAGACTAGACTGTCACCTGGTTCAATGGCAGACAGCTCCCAGTTCCTTTTCACACTGAAGTTCACAGGGTCCAGTCCATCTCAAATACTTCACAATTTCTGCTCCTGGGAATTCAAGGCTCAACCAAGCCAGAAATAGACAAAGTCTCAGCAACCCAGTCATGCTTCCTCAGTCTTCTGTTTCCTCAGTCTTCTCCTGGGCTCCTGGGCTCCTGTTCAGAAGAAGCTCCACCATGACAAGTTCTCAGGAAATTCTGGCTCAGTTCTTCATTCTCTCTTCTGTAGCTGCTCTGCCACCAGATGCTGGTCCCAAGAAATTCTGACTGTGCCTCTCTGGGGCTTTTCCTTATATACACACAGCATTAGTTTCCTGTTTCAGCCAACCCCTTCCTGTTACATCAGTAACAGGAGACAGAAGTTCATATGTTTTGTTTCCCCAACAGAGGCTTATACCTGCTACCTTTGCCAAAACAAAGGGATCTTCAAATTCAAATTATATTACCATTACAATATCTGAACATGAATAACCTCTACAAAATGCTCAAAAAGAAGCTGTTCATCCTCTGCTTGAAGACCTCTAGATAGGGAAGAACTCACTTCTTCCAGAAAAAGGCCATTCCACTTCAACACAGACAGGTAGATGTTGACTTTCAAATATAACTTCCATGAATTGCTCCCTATTTTATCTTCAAGGGCCATTTTTTTTTTTTTTGCTTTTTGGAGGGCAGTTGGGGTTAAATGACTGGCCCAAGGTCACATGGCTAGTTTTTGTGTTAAGGGTCTGAGGCCAAATTTGAACTCAGGTCCTCCTGACTGCAGGGCTGGTGCTCTATTCACTGTGCAATCCAGCCACCCTCAGAAGTATTCTTGAATTAATTGATTGTTTGCATACTGTCTTAAGCAATTCTGGCCTGAGACACATATAATTTGTTTTTTGTATTTTTTTTGAAGGGCCATTCTTATAACAAATAACACAAGAATAAAAAAATCTTCCTGTAACAAAAGAATTGCAAGTGCTCCCTGAAGGTCCACTTACTTTCAGCAATATGTAAAAGAATGGAATTCCAATGCAGCCAAATAATTTGAGTAGCCCCTTGGACTTGATTTAATGGGAACTGACCTTAAGAGGTTTTGGTTCACTTACTTCTGCCGAAAGAAAGAAATCTGCCTTCAATAAATTTTCAGAATGCAAATTAGGAAATAGCAAAGCTGAGAGTTTCTGACTTGAAAACTAATACATAGTATTTATCAATAAATCATGTGGTTTCTCAGCAACATTCAGGTGGAAGCATTGTGGCAAGGAAACTAGTAGAGAGTGTCAGGAGACATGGGTTGAAATCCAGTGCTTATTGTTGTTTGTCCTTCATTTCCAAAGAGGACCAATGACATCATGGGGTGATGTATTGACTTGCATGTGAATTGTCCATATCACTTTCTCTTCCAGAGTCATCAAAGTCAAGTAACAAGATGAAAGTCAAGATGGCCTGAAATACAGTTAATGACCTGCCCAGTTGATGTCTGCCTGTGCTCTTAAGTACTTCATAGTTGTCTACTTCAGCTGACTCTATCACCATTGGAACACATTGTTCTCATATTCCCAGTCCACTGGGAGATGTCTTCACTTACTTGAGGCAGACATGCCCTTACCTCACTGACAGGTTTGAGGCCTGCCAGTTAGGCCTGCACCTGGTTTAGCCCTTCTGCAGGGATGGTTTTGCCAGGGGTTGAGCTATGCCATGATACATGGCATAGCTTATTGACAAGTACATATATTATAGATGAGGATACAGTGATCAGAGAGTACAAGTGATTTGTTTACATTAATGATAAATCTCAGCATTGACCAATATTTTGGAAAACATCACATGTGATTCTGAGATCAGTAGTCTGAAAAAAAAGTGCATAACTAATGTTGATGTCTGTATTTTGAACTTTCAATTTTAATTAACTTCCGTACTTGACCACCACCTGATTTCTTTTAGGCGTGGTCTAATTTCTTTCAGAAGTGTAGGGCTGTGATAATTTGCACAGCTGTTTTAGATCATGAGGCACTCACTATAAATCTGGGCCTATTTTGCAAAGTATTGTGCTATTTTTAAGCATTTGTTAATAAGCAGCTGAGTTAACTCTTCTGGTTAAGATGTGAAGTGAATTTCATTAGAATTTCACCACAGAGTAGTATGTTACAATTTATTTGGCAACCAAGTTTCCAAGCCTATTAGTGGTCTCGGGTAGTGGCTATAGCTGAAGGCTCCAATCAACATATCAAACCCTGGTCTTAAATAACCTTGCACAATGTTGGAAGTCACATCACAAGATATTAAATCAAACAATAAATCAAGCATTTATTAGGTACCAACTACATGCCAGACAAGAGTTTCAACAAGGATTAGAATATGTTTTGACAAAAACATAAAAGCTTTTAATTATTATTGAAAAAAAGACAATTCTTTTGAATTAGAAGGGTTACTAGTGTTGGTCTGTCTCCTTAGATGTCAACCTGTACTTTTTTCCCCTTCCCTTCATCATATCCAAAATTTTACCTCCCTGCAAAGTCCAACTGAAGAAGAAACAGAACAATGAAAAACACCACTGCAGTAGGAGTCAGATTCTAGACCCAGCTATGCCCCCTTAGTAACAATATGATCTTAGACAAATCATTTACCATCTTTCCAACTGAATGGTGTCTTTTGCAGAATGGAAATAGCTTTGAACAGATTGCATATAATGATCCCAATTGTACCTCACATAACTCTTTATATTTGCAATTTGTAAAAGTGCATAATATGTTATAGTTTGTATTATTGTTAATTGTAACTGATTATTTTTTTCATACTCACACTACTAAATTCTGCCTAAGTTTGTCTCAGTGTGCTCTGCAATCAGAAGATGCTTATTAAATATTCAATATTGTCATTATTAAGACTGAATGAATTTAGAATATATAAAACTATCTTGACAAATTTCACAATAAGTCCCTGCTCTCCCCAAGAGTCTTTCTGACTTAGCTTCTCCCCACTCCTTTTATTCCTTTATCTGAATTCCTACCACCACTCTCTGAGGTGAGAATTTGTTACCAGTTTGTATGTATCAGTCACCTTTGGCAGCTTGGCAAAGTCTATAGAGTCGTTCTGAGAATAATATTTTAACCTGTAAAATAAAATGCATAGGATTACAATGGAAACCAATCATATTGAAATATAGTTATCAAAATGCATTTTAAAAAACAGTTCAGAACTTCAGGACAGGAGAATATGAGAATACTTAAAAAATGAAGCTTCTTTCTTTCGTTCTTCCTTCCTTCCTTCCCTCCTTCCTTTCTTTCTTTTTCTCTTTCTTTCTTCTTTCTTTCTTTCTTTCTTTCTTTCTTTCTTTCTTTCTTTCTTTCTTTCTTTCTTTCTTTCTTTCTTTCTTTCTTTCTTTCTTTCTTTCTTTCTTTCTTTCTTTCTTTCTTTCTTTCTCCATTTCATGAAACATCCTTCTAATTTTAAGAACAACTGACTGTCTCTCTGTCTGTCTCTCTCTCTCTCACACACACACACAATTTTGCTATTTAACTGATATACCTGTTTATTTAATTCCTTCCCAAGAAGACTGTCAACTACTTGAGGGTTGGGGTTTGGGCTCAGAAGGCTACAATTATGGAATGTTGGAGCTAGAAACACACCACAGAGATTCAAATAATTTCTTTCATTTTATAGACTACGGAATCTGGAGCCAATAACTGAATTATCTAATGGCACATCTTCACCCTAACATGGGCCTTGATTTTTAATGTAATGTTTAATAAATGCTTTTGATTTAATATAGGAATGATGAAGCTTATCAAAAGTGGGTATTTTTCTTGTTGGTATATGAAAGGAAGTATTTTAGGAAACAAACAAATGTGTAGTTGTTGCTGTTGTTGCTACTGAGCCATTTTTGTATTTTATTTTTTTCCCTATTTCCCAACATGGTCAATGGCTGCCTAGTATTTGGATGTTTGTGAATTAGTGAATTCAAAGAAAGAAATAAAATAATCTTGGGTGCTGTAACTTGTTATTTGGAAACTGGTAACTTTCTCTCCCCACTTATGTAGGAACATAGGAATACCAGTAAAATATTTATACTATTTTACTAGAATAACTGCCAATAGGAATTACACATCTGATGTAATCCAGTCAACCACACTTTCCTTTTCCCCTTGTCTTTTAAAAACACTTCTGGCAACATGTTCTCACCCACATTTCACATACTCCCAGCTCCCCAGCACTGTGGGCTGTTAATAAGGCTTTTTCAACCAAGGGTTTATTTGGGGTTTCAGAAATATGAACTGGAAGTGAATTAAGTTCATGAGTAAGATTTGAGTTTAGCATGTCTTGATATAGGTAAGTTAAATTCAATTTCTTTACTTCTAGGTCTTCTTCTTTTTTTTTAGGTCTTCTGACAATCACAAAATCAAAGAATGTTAAGGGAATTTTACAGATTGAATGATCCAACATACCCATTTCACAGAAGAAAAAAATGGAGGTCCAGAACGTTTAAAGTAACTTAGTCAAGGTCACATAGCTAGCTGCTTGTCTCCTATGTTCAAGTACACTTTTCTTCAATTCAATGAAGATTGTGTTTCCACTTTGTCCAAGGCAGTGAGGGTGCTCTGGGCTCACAAAATGGAAAATGAAGTATTGACTGCTCTCAGGAAACTTGCATTTTAACTGGTGGAAATTAAATTAATTAAAAGAGTAGACTCTAGAAAGTCCTAGGGTGGCACCTGAGGTAAGTCTTAAAAGTAATTGCCCGTAGGTGAAATTCAATTCATTAATTCAATTCAGTAAATATTTATTAAGTGCCTATCAGTGCCAGGCATTGTGCTAAGTGATGATTTTGTTTTTAAGGGAGAGAGGCCCTGCCCTCAAGGAGCTTACCATATATAACACACAAATGAAAGCTGGAAAAGGGGGATAGGGAGTGAGGACAACAAGGGGCTTCTGGTGAAGAGGGCACTCCTGCCCTCTAGAAAGGAAAGCTTTGAAAGTCGTTTAGTACTCTACCTCCAGCCCCTAAATCTGAGGGGAGAAGAGTATGAGGGGTGTGGGAAAGTGTTGAGTTTTCAGGGCTAAATTAGCAGCGTGGTGATATTTGAAGAGATAATCTTATCCAGGGAGGGGAATACTGTTCTGTGTTCAAATCAGCCCCACTACTTGCTTTTGAAACTTTTTGTAGCTAAGATAATTTTTTTTATTTTTATAAAATGTTTTTTTTGTGTGGCAGAACAAAATCAGGCCAAGGACAAGATCAAGCCCCTTAAGTCTGTAGCTGTTTAGCCTTTGCCATAACCTAGATAGAAGTGTTCAGGTAGCTAGGGGGCAGAATGAGTGGAGCACTGGCCCTGCAATCAGGAAGACCTGTGTTCACAATCTGACCTCAGACAGTGGCTGTGTGATCACCAGCAAGTTACTTAACCTCTGTTTGCTTCTGTTTCCTCCCAGCAGTTAGGTGCAGTGGATAGAGTGCCAGACCTGAAGTCAGGAAGACTTATCTTCTTGAGTTCAAATCTCAGACACTTCCTAGCTGTGTGACCTTGGCCAAATCACTTAACTCCATTTGCCTCAGTTCTTCCCCTGTAAAATGAGCTGGAGAAGGAAATGGCAAACCACTCTGTTATGTTTGCCAAGAAAATCCCAAATGGGGACATGAAGAGTTGGAAAGGACTGAAATGACTAAACAACAACAGCAACAAAGAAGTAGGGATTTGATCTCCCTAATTGATGCAGACTATAACCCTGCCATATTTCATTAGTTGCTGTGGCCAAAAAAAATGTCCATGTCCTCACTGCCAACCCCCTGTTGATGGGCCTCTTTAAAGCTGGCTAGTCTGATCCTTGGACAAAAGGCAGAGCCTGTCACTAGGCCTAAACTAAGAACCTTTCCAGATTAATAGGATCTGCCAGTGCTTATACTCAATTGCTATAGGTTTTGAAAGCCTGGGTAACCTCTCATTTTTGCCTGGTCTGGTGTGGAGGTGACTCATAATAATGTGATTTTAATGAACATTTTCCCATTGAATTTTTGGACAAAAAGCAATAAAATAGCTTTCTACCTTTTGAGAGAAAGAGATCATGTCTTCTTAATCCTTATTTTACCTGCATTTGGTCCCTATGTGGTTATACAGTAGAATTTAAGCTTCTTTGTGAGCAAGGATGGTTGCATTTATTTCTTTGTATATCCAGTTCCTAGAACAGGGACTTATATGTAATACATACATTATAGATGGTGACCAAATTGAACTGAATGGATTTTAAACCATGACGGTGGTAATGACACAATCTAGTTATCATTAACATTACTTCTTCTGAAACAAAATAGTTGTGTGACTTTGGACAAGTCAACTAAATTCTCAATGCTCTAGATAACTCTGTAAGACTAAATAGCAGGGCAGCTAGGTGGCACAGTGAATAGAGTGCCAGCCCTGGAGTCAGGAGGACCTGAGTTCAAATCTGGCCTCAGACTCTTAACATTTACTAGCTATGTGACCTTGGGCAAGTCACTTAACCCCAATAGCCCTGCCTTCCCCTCTGCAAAAAAGAAAAAAATGACTAAGTATCGAGGAAGTTTTGCTCACAGGACTTTCTTGTAAAAATGAAACCATAGATCCAGTCCCTATCCCTATCTAGTCCTCCATATAAAATTATCCCTTCTCAGAAGGATTGTAAGAAATTAGTTTCTTTGCTCTCTTTAGAATTATTAATCTAACCATATTTCAAGAATGTACATCTGAGCTCCTCATTCCAACATTGTAAATTACACTCATGTGAATTTTTCCATATAACAATTATAAACACTATAAACTAATGACCAGAATATTGAATATGGACCATTTTGTAGATTTTCAGCTGATTCTCTAAAGTTGACCCCCATTTCACAATATTCTGCCCATCCACACATGTCCACAGGTAGCCCCATGAACCCAGAATATTTTTTTTTGCTTTTTTTTGGAGGGCAATTGGGGTTAAGTGACTTGTCCAAGGTCACATGGCTAGTACGTGTGTCAAGTGTCTGAATCCGGATTTGAACTCAGGTCCTCCTGACTCCAGGGCCGGTGCTCTATTCACTGCACCACCTAGCCACCCTATGAATCCAAAATGGATTGGTACTTCCCAACAGGGTCATATGGTGGGATATTCTCATCATAATTATTCCAGATTTAGCTTTTGAACATGCTGGTAAAACACTTAATAATGATTATGCTGATAGCATATGTTGAAAAATCAAACTTATATGTCAGCATTTTTTTTTCAGCAAGCAAAAAGGTGGGTATAGCAATTACTGCATTTTCTATTTGAACTTACTGTGCTACTGTAATGTTATTTTCTTCCATTTGCCATAAAAGGGTAAGGATTTAAACTAATAATATAAAAGTACACTTGTGCTTTGAGATTAGAATTAATCATTTCCAAAAACTCTTCATATTCTTCCTAAGAATCTTTTCTTCTATCTCTGTCAAAATAAAATAGGATTGTGAAAATCACCAGTGAGAAGCTCCCTAGTATGTCACTACATAAAGGCTAGCTCCTCCTTACCTTCTTGTTGTATGTAATATTCCTATAAGGTGACATGATCCACAACTTTTTTTTTTTTTTTTTGCTTTTTGGAGGGCAATTGGGGTTAAGTAACTTGCCCAAGGTCACACGGCTAGGTTTTTGTTTGTGTGTGCGTTAAGTGTCTGAGGCCAGATCTGAACTCAGGTCCTTCTGACTCCAGGGCCAGCGCTCTACTCACTGTGACACCTAGCTGCCCTGTGATCCACAACTTTTAACTACAGGGGTTAAATTAAATTTTAACTACAGGGGTTAACCCTGTATGCATGAACCCTAAGTGTTGCTATATTTTTCAGGTTCTGGATTAAAATACATGTTTTATCTTTATTTGAAAAAGTGATAAATAGCCTTAACATTATGTTGGTCACACATCCTCTGATGTTTCAAAGTGGCACATCTAGAAAGTCATGTAGCTAGTTCATCTGAATTTCAGGGTCCTCAGAAGGCTCTTCCTTGGAAATTATCCATGGTGTCCACACCCTACAATTTTCTCTCTCTTTTTTATGCAAATTATTCAATTCATGAAACATTACAACCAACATAAGGTACTTCTCAGGGAGGCCATGGGTAAACATATGAATAATGTGAGCAGTGAAGTTTACCTGAGTATAAGACCAGATAGCATGAGTCATTAGGACAGGGGCATACAGAGCACACCCTTACAGTTAAGACTTCAGTTTCTTTGCAATTAGAAAGGGGATAATACCCAAAGAGATCATAGAAGTGGGAGGAAGATCCATATGTGCAAAAATATTTATTATAGCTTTGTAGTGGCAAAGAATTGGAAATTAAGGGGATGCCCATTAATTGGGGAATGACTGAACAAGTTGTGGTATATGAATGTAATGGAATACTACTGTGCTTTAAGAAATGAGGAGCAGACAGGCTTCATATTGTAATGGAAATGTAAATTTAAAGATCTTCCCTGCCCCTAGCTTAAGTACACCTGGAGCCTGTGGTGGGAGGCTTGTTTTTCAGGGAAGCCCAACCTTGATACTTTTGTGATTGGGCAGTGGGTCAAGGAGATTGTTACATTCTTTGAGCTAGGAGAAGGCTATATAAACCCTGAGGCGAGGCTTTGCTTTGGGGCTCACTTTGAGAAGTGTTGTGTGATTTGACCAGATGAGACTCTGGGAAGCCGTTGTTGAGAGCCCCCCGGCTTTGAAAACCCAGATGTTGATGCTTCCCTCTCTGGTAACTGTGATTTGGTATTGATGTATGTAATGTTGGGACAGTTTGGAAGCCTGTCTGTTTGATCTGTAAGTTCTGTAACTCTGAAGTTTGGGGTGCTGACCTTTTTCCCCTGAACTAGGTAATGTGTGTTTGTTTGATTAAAGTAAGCTTGTTAACCCATTTTGAGTTGCTTTCCTTTTGAAAAGCAGATCTAAGAACCTGTGTTGGCAGTCACCCTGGGGATATTGGGGTGCTTGCTGCTACAAAATGGCGATGAGGATGGGATCTGCTGAGTAAAAGGAAAGTATGGGGGCTGGGATAATTGTTTGTTTCCCAGTTGTGGTAGCTGTGATTCTGTGGAGCCATGGAGCAGGACAGAGGAACGGCCTGCATGCTGACTTCACTGAGCTGAGAGCAGGAATGGTGAGCTGCCTGCATGGAGACCTGTGGAGAAGCCTGGAGCTGCTGCCTTCTGCTGGAGAAGGAACCCAGGAGTTTGGAGTTCAGCCACAGGACAAGATAAGGACTGTGTGGCAAAGCTGGGGCACTGAATGTGTTTCCTTGCTGCATCCCACAGTTTGGGACCCAGGGGGATGGACTTGTGACTATGGTGGGTGGGGTGAAGTGCCATGGACCCCAAGGACCCCACTTTGGTTTTGTTGCCTAGTTCCCTCTCTGGATTTGGAAGCAGGGGCTGGAGCAGTGTTATGGGAAGGACACCGCCCCCCTCCCAAGAGTACTTTATGTGATAATGCTTTGTATTTTGTGAATTGATGTGAAAATGCAATGTACTTTGTTTAAGACCCAGTGGCCACTTTGGTAACTTTAGATGTACCTTGAAAATGTGACTTAAGAGATGGTTAGTGCTAATTGAAATGTAAATTGTCTATGCTATGGGCATACTTAGTAAGACTTTACTGAATAAGTTACTGATTGTACTTTGAGATATTGTTACAGATAAGAGACTAATTGAATTAATCAAGACTTTGCCCCATGAGTGGAAGACTTGTACTTTGAAAACTGATGTAACTGATTGAGTTAACTTAAGAGTGACTATTAGTGACTGAGTTAACGTTTGCCCCATGAGTGGAAGACTTGGACTATTGTATTTTGAGATTATATTGTGATTTTCTTATGTACCTGGAAAATGTGACCTAGGAGATGTTTAGTGCTAATTCAAATGTAAATTGTATATGCTATGGGCATGAAAGATCTTGGGGCCGAATGTAATGGAAATGCAGATTTAAAGATCTTCCCTGCCCCTAGCTTAAGTGCACCTGGAGCCTGTGGTGGGAGGCTTGTTTTTCAGGAAAGCCCATATCTTGATACTTTGTGATTGGGCAGTGGGTCCAGAAGGTTGTTACATTCTCTGAGCCAAGAGAAGGCTATATAAGCCCTGAGGAGAGGCTTTGCTTTGGGGCTCACTTTGAGAAGTGTTGTGTGACTTGACCAGGTGAGACTCTGGGAAGCCGTTGTTGAGAGCCCCCCGGCTTTGAAAACCCAGATGTTGATGCTTCCCTCTCTGGTAACTGATTTGGTATTGATGTATGTAATGTTGGGACAGTTTGGAAGCCTGTCTGTAACTCTGAAGTTCTGTAACTCTGAAGTTTGGGGTGCTGACCTTTTTCCCCTGAACTAGGTAATGTGTGTTTGTTTGATTAAAGTAAGCTTGTTAACTGATTTTGAGTTGCTTTCCTTTTGAAAAGCAGATCTAAGAACCTGTGTTGGCAGTCACCCTGGGGATATTGGGGTGCTTGCTGCTACACATATTTACCTGGAGAGACTTATACAAACTGATGTTGAGTGAGAAGAACACAACCAGGAGAAATTTGTACACAATTACAGACACAACGTATGTATGATGACCAACTTTGATAGACTGGACTCTTCTCAGCAATGCTGGGTTATAGGACAACTCCAAAAGACTCATGATGGAGGGAGATGTCTACGTTCAGAGAAGGAACTACAGAGTTTGGATGCAGATTGAAGCAAACTACCTGCTCTCTTTCTTTTTCTTGTTTGGTTTCGTTTCTTCTGTCCCATTGTTTATTCCATCGGTTATAATCCTTCTTTACAACCTGATTAATGTCTAATGTGAAAGTATTTACAGATCCTACACTTGATTGCATGCTGCCATAGTGGGAAGAGGTGGAGAGAGAGGAGGGAGGAGGAAAAATTTTGAAATTCAAGGAATTGAGGAACTGAACCTTGTAAACTAAAAGTAAACAAATAAATAAAGACAAGAAAAAAGAAAGGGAATAATAACACCTGCATTATGTACTTTCAAGAGGTTATTGTCAGAGATCACGAAGACCCATATATGATGATGCTTTATGAAATCCTCTGTAGAGGTGGCATTGTTGCTGAAAAGCATATGACCTCCTTGCCCTCATCCCAGTTGTTATCAAGTGTATACAGATGAAAAACCAATAAAGAATAAAAGGCATTAACCCACCTGAGGCAAATAATCGACCCAGATAAGAAATACTCTAGGTTTCAGAAGAAACACTTCAGACTGATGTGGTCAGAGAAGTTGGTGCCTAACTATGCCAGATTTAGAGCAATGATAGCTCACATTTATGAAATGCATTAAATTTCATTTTGTCCTTAGAACAAAGCTGAAATATTGGGATTTTGTAATTGTTCTTTTTAAGATGAGGAAAATGAATCTCAGGATGGTTAATAACAACAAGATAGCCAACATTTATATTAGCCTTCTAAGGTTTTCAAAAACTTGACATATATTATCTGACTAAATCTTCATAAAAACAGCATGAGAGTTAGCTTCGATTGCTATCCTCATTTGGAGATGAGGAAACTGAATTTCAAAGTGGTTAATAATAAATGTCATCTCCAGCATTTCTATAGTATTTAAGGCTTGCAAAATGTTTTACACATATTCTTTCATGTAACTCTCTCACCAACTTTTTAAGGAAGGTGCTATTATCCTTATTTTACAGATGAGAAAATTGAGGCAGACAGAAGTTAGACTACTTAATATCACACAACTAGTAATTATTTATGGCAGAATTTGAACTCAAGACTTCCTGACTCCCAAGTCCAGCTCTGTCAACTAAACCATCTCGTAATTGTCTATAAACTAATGAGTATCATGGAGTGGGGGTAGGGAGTCAAACCCAGGTCTTGATTCTAAGACAAGTACTCTCTATCTCCTAGATCTGAGGTGTCAAACATTTTGTGGATGGCTGCACTGGGCCGGCAACACTCTCAAAGGCAGCCTAAACCAAATTAAAATGTAATTTTGAGATATCTAAAAAATATAAGAAAACAGAAATAACATTACATTTGAAAAATAACTCAACATGTAATCTTCAGGGATTCTTATGTATGGTTCATTGGCCCCCATTTCTAATTGAATTGGGCATTCTGCCCTATACTAACTATACTGCTCCTCTAATGACAAAGGATACATAAGATTTGAAGGAAGACATTCTGGGTAGTAGATATCTTGTGACCAAACATACCTTAGTTTTGGGGGATAGAGAAAAATGAAACAATAAAGTAAAAACAATTAGAAAATAAAAAAAAATAAAATCTCTAGGAGAGTTAAAAAACAAAAACAAGCCTCTTTCCCCCAAACATAATACATACAAAATACAAGGGAACAATTGATCTGGGCTATTGACTGATTTCATCAGTGTAAGGCAAGGTATCTTTTTGTGTTATCAAAACCCCCAGGGCGGTGTGATGAAGGCTGTGCATGCCTTCTTAGAATCATGATTTTAAATGCATAGAATAAAATAAAAAGAATAATAATGAAAACTAATCATATTGAACTGCAATTATCAACATAAATATCATATATACATATATGAATGTGGGTATATATGTATGTTTTATATATATATGTACACGCACATATATATGTACATATATACACACACACACATATTCTGTGTGTGCATACACACACAAACACACACACAAATATATCCAAATATA
This sequence comes from Gymnobelideus leadbeateri, assembly GCA_011680675.1. Taxonomy (NCBI): domain Eukaryota; kingdom Metazoa; phylum Chordata; class Mammalia; order Diprotodontia; family Petauridae; genus Gymnobelideus; species Gymnobelideus leadbeateri. The sequence goes on from WOXC01003315.1 coordinate 45,061, forward strand.
TTCTAAGTTTATGAACCTGAGTTTAAAAATGCTAATATGGACAAATCCTTCACCAGTCAACATTATCCATCTAACTTGAACTCTTAGATATCTATCTGGGACGTGGTGAAAACCTTGGCCTTCCTCATTCTAAGATCAGTAGTGCATTCATTGCTCCATGCCTTTTCTCAATAGTGAGCTATTTGGGACAGTATATGATGAAGTGCTAATATTTGTGGCATGCACTGTTAGAACTATAGGAATCCAGGCAAGGAGCCAAATGAACACTGGTCTTCCTCTCCTTTTCCATAAGCCTCAGGCCAGCTGATGGCCCCCTTGGGCACTGCTTGTCTCTGTTTGAAGCACTCAGAGTTAAAAGAAATTCTGCTCAAGGATGATGTTAGGTGGTATGCCCAGTCTCATTCAAGGGTACAGTAGTCATGGATGTGACATCATTTTGATTCTGTATACTATTGGCTTTATGAGTGCAAACTCACATCAAAATTTGTCTTTCCCCCAAATAACTTTCTATCAGCATGATGAGCATTTATTTTGATGTTCATTGAAGTGGAATACCCAAAGGGCAAATGCTCTTAGGATCTGGAGTAGATAGGAGAGAAGGTCTGAAATAATACAGTATAGAAAGAGAATTAATCATGCCCACATGACATGAATCGTCCTAGTATCATAGAATCTCAGTGTTCGAAGGGAGTTAAGAGGTCTAGTCAAACACATACAAGCAAGAATTTCTTTGAGAACATTCCTGAAAATAGTTGTCCTGCCCTGTTTAAATAGCAGCAATTGCAGAGAACTCATTAGTTCCCAAGGGGGCCCATTCTATTTTTGTATAGCTCTAATGGTTCAAAATAATTTTATCACATTGAATTGAAATCTGATTCTAAGTCATATATGGCATGGGTGGTTAACGCTCTCCCACTTCTATAGACATGACATGGGGGTCATGTCCACTTGGCTCTGAACTGTTGAAAGGGTGAGACGTGCTAAGTGGGATAGTGAATAGAGTGCTGAACCTGGAGTCAGGAACACCAGACTTCAAATCCAGCCTCAGACATTTACTAACTGTGTTAGCCTGGGCAAGTTACTTAACTTTGATCTGCCTTAGTTTCCTCATCAGTAAATGAGGATAATAATACTACCTTCCAGGGTAGTTTTTCTATGGATTAAATAAGATAATACCCATAAAGTCCTGCACACAACTTAAACTGCATAAAAATGCTATTATTATTAGGTAAATGAGGTTTCTCCATTTTGTATGCAAAGCTGAGGGTTGAGATTTATTGAACAAATGGATGAAAAACCATTTACTGCACACTTACTATGTACAAAGTAGTGTGTCAAGTATCAGAGATATAGATAGAAAAATAAGACAATTGTTGCTATACTAATGGGGAGAACACAGATAGAGAAAATTTCAGCTGAAGTCAGATGGAAAAGTCCCATGGTCCTTAGGGCTTAGTAGCAAAGTAGAAGATAATAAATTGCCTTTAATTTCATGGCCACTGAGGGTGGGGATAATATTTTATTTCTGATGTTGAACTATTAGACAATGACAAGAATTTTCGTGACGAGGACTTTTATTTTCTTTCTTCATCTTCAGTACTTTTGGCTATAGTACCCCCAGAAGCAGTTGCCAAGTCACATTCCCAAGGGGGTTATTTCATAGAATGATGATTTTAGTGGAGTAGACATAGGGCCAGTGCTCTGGGAGGTGCTTCCCAAGGCTCATGGGCTTATCTGCTCATTGGTGGCAATTGGTCAACAATTAGTATTTGTGGTGGCAAGGGAGGTAGAGCCCTTTTCCACAGTGACATCTTCCTTTATTTAAACCTGCGGGGTCCAGGTTTGAAGTAGAGTCAGTAGTCTGGTTGACATTACTACTCCTAAGGTTTTCCACAGGTTGGTAGTCTTTAACTCTTTCCCATCAGGGTTTGAGGGAAAGTGGTGATTACAGTGATGGGCATAGTTTAACTTGCTTGGTATATGCCACCTCTTCTTTTTCCCTGACAGTGTTTAGAGTCTTCAATTAGGTTGGCTTGCCTATTCTATTGGTGGCAATTACACGGTAAATGTTGGCCTTCCGTCCTCAAGAGTTGCTTCTCTAGCTAATGGCTGCAAGGGTTGGGATACAAGGAGTACTGATGGCCACCATGGTGTTGTTCAAAGTTCTTTGCTACAGTTTCATGGTCAGTCTCCATCTGGATCTGAAGTGGTAGATAACAAGGTGTATTGGTTTGACGTGCCCAAGACAAACTGAATCCTGTCTCTTCACAGTATCTTGCTGCATAGCCCAGGCTGGTTTACCCCTAAGGCAGCAATTATTTGGCAGTTGGTAAGGATGGCTGGTGCTTTCTCCATTGGAATTGTTTTACTGGCTGATGGCTGCAGGAGATGAGCTAGAAAACATATATAATTTATGTATCTACTCTACTACTCAGGGCATAATATTAGGGAAGGGAACAAAGTTGACATTTGTTTGGAACTGACTTTATCAGAGCTTGAAAATCACAGTGTTAAAATTCCCTTTATTAATACATATCAACAGTTTTTGCTTAACTTGTAATATGAGAATATTAGATGCACTAACAGCAAATTGTCCAGGATCAGACAGTAAGTATCAGAGATGAAGTTAGAGCATATCTCTGTGACTCGGCGAGTAGCCCTCACTCTCTTCAATACTCCATGTGGCTTCTCTTGCTATTAAAATAAGGGGGTGGGGAAATGGTGAAAGTTCTATTTGGCAGAAAGTGAGCTAGTTTCAGTGTTGTTTTGGCCCCTTGGGTCTAGAGAAAAACATTGTGTTGAATATCTTTCTCATTGCCAGCATAGAAATAATGCAAATGTTTTAAAATATATAAACTTCTAAGAGAAAAGCTAAAGGAAGAATCCATCCTGGAAGATTTGTCATGGATGGCATTTTAGAAAAGCAAGAGTGGACATGAAACATTAAATGGGACTGTAACTTTTACCTACTTTCATGGGATTGATGAAGCAGAATGATAAAAGAGAATGAATACTGTATTTGCAGTGAGGAAGATAATGGTTCAACTTTTATCTCTTATACTTACAAGTTGCACGATCCTGGACAAGTCACTTAGCATTTATATACTTCAAATAATTCCCTATGACTTGAGCTAGTAAGTCATAGAAGAGTTTCAATATACTTCAGTGGAGGGAGTCCCTCACACTGGGAATTCCCCACACTAATAAAATCATAAAGCTTTCATGTTCATGGGAGTTGGGGATTTCAGTTTCAAATACAAGCTTTGCTGCTGATTTTATATATATATATATGTGTGTGTGTGTGTGTGTGTGTGTGTGTGTATGTGTATATATATATATATATATATATATATATTTATTTATTTATTTATTTATTTATATGACTTTGGACCAGCCACTTCATTCCTCTAGGGCTCAGTTTTCTTTGCTGTGAAATACACAAATATTCAAATGGATACATTATTTCCTTGATCTGGGTATTTCCTCCAAAATTCAGATTATAGCCCATTCTTGCCTGTCAATTCCTCATTCTTGACTATAATCTCCTGTGAGTAGACAACAAGTAAAATGTTTTCCTCGCTTTCTTCTGATATCATTAGGATACCAGTGGTTCACCCAAGTATTCATTTTTCATCTCTAGCCTTTACCATCTTAGTGCCCTATCTTTTCTCATTATATATGTCCTGATGACATCTTTCGTCCAAGTATTTCCTCCTTTGATGTCGAGAAATAATCACTAGTTTATCAAAGTTAAGAAAGCATTTCAAATTTTTGATTTCCATATTCTCTCCCTTCCTCTACCTCTTTACCCAAATATTGAAAAGGCAAGTAAATGTGATGACCAATATACATGTGAAGTCACATGAAGCATATTTCTATATTAAAAGTTGTATTTTTTAAAAAAACAGTTTTGCTGATTTTATATTTTCACAAAAATCTTACCCCATTACCCCCACCATCATTAATAGAGAAGAAAAAAATCAGAATTAAAAGAAATAAATGGGCACACAGCTGGCAACTAGGAGAAAATCTGTTCAGTTTTGGATGTGTTGAGCTCAACATGTTTAACACTAATTTTTGTCCTGCTGAAATAAGTGGGTTTTTTTTCTATGATTCAATTCAACCACTTATTAGTTATTTGCCATATGCAAAAGTGTTAAAGATAAAAATACAGAAGAGAAATTCACTCTTTGCCTTCAAGAAGTTTATCTTCTACTTGAGGATGCAATTAAATAAAAATAAATATAATAAGTATAAAAATATAAAAATAAAATCTAAAATAAGCATATTAAAGTTAAATTTAGGAGATGGAAAATACAGATGACTAACAGGATACAGAAAGAATAGAAGAATATATCTCGACTGATTCTTGAAGGAACCAAAGAATTCTAATTTAAATGTTAAACCTAATTTTGTATTTCCTTCTCTCCATCATTCAGTCAAGTGTGTGACTATTAAGAAATGGTCTGCTATGGAATACTATTTATAGAAAACAAAAATGTTTTTTTCTCAAATCTTTCTTTTTTCATCAAATGTACATTTGACACAAGTGTACACTAATTTCATAAGACCTTTATAAAATTTCTTTATAAGAAATTATCAGAGAAGGGCAACATAGTAGAATTATTGTCTGTTTGAACTAAGTTTCCCTAGATCACCTCAAATATAACAACCAATAGCAAAAAAAAAATGCACCAAAGGAAAACAAAAGCTAGAGGGAAGTAAAATTAAAAATTTTCACATGGAAAGTTATCTCACAGAAAATGAAAAATAGCAACTGATTGAAGAAACAAAGGAAAAAAAGATAAATAAGTAGTTGAGGGGTGGCTTCCAAATTAGTGAATGAAAAACATGGGTTAAAGAAAATGAAGCTAAGACACAAACAGTGGAAAAGTTCCCAAGGCTAAAATGCTTCTTTTGAAAAGTGTTTCAGAAAGTTTATTGAGATCTGTTAGAAAAATTAAGGAAGTGTGGGGATCTAGAAAGATTAGATAAGCATAGATGAAGGAGAATGAAGAGAAAATAAAAGTATTTAAATGAGATCAAAGACGAGCCTAAGTCAAAGATCTGATAGAACTACAAATCAACATCAGTCAGTAAACATGTATGAAGCATCTATTAAGTGCCAGAAAGGGGCAGTTAGGTGGCCTAGTGGATAGAGATGTGTCTAAATGACTGAACAGCAACAATATGCCAGGTATTATGCTGTGTGTTTAATTAGTGATAGCTCATTTAGCCAGTTGTCAATCACTGGACACTTTGCTTCCACTGCTTTGCTATTCTCTTACGATATCAAAACAACTCGAAAAGTGCCCAGAACCATAACAAAGCCAACAACAAGAAGGCTAGGAGAATCAGAATGGATTTTTGAAAATACTTCTCCATATGATATAGGGGGTAGAGTGTTAAATCTGGAAAGATGGTGATTTGGATTCAAATCCATTCTCTGAAACTTACTAGCTGTGTTTCGTTGGAAAGAGAAAAAACATTCCAAGGCCAAGTCTCCTTATCTGTAAAGTAGGGAAAATAAAACCTATAATAACTGTACCAGGGGTGGCTAGGTGGCGCAGTGAGTAGAGCGCTGGCCCTGCAGTCAGAAGGACCTGAGTTCAGACCCGGCCTCAGATACTTAACACATGCAAAACAAAAAAAACCTAGCTGTGTGACCTTGGGCAAGTTACTTAACCCCAATTGCCCTCCAAAAAAGCAAAAAAATAACCAAAAAAACTGCATCAGAATTATTAGGCTCAAATGAATTAATATATGTAAAGTTCTGTGAAAATATTTATATAAATTTTGCTATTGTTATTATTATCACATTTTTATTTGTTATATAAAGAAATAAACACAAGACAACAATAATACAATTTAAAAGTGAGAGTCTAAAACATAATTTATCATTCAAAAAAGCAGTTATCAAGTACTACTATCCACAAGACACTATGTTAGTGGCTAGGAATATAGAAAGTTGAAAATGAAACAGACCCTCAAGGGGCTTACATTCTATCAGGAGAATCAATATTTACATATATAAAATTGTATGAAATAAATACAGGGTATCATTTGGAGAAAATGCAATAGCTTCAGGTGCAGAGACAGGAGATAGACTATTGGTCAGAAAGAGCCTCAAGAAAGTCATTGTATCTACTTGTAAGCTGAGACTCTTAACCTGAGGTCTGTCATTTTTTTTTTTAATTTTGGTAACAGAATTCCAATATAATTGATTTTCTTTTGGTTATCCTATGCATTTTATTTTCTTTATTTAAAAATGCTATTTTGAGAAGGGGTCTATAGATATCACAACACTTGAAAGGTATCTCTCTCTGTCTCTGTCTCTGCCTCTGTCTCTCTCCCTCTCTCACATATACTCACACACACACAGAAATATGTAAAAGGTAATAATGCTCTAAAGTTAACTTGAAACATTTTAAAAATAGACTGAGAGATAAACAGATAGCTGCCTAGCTGAAGCGTTTATTAAATTCTTGCTATGTTGTACATACTGTGCTAAATTCTAGAGATGCAATACAACTCAGATATAGCTAGAAAGGGAGACAGATTGAAAAACAGAGAATTTATTAATTACTTATTGTATTCTAGGCACTCTGCTAAGACTGAGGATACAAATATAAGGAGCAAGAGCATATCTATCCTTAAGATGGTTACATTCTAACGGGGGAGGATAATATTTAAAGTGGAGACATATGGGAGTTTGGCAGTGATCAGGCATACCATGACATTGTGTGATAGCTTGGAAGTATCATAATAAATCAAAATATAGCAAAAGATCACCTATCAGAACCCCATATTCCAAAGGCGAAGTCCAGGTTTCCACTGAGAAACAAATGTCATGCATTGAATGGTATGGAGCATGTTATGGAGTTGGCTAGGAAGAGCCTGGGGTCCTGATTCAGGGCAATATAAGGCAAAAATTCACTATCTGAGACAGGGAATCCAAGGGGGAATAGTATAGATTTGGGAGGAATAGAAGAGATGAGGTTGAAGGTTTCTAAATGCCAAAGGAGATTATATTTGATGCTAAAAGTAGTATTAAGTCACAACATTATATGACTGCAAAAATTCAGTAGTGATTTCAGATGGAATGGAAGCAAAATAAGCTTGGAAGCTTTAATATGCTTAATGGCACTACAATGGCATTGTATCAATATTAAATATTTACATACAACAATGGCACATTGACTAAGGATTTAAAAAGTTAACTAAAATCGGGGCGGCTAGGTGGTTCAGTGAGTAGAGCGTCGGCTCTGGAGTCAGAAGGACCTGAGTTCTGATCCGGCCTCAGACACTTAACGCAAACACAAACAAAAACCTAGTTGTGTGACCTTGGGCAAGTTACTTAACCCCAACTGCCCTCCAAAAAGAAAAAAAAAAGTTAACTAAAATCACTAAGGCATTAACAGAAGATTTAAAACTATTTTAGAACTTGACTACTATAATGGAAAGCTAAACAGAAAAAGGAATTAAGATTTGAAGTTAGTGTTGATAAAACTTGAATTAGTAGATAAATATATGGCAAGAGCCAAATGGAAATATTAAACAGTTTACTATTTTCTCCAACACACAAGAATATTTATTAAAAAAAAAAAACATGCTCTAGAGCATAAAGAATTCATCTATAAATGGAGAAAGGCAACAATGAAGTGTGTTGAGTTGCAAATTCTACTCATTGTCAACTTCACTAATGTGTATTTTCCTGCCAAGAACGCTGATTACCTCCAACGAATTGTAAAATAATGCCTCAATATGAATTCTGGAATAGCAAAAGTCATAGAATTACAAGATAAAACAATTTTCTAGCACAAGACCAATTAGAAGGTTGGCAGGAAAAATCTGTTTCACCTGGCTAAAAGGAGAGTATAGTCCAGTGTAGGCAGCATAAGAGCAACTCAGCAGAAGGCCACACCCCAGCAAGCCAATGGTAAGGCCCTGAGTCCTGACACAGGTTAGCAGTGAGACCCTGAAGCCTTGGGGCAGCTGGTCAGGTCCCTTGGCCTGGAGCATAGGTCAGCAGTCAGACTTCGAGACCCAGTTGAAATAGTCAGTGGTGAGGTTCTTCACCTCCGCTACAAGAAGCTTGGGAAAGTACCTCTTCCAACACAGGAGCAGAAGTCAACTTTAAAAGTTACAAAATAGAAAGGAAAATGAGCAAAAAAAAGAAAAAAAGAAAAAAGAACTTGATCATAAAAAGTTAATATGGTGTCAGAGGAGAGCAAAACACAAACTGAGAAGAGGACAACAATGTCAAAACATCTACATGCAAGGTCTCAATGAAAAATAGAAATCAGTCTCAGGCTCCAAAAGAATTTCTGTCAGAACTCAAAATTGATTTTAAAAATCAAATAAGAGAGGTAGAAGAACAAAGTTAAGAAAAGAAATGAGAGTGATACAAAAGAATCGTGAAAAAAGAGATATAATAACTTGGTAAAGGAAGCACAAAATAAAAAAAAAATGTACAGAAATTCACTGAAGAAAACAACTCCTTAAAATATAGAATTGGGAAAGCGAAAGCTAATGACTATATGAGAAATCAAGAAACAATGAAAATCAAAAGAATAAAAAAATAGAAGAAAATATTAAATATTTCATAGGAAAAAACAACTGACCTGGAAATAGATCCAGGAGAGAGAATTTGAGAATTATCAGAGCACCTGAAAGCCATGATCAAAATTACTTCCTTGAAAGAGATACCAAAAGGAAAACTCCAAGAACCATTTTAGCCAAATTTCAGAACTCCCAGGTCAAGGAGTAAATATGCAGGCCTCCAGAAAGAAACAATTCATATATCATGAAGCCACAGTGAGTATTAAAAATAATTTAATGGCTTTGACATTAAAGGGTCAGAGGGTTAAAGGAGAATATATATTTGGAAAAAGATATCCCAAAAATTAAACAAGCTAGGATTTCATTCAATAATCACCTACCCAGAGAAACTGAGCATAAACCTCTAGGGGAAGAATGGATATTTAATGAAATAGAAGACTTTCAAGCATTCATGAGGAAAAGACCAGGCCTGAAAAGAAAATTTGATTTCCAAATGCAAGACTCAAGGGAATTATAAAAAGGTAATCTGGAATGGAAAATCACAAGGTATTCAAAAAGGTTAAATTTTTTAACTCCTACATGGGAAAATAATATTTGTAACTTGGCAACTAGAAAAAGCATACATAGAAAGAGGGTGTGGGTATGTGTTGACTTTGATGGAATGATATAAAAAAAAAAATAAGGGTTGAGAAAAAGGATCGCATTGGGAGAAGATGAAAGGGAGAAGTAGAATAGGGTAAATAATCTCAAACATAGAGGGTGGACATCACTTGAAACTTACTCTCATTGGAACTGTCTCAAAGATGGAATTACATACACCTTTAATAACATACCTATTCAATAAGGTATAGAAATCTTTCTTACCCTAAATGGAAGTAGATGGGGGAGGAAATACATGATTTTCACATAAAGGATGATACCATAAACAAATGAGGAGAACAAGAAATAGTTTGCCTCTCAAATCTATGGAGAAAGGAAGAATTTAAGACCAAACAAGAGATAGAGAACATTATGAAATGTACAGTGGATACTTTTGATTATATTAAATTTAAAAAGCTATTGCACAAACAAAACCAATGCAACCAAGGTTAGAAGAAAAATAATAAAGCTGGGAAACAATTTTTATATCAATATTTATTTATATTATATCTCTGATAAAAGCTGCATTTCTCAAATATATATATATATATATGCATATATATATATATAACTTTTCTAGAGGATTATTATTCAGCACAGAGATTAATAAAACAAATATTTTGGGTGATTCATTTATCACTTTTATTTTCCTTCCTACTCCCCAAACTTCCTGTATACATTGCCACCATCAATGAATCACCAGCTCTAGGAAAATTGATTTTGTGTCTATAAATCAGTA
>WOXC01003315.1:57500-152823 GCA_011680675.1 Gymnobelideus leadbeateri
GACTCCAGGTCCAGCACACCACCCTTCACATCACAGTTCTCCTTTACTTTATAGCACAAAAGATTCCTAAAAGGATCAACTCATCCATATATGTCATGGAAACAAAATGTCTGAGTTCTAAGCTGAGGTGTATGTAGTTGTGAGGTAAAAATGTTTGGGGTGGGTTAGGGAAAAAGATAATGAGAGCTATTTTGGACATGTTGAGTTTGGAATGTCTATGGAATATTCTATTTGAAGTGTCTGGTAGAGGGTCATCACTAATCATGAATCTCAGAAGAGTTTAAGAATGGGTATGTGAATCATTTGCATTGAAGTCATTAGCATAGAAATGCTAATTGACCAAAATCTGAGACAAGGAGGCCACTGAATTAACAAACATAGAGAATAAAAGAGAAGAGGTCCTTTGACAGAGCATTGGGGAGTAATTCCTCAGTAAGTTAATATGACAGGGATGATAAATCAGAAAAGTAGGCTAAAGTAAATTTGGAAGTTGGGGGTCTAAATTTTGAAGGGTCTTGACAGCTAGGTTGAGTTTTTACTTTATTAAAAGGCAATGGGTTTTATTTGATAAAAGTCACTGAAGGTTTTTAAATAAGGAAAACAGATGACCAGATCCATAACTTAGGAAGAATATTCTGACCATCAGATGTTGGGAGGGAGAGACCATGGTATCTGGAAGACTAAGGAGAAGACTATTGCAACAGACAAAGCAAGGGAAAACCTTTGCTTTCATGGTTTCAACATGAATGGGAACAGAGTAGTGGATAACAAAGGGTACACTAACAAAGTTGAGATAAGACTGAGAAAAGTCCAAAATTAATAGCAACCTATGCTTATATAATTCTTCACATTTTAGAAGGGTTCTCATTTTTTCCTCACAAAAGCCCTGTGAGTTTGATATAAGCATCATGTATATTTTACATGTGACAAAATGGAAGCCCAAGGTATATTATTAATAATTTAGAGAGCTGCATCTCAACATCATTCTCCCTAAATAAAAATTCAGTGTTTTTTCCTCATTTCCCAGAATTCTCCACTATCATTGCATGTGATGAAGAGAATAAAATATAAGTTAAATGCACAAATAATTCAAGATCCAACAGGGTGTGATGAAAAGTTTTAGACTAAGATCTAAATTGTTGGATAGCTTTTAAATTATTTAAGATCTGTTCATCATGGAATATTTCACAGGAAATAAATTCATTATTATTCTAGCCAGATACCTGTTAGCATGATTATATTTTACTTTATCCTTCTAGATTTCAGCTCTCTGTGGAATGTCTGACTATTTGTTTGACAAGGTATTTTGGCAGTGCCCTGAAAAATTTAATAGTTGAACATGTGCAACACTGAGATCCTTTCCTCCTATTAATGGAAAATACTAAATAGGAAAAAGTAGCAAGTTCCATATCTGAGAAAAATGTAACTTAAAAATTGTTTTGCAAGATGGTTTTCTCATTCATTTTGATAAAAGGGATGTGAGTTTATGCTATATATTCACATCTAATAAAAAGAAAGATCATGTTTTAAAATATCCTCTTTTAGGCTATTTTTGATCAGGAAGAAGGATCTATTACCATTTTGGTATGTTTAGTATTTTTTGTTTTGAATGTCTTCCTTTATGCTCATTCCAAAGGAAGTTGCTTGGCATCCAAGGAATTAACACGATAGCCAATAATAGATGTCATTACTTAATAAATCATCTCTTATATGTGGTGGAAAGTATTGAGGAGTAAATATATTCTCTCATAATCTGAGGGAGGAATCATTCCTTTTGGGGAGATCAGAAAAATCTACATAGTAAAATTCATATTTGACCTGGGCTCTGAATGCTTGGTAGCATTTTAATAGGTAGAAAGGGGTGGGGAAATCATTCCAGTATTAGGGGACCTTTTGAGGATATTCACAAAGGTAAGAAAGGCAAGACACATTTAGGGAACTACAAGTAGACCAGTTCTATGGATTCTTAAGTATGATGTATATGTGGCTTGAAAAGTAGGTAGCAAAATCCAATGGCAAAGGTCTTAACCAAAACAACAACAACAAAAATGCTTAATTAATTTTCTCTTTGTATCTTCTATTTCTCAAACATTTGAATGTAGATTATTATCAAATATTCATATAACAGTAATCCGGTAGGGATTGAGATACCAAAAACCAAAACAAAACAAGTACAACACCCTTAGGCTAAAAATAATCACTTGAATCTAAGACAAAATGAAACAAGACAAGCCTGTGTCAATCACAATATGCATCTATGAAAGTATCAAAGCAAATGTAAAGCCTTACACAGGGTGAATACAAGATAGGAGATGTCTGGGTTAATATTTTTAGGAAATGAACTTACAGGTTTTAGTGGACAGCAAATTAAATATAATTTAACAATGAGATATCCCACAAGTGGTGTGTATGGAGTGTTCAAGGAAGACTTGCATCTCTGGTATGAGGATGTGCTGAGCCCCTTTCAGGGTTTCTTATCCACCTTTGGTGTCTACCTGGCACTCAACTGTCACCTGTGGTTCCAAGAAGTTGTAGCATGCACAGCAACCATGCACTGGTAAACCATCTTGGCAGATGGGATAAACCAGGTTAAGAATAACCAAGGGGCCTCAAGCCCATTGGTTAGTTAGGGAGATGTTTGCCACAAGTATAAGAAGACTTCCTCCAGCAGAATGGGTGGATGAGAACAATTTGCTCCAATGGTCATGCAGGTTGCTGAAGTAGGTGCTATGGATTCTTAGAGTTTGGTAAGACATCAAGGATGCCAAGGTCATCCCCTGCATCTGGGGCCATTCACAGTCCTCCTGACTTTCATCTTGTCAATGAACTTCAATGATTTTTGAAGAAAAAATGAGGCTGATGTAGGGGATTCAGAAATATACTAGTTAGCAATTAGTTACCCTGAAGTAGAAGGACTACCTTGGGTAATAATGACTATCCCTCAGGGAACATTTATTTGCAGGCTAGCTATGATGATGGAATGATAGATTATGTTGCTGTCGCTGTTGCTAATTATGATAATGTTTTTTTGGTGATTGTAATGATATCATTCAGAGGTGTGACACATTTATTTGATAATCATGCATTGTGGAAAAGTGAAGTGGAAAAAATAATTTATCATGTACCTACTATTTGCCACTGCCCTAAGTGTTTTACAAAAAAAAAAAAGTCTCATTACATACAAAACTGGTCAGTTTTGCCACCATCCAAGCATTTTAGACATTGCTGAAGAAGGCTACAAGTGAAATTCAATTTCATACGACTATTATTTTTCTGTTATATGACATGCCAGAAATAATGTGATTAACAAGAACAAGAAAATTGATTATGGTAGAAAAACAAGTCCCATCCCCTCTCTGAGTCTGATTTTTCTCACCTATGAGGGCATTTGAGTAGATGTCCTTCCTCTATGATCCCCTCCTTCCCTCAGATTGTATATATAGTTTTTGTGAAAGTATGAAAATCCATGGATATGCTTCCAACTTAAATACTGTTTTTGAAGTAGTAAATTTGTACAGTTGGTTTGTATCAACAAATTAAGTCATTGCTTTCCATAATCACTCATAGCCCTCATAAATATCATCATATTTTTCTCACTTTTGGGTTGTTAGTCATCAAACATCCATTCACTTCATTATTTCTTGTACTGGAATTGGTGAAAAATCCCTGTGTTTAATTTCCCCAAAACTTTCTTAGCTCACTAGGGTCTGAACACATTGAGACGGCTCCATAATTAGGTTAAGTAGAACCACAGCTGGTGGTGAAGGGACTGCTCCCTCCTATCTCTCCCACTTTTTTATTACTTTCCAAAGAGTTAGGAATAGGTTTCCTCTCCTTACCTTTGGAAATCCAGCTTAGAGTCCACAGCATGAAGCCCGAGGAGAGGCAGCAGAATTTGCCATCTGGTAAGAATATGCTGGAGAACCTTCAGCTATTTTATTTCAACAAAAGTAAAAATAAAAGTCTATTAATTCAGCTCCTTGCTTGGCTGAGAGAGGAATTCCACAAGCCTCAAATTGTATCTGGTTTACTACATGTCTGGCTCTAATATGTACAATGAAAGCCAGACAATTTGGATGAAAATGTTGTTCCTTTCTGAGCTTTCAGCAATTGGAGCATAGAATTGTGTTATTCATTCCTTAAATTTATAGTCCTTCCCTCCCATGTCTCCACTGCATTGATATGAAACCCACAGTCTGTTTATTTGGGTTGTTTCTTTGATGGTGGCATAAGGACTAAATATCTCCACGTGAAAAAGAAAATCATGGTTGAGGCAGGGCCAAGCTCAGCAGCACATCTGTTGGGTAGAACTCCCCACACATCCTAGAGCCATGCCAGTCCACCATTGCTTTCACTGGCTGTGTCTAATAACCAGGGCCGGAGAGACACTGGGGCACTCCTATCTGTACCAGGCATTCAAAAACTTAATAATATATATTTAACACTCCTGAATGATATTTTTAATTGGCTTATAATTAGTTTGTATGTTTAACCCCTGTCCCACCTAAAGGTCATAGAATTGTAGGATCTCAGCTGGAAAGGACCTAGAGACTAATTAGCTTAAGATGAATACAAACAGGACTACTGTATCACTAAATAGTATTCATTAAGCTCTACTTGAAAGCCTTGTGATGGGGAACCCACCATTTCCAAAGGAATCTCATTGCAATAGTAGACAGTTCTAGCTAGTTATATTGCTTTTCCTTATATCAACCACCAAGTGTCTCTCAGCATCCTCCACCTATAATTATGACCTTGAGGATCAAAGAAAGTTGTCTAATATTTCTTTTACATGATAATCTTTTAAATAAGGAGAGACAGCTTTCATTTTCACCCCAAACTTTTATCTAGGCTAAAACTCCTTGATATGATCCACATATACTGCTCTTTTCTTTTTTTAATTAAAATTTGTATACTAATTTTTAGTTTACATCATTCATTTCCACAAGATTTTGAGTTACAAATTTTCACCCCATTTTTCCCTACCCACCACCCCTAAACAGCAATTCCACTGTATACCCCCTCCCCCAATCTGCTCTCTCCTATATGCTCCCCCATACCCCCTCTGACTTTCCAGTAGGGCAAGATGGATGTCTATACCCCAGTGCCTGTATTTCTTTTTTGCAAGTTGAATGTAAAAAGAAGTAATAATATATTTTTTTATACATTTGATTCTAAAATTTTGAATTCCAGGTTCTTTCCCTTCCTTCCTTGTCACCCACCCTTCCTGGGAAGACAGGCAATTCAATATAGGTTGTACATGTGTAGCTATGCAAAACATTTCCATAGTAGATATACTGTGAAAGACTGACTATACTTCCCTCCATCCTATCCCATCCCCCCCCCCCACTTGTTCTATTCTCTACTTTGACCCTGTCCCTTTTCAAAAGTGTGTGCTCTAACTTCCCTCCACCACCAATGTGCCTTCTCTTCCATCATCCCCCCTCCCATCCCCTTACCACCTACTATCCTGTGGGTGAGATACTATATTTAGTGTGTATTTCATTCCCTCCATAAGGCAAATTCAATGAGAATAAGGTTGACCCATTCCCTTTTGCCTTCCTGTTCTTCCCCTTGATTGTCACAGTTTTCCCTTGAATCTTCTATATGAGATAATTTACTCCATTCTATCTCTCCCCATCTCCTCTCATTATATTCCTCTCACCTCTAAATTTCACATTTAAGGATCATCCCTTCCTATTCAATTAGTCCTTTGCCCTCTGTCTATGTATACCTGTACATATATATATATATATATATATATATATATATATATATATATATATATATATATATACACACACGCATATATGTATTCATATGCCCATATACCCTCCTATATAGACATATATATGTATGTAGACATATATGTATGTAGACATATATGTGTGTGTATGTATATATATACATTTATCTTCCCTTCAACTATTCTCATACTGAGAAAAGTTTCATAAGTTGCAATTATCATTTTTCTATGTAGGAATGTAAATAGTTCAAATTTTATAAGTTCCTTTTGATTTCTTTTCCCTGTTTACCTTCTCATGCTTCTCTTGTTTCTTGTATCTGAATGTCAAATTTTCTATTCGACTCTGGATTTTTCATCAAGAATGCTTGCAAGCCCTCTATTTCATTGAATGATCGTATTTTCTCCTGAAACATGATACTCAGTTTTGCTGGGTAGGTGATTCTTGGTTTTAATCCGAGCTCCTTTGCCCTCCAAAATAACATATTGCAAGCCCTTCAATCCCTCAGTGTAGAAGCTGCCAGATCCTGTGTTATCCTGATATTCTACCATATTCAAATTGTTACTTCTTTGCTACTTGTAATATTTTGTCCTTGATCTGGGACCTCAAGAACCTGGCAATAATATCCCCAGGAGTTTGCCTTTTGGGATCTTTTTTCAAGAGGTGATCAGTGGATTCTTTCAACCTCTATTTTGCCCTCTGGTCCTAAGAATTACTTGAAGGATGATTTCTAGGTTCTTTTTATATCATGGCTTTCAAGAAGTCTAATAATCTTTAAATTATCTCTCCTGGATCTATTTTCCAGGTCAGTAGTTTTTCCAATGAGAGATTTCACATTGCCTTCTAATTTTTCATTTGTTTGGATCTGTTTAATAATATCTTGATTTCTCATAGTTACTAGTTTCCATTTACTCTAATCCAATTCTGAAGGAATTAGTCTCTTGAGTGAGCTTTTGAGATTCTTTTTCCATCTGGCAAATTCAGCTTTTTAAGGCATTCTTCTCCTCATTGGCTTTTTGAGCCTCTTTTACTATTTGAATTAGTCTATTTTTAAGGTGTTATTTTCTTTAGTCAGTTTGTTGACTCTCATTTCATGATTTTCTTGCATTGTTCTCATTTCTCTTCCCAATTTTTTCTCCACTTCTCTTATTTGATTTTCAAAATCCTTCTTAAGCTCCTGTATGGCCTGTAAGCAGTTCATATTTTTATTGGAAGGTTTTTTTTTTTTTTTTTAGTAGGGGGGAAAGCAGGACAATTGGGGTTAAGTGACTTGCCCAAGGTCACATGGCTAGTAAGTGTTAAGTGTCTAAGGTTGGATTTGGACTCAAGTCCTCCTGATTCCAGTGCCAGTGCTCTATTCACTGTGCCACCTAGCCACCCTCTTGGAAGCTTTTGGTAGAGGACTTCTGACTTTGTTGTCTTCCTCCCATTCCATGCTTTGATCTTTTTTGTCCCCAAAAAAGGAATCTAAGGGTTGATTGCAGTGCTTGCTTTGCTTCCTTTGCTTGCTCATGTTGCCATTCAATTACTTGACTTTTGAGCTGTTTGCCACAGTAGAACTCTGCTTCCAGAGAGAAGAGCTTTGTCCCAAATCACTGGGTTTTTTTAAGCTAGTGGAGCTATTAGTTGGGTGCCCTCTGTGAAGCCTCCACCATCTCTGGCACCTGTTCACACACCCCAGGACCTCCACCCTAGACAGCAATTTAGTTCCAAGCAGGTTAAAGCAAGAGCAATTACCCCTCAGACTGCTTGCTTGGTCCCCCTACAATCTTCCAGCCAGGAGCTCTGAAGCAGCCATGTGGCTGTGGCTGCCACGCCTCAACCAATTCTCCCCCTGGGGACAGAGACTGGACCACACTCTCAGATCCCCTTTTCCCAAAGTTCACTGACCTCTCACATTGTCTTTGACATTTTGGGGTTGATAAATCTGGAAACCACCGCAGCTGCTGGTGATCCAATCTCCCCAAGTCCATTCCAGGTGAGGGTCACCTTGAAGCTACAACCATAGGATCATGTGGGGCTGGGCTCTGCTCCCAGTGTGCTGTGATGGTCCCTTCCTGCCAACCTCCCTGGCTGCCTTCAGTGGGAGGTTTGTTTCTCTATGTCACTTTGTGGGTTCTATAACTCTAAGGTTTGTTTAGAGTCACTTTTTATAGGTATTTGAGTTGGTTATGGGGGGAGCATAAGGAGTTTTCCTGCTTCTACACCACCATCTTGATTCCACCCCCCTATACCTCCTATACTGCTCCTTTCCTCACCATCCTCTTTGTCTCTCTTTGAGTGTGCTTCAATTTCTTTTTTTTTAATTAAACAAATGCTTTATTAATTTCTGGTTTACATCATTCATTTCCACCAGATTATGAGTTACATTCCCCCCCCATTTTATCCTTACCCACCACCCCAGAATAGCAGTCCCACTAGATATCCCCTCATCCAATCTACTCGCTCCCATATCTTCTCCCATACCCCCTTCGACTTTGCCATTAGGGCAAGGTGAATCTCTGAGCCCCACTGCCTGGACATCTTATGAAACATTTAATTTTAAAACATCAATTTTCAGATCCATTCCCTTCCTCCCTTGTCACCCACTCCCTCTGAGAAGATAAGCAATTCAGTATGTGTTGTACATGTATAGCTATGCAAAACATTACCATAGTAGATATGTTGTAAAAGACTGCTTATATTTCCCTCCCACCCATCTCACCTCCCACCTGGTCCATTCCCTACTTTGATCCTGTCCCTCTTTGATAGTGGGTACTTCCCACCTCCCCTCCCCCCAAAATGCCCTCCCCTCCATCATTCCACCTCTCATCCCCCTTTCCCTTACTCAGGAGAGTGAGTGAGGGTAAGATATTCCATTTAGTATGTATGTGATTCTCTCCTTGAGCCAACATCAATGAGAACATGCTTTTGCCTTTTTGCCTTCCTGTTCTTCCCCTCCCCTACAACTACTTCCCCTTTCCTCTTCTACATGAAATAGTTCACCCTACCCTGTCTCTCTCCATCTCCTCTTGCCACTTTCCTCTCTTACCTCTTGACTTCACCCCTTAAGAATCATCCCTTCCTTGGGGCGGCTAGGTGGTACAGCAAGAAGAGCGCTGGCCCTGGAGCCAGAAGGACCTGAGCTCGGATCCGGCCCCAGACACCCAATACACAAACAAAAACCCAGCTGCTCGACCCCGGGCAAGTCACCCAACCCCAATTGCCCTCCAAAAAAAAAAAAGAATCATTCCTTCCCATCAAATTCAACCAGTGCCCTCTATCCATGTATACATGTGAACATATGCAATGTACCCTTCAATTATTTTCATAATGAGAAAGGTTTCATCAAACACAGTTATTGTTTTTCCATGTAGGAATGTAAATAGTCCAACTTTGATAAGTTTCTTTTGATTTCTTTTCCTTGATTACCTTCTCAAGCATCTCTTGCTTTTTGTATCTGAATGTCAAATTTTCTATTCAACTCTGGTTTTTTCATCAAGAATACTTAAAAGTCCTCTATTCCACTGAATGACCATATTTTCCCCTGAAACAAAATACTCAGTTTTGCTGGGTAGGTGACCCTTGGCTTCAATCCCAGCTCTTTTGCCCTCTGGAATATCATGTTCCATGCTCTTCGATCCCTCCGTGTAGAAGCTGCCAGGTCCTGGGCTGTTCTGATTGTGTTTCTACCATATTGAAATTGTTTCTTCCTGGCTGCTTGTAGTATTTTCTCCTTGATCTGGGAGTTCTGGAGCCTGGCTATAATATTCCTAAGAGTTTTCTTTTTGGGATCTTTTTCAGGAGGTGATTGGTGGATTCTTTCAACCTCTATTTTGCCCTCTGGATCTAAAACATTAGGGCAATTTTCCTTGAGAATTTCTTTAAGGATGATTTCTAGGTTCTTTCTTTGATCATGGCTTTCAGGTAGTCCAATAATTTTTAAATTGTCTCTCCTGGATCTATTTTCCAGGTCAGTGGTTTTTCCCATGAGATATTTCACATTGCCTTCTAATCTTTCATTTGTTTGGATCTGCTTAACAGCATCTTGATTTCTCATAAAGTCACTAGCTTCCATTTGCTCCAGTCTAACTCTGAAGGAATGAATCTCCTCAGTGAGCTTTTGAGATTCTTTTTCCATCTGGCAAATTCGGCTTTTTAAGGCATTCTTCTCCTCATTGCCTTTCTGAGCCTCTTTTGCCATTTGAGTTAGTCTATTTTTTAAGGTGTTATTTTCCTCAGTCAGGCTGTTGACTGTCATTTCATACTTTTCTTGCATTTTTTTTCATTTCTCTTCCCAAATTTTTCCCTACTTCTCTTATCCGATTCTTAATGTCCTCTATGGCCTGTAGCCAGCTTGTATTTTCATTTGGGGCTTTTGGTGCAGGAGTTCTGACCTCACAGTCCTCCTCCATGCTTTGAGCCTCTTTGCCCCTAAAATAGGAGTCTGATGTTGAACTTTTCTGTTTATTTTGTTTCATTTGCCTAGGCATGTTGTCACTTAATTACTTGATTTGGGGGCTTGTTGCCACAGTAGGACTCTGCCACCAGAAAGGGGAGCTTCCGCCCAAACGTGGGGTCTTCACAACTTCCACAGGTTGGGTGGCCTCTGTAAAGCCTCCGCCCACTCTGGCAAGTTGGATACCTACCCCAAACTTCCCCCCCGACCACAATCCAGATCCAGGCAGTTTAAAGCAAGAGAGATTAACCCCCAGACTGATTGCTGGATCTCCCTACAGTTCGCAGACCAGGAGCTAGAGCCACTACTGATGCTGCAAAATGGCTTCTGTGCAGCTGTTTCTTCAGAAGCTTTTCGCCCCAGGGAAGGAAGCTGACAGGTTCCCCAAATACTGGTCCCAAAGTCCATAGGGCACTAACCTCTCACTTTGTCCTAGGCATATCTGTGCTGATAATTCTGGAATTGCCACAATTGCTGGTGTTCTGGGGTTCCTCCAGTCGGCTAAAGGCCCAGCCACCCTGGGGATAAAACTGTGGACCTGGGCTAGGCTCTGTGCCCTGAGCTGTCGGTTCCCAGCGCACTGTGCTGCCTGCTCTCAGAGCACTGTGCTGGCCGCTCCCTGCAGGGCTGCTGGGCTGTCCTCAGCAGGAGGTTAGCTTCCCTGTGCTGTTCTGTGGGTGCTGTGGCTCCAGAAGTTGTTTGGAGCTCCCTTTCACATTGTTTGAAATTTGTGTGGGGCAGAGCACATTGGAAATGCTGTTTCTACTCTGCCATCTTGGCTCCGCCCCTCGCCCCCCCCCCCCCCCCGCTCCAATTTCTTAATGTCATAGCTAGATCCTGGTGCCTAAAACTATTCCCAATGCATGGCCAAGGTAGAACAATAAAGACTATCATATCCCTGATTCTGGAAAGGTGAATTCTGCTCAAGTCTAAATTCGTATTAGTGATTTTGGCAGACAATTCAGTCACTCAGTAAAAAATATTTATCAAGCCCCTATTATATACTAAAACCACTATGCTTAGGGCTAAGGATACAAAAAAAAAAAAGAGGCACAATACAGTCCTTGACCTCAAGAAGCTAATAATCTAATGGACATTGTTAACTCATGTATGGAGCTTGCAGTTCACTAAAATTTTCAGGGCATTTTCCACATAAACTCTCTTAGTTCCAAGTTCACCGTTCTATACCTCTTCAGTTGATATTTTGAACCACAGTATAGGACTTTGCACTTATATCCATTCAATCTCATCTTAGTAGATTTAGTTCTTTCAGTGAAAATATTTTAGATCTGGTCTTTGTCAATGAACACATGAATTATTCCTCCCAATTTTATGTGATCTGAAAATTCAGTAAGTATACCATCTCTGTGTTCATCTAAGGTACTGAAAAAGTTTGAAAAGTTCAGGCAAACCACTAGCATTCACTTAATAAGTACATTCTCTGTGTCAGGCACTGTGCTAAGTTCTGGGGATTCAAAGAGAGGCAAAAACTGTTTCCCTTAAAGTAGCTCATATTCTAATGAGGATGGAGAACAGTGGTAAGTTAAGATAATGTAACCCATAGGGAAAGGTGGAAAGACACAAGATTATGGTCAGAGAAAAGGGAATTTTAGAGGTCATGGACATCATGAGTAGTAGCAGGATCAAAAGTGGGATCAAAAATAGGATACTCTGTGTGTAGCTAAAGCAGGATGTAGGAGGAGGTTGTGGGAAATGAGTAAATTAAGGAACTGGGAAGTTAGAATGTTTGAGGAAATATCAATATGTATGTTAAAACTCCCTTTTTATAAGGGCAGGAGTTGGGGAGGAGAAAAAGACCTTCTCCTTATATGGATGTATGACTATAATCAATACTAATACCCTTGCTTACATTTTTATCTTCTTTGATCTTAATATCAAGTCTATAAAGAAAAGGTAGACCTTATTCTTATTATTAAGGAAAGACTATGATACAAACTCTGAAAGTAACTACATTAGTTCTGAATTCAGAGAAAGGCAGAATTTAATTCAATATTAAAATACATACCCTTTTAAGAATTCGAGATTACTTAAAAATTATGGGGTAGTGAGTCCTTAGTCACAAGGAGGTTTCAGTTACAGACTGGTTGATTACTATGCTAGGACTCTGTACAGCTGATTAACACCAGGAAAGGATTGATAAGCTTCTATAAGCAGATAAATGTAACATCCCTTTTACATCTCAGATTCATTAAACCACATTTGGATTACTGAATTAAGTTCTTCATAGAGGAAAGACATAGAGAAGTTGGGGTTTATCTAGGAGAATAGGTAAAAGGCATTGAGAACATGTCATACACAAATGTTACAAAAACTGAGCTTGTTTATCTGGATTCAGGAAACACTTTTTTGTTTGTAGGGTAGGGCCAGGGGAAGCTAAATGATCATCATCTTCAAGTATTTGAGAGTTGGCCTATGGAAGGGGTATCAGACTTCTTTTTGAATCCAGAAGACAGAGCTAAGAGCAATGAATGAAAGTCAAGGAAAAAAATCTGAATAATTAACCAATTAATAATTAACCAAGAGTTAATTTATAAGCACTTGCTTTGCTTGATTTCAACTCCACATAATCATCATCCATTGCCCCAATAATTATCTCTGGATAAGCCAATCAGGAAGCATTATGGAAATTGCTTCAGTTTTGATACCTCATCAGTAGCCTCAGTGGCTTATGTCCCTCTAATTGAAAGAATGGAGGGTAGAGCCAAAAAAAAAAACAAAAACCCAAAAACAAAAACCTTCCATAGCCTCCCTTTGCAGAGAGATAAAATCCCAGTCATCCGTTCATTGGCCAGCAGCAGCTGGGGTCTGCTTGTTCTCAACTCCACAATCATCATCATGCCCCTGTGCTAGGTAGTCTTTGGCACTCCCTTCTCTTTTCAGCTTTCTTTTGTATACTGTCTTCTCAAATTAGATTGTAAGCTCTTTGACAGCAAGAACTATCTTTCTTTTTCTTATTTGTATCTCCAACTCTTAGCACAGTGCTTGGCACGTAGAAGGCAATTAATAAATATGTGTAACATCCTATGGTAAAAGTTGAATGGATTGCCTCAGGAAGTAGAGGGTTACTTCTCACTATAGGTCTTCAAACAGAGCCTGAACAAAGACTTGTCTGCTATAAGCAATGGACCAGACTACATGACCTCTAGAATCTCTTTCAACTTTGAGATTCTGTGATTCTATAACGATCAGAATGACTGAATCATCTGACCAATTTGTAGCTAAATAAGGATTGATTTTTACCATTATTTTTTTCTTAAATGTTGAGTTCCAAATCCCCTCCCACTTATTTGTCTCTCACCCACCCATTGAAAAAGTGAGCAATATGATATCAATTATACATATGAAGTCATGAAAAATACATCCATATTAGCCATGTTGGAAAAAAAAAACTTAAAACAAGAAACATAGGAGGTGAAAAAATATATTTCAATCTACACTCAGAGTTCATCAGGTCTTTCTCTGGAGGTACATAGCATTTTTCATCATACGTCCTTTGGAATTGTCTTGAGTCATTGTATTGACCAGAGAACTTGTCTTTCACATTTAATCATCCTTCCGGTATTGCTATTACTGTGTAAGATGTTCTCCTGTAAACATATTTTTTGTATACTATTCTTGACAAGTGGTCATATAGCTTTGACAAGAAGAACCTCAGTGATAGGGAACCATTATCACCATTTTTACAGATGAGAAAACAGGATGAAGGTCTTTCTTCCCCAAGGTGACATAGCTACTAAGTGGAAGATTCTTTCTACTCCAAACTTAGTGTTCTTGCTTTATCTTTTTATAGATTTGCTTTCTTTTCCCATAGTCCCTGTTGCAATTTTTCACATGCATCAGGAATATAATTAATACTCTCAGAAAAAAGGAAGAGATAGGGCAGAACAAATCTTGGTTATCTAATGGGTAACCTGGCTTAGTGATTCAGCTGAACTACTGGAACTATCTGACTTCCCTGGCTTGCTACTACTGACATTTCATTCCTATAAGATGCTCCTAATGACTGTCTTCTAAAAAGCATTTAAACATTCATCTCAATCCTGGCATCTCAATTTTTAAGAAGTTTTATGAGGGAGGTTTAGATGGTCACAATTTAGCAGAAAAGTATAGCTTCAATAGCTTAAACTTATTCCCATTTTGCTCCATAATTATTCTCCAATTGTGCCTGGTTTGCCTATTGGGAATCCCCTAATAAATATTAAGCTACTCTAGGGCAAACATTTCAGTGGCATGCCGTTCTTGCATAAATTCTGGAACTCTGTAAGTTCAGCCACAGAATGTCAGACAAATAAAGGAGATTGAGCAAAGAATTGATATTGATCATTCAATTCAATATACTTCATAGTAATACTACCTGAATCAACTGCCTATTCTTTCTGCCCCATGCACCAAAGAGATGTTCATTTTATTTAACCTCTTTGCAAAAAAAATCCAATTTAAATTATTTTCAACTCTCCCCAACATGTTACTTATATTAAGGACTGTATTAAATGCTATAACATTAATTTGAAGAGAGAAAAATACACCAGCCATGGAAACTAATGAAATCTAAACTCTTTCATTTTCTCAGGAAAAGCTACAAAAAGGAAGTGATAAAAATACCATTTTCCAACAATGTTTCTACTAAGGGTATGATAGATCAAATATCACATTCTTCTATGTCTATTTTTTAAAACACATATAAAATATTTATGAATGTATACTTAAAATGGTTTCTAACATACCATGTTTCAGAAGCATTAACTGAGGTATTGTTTTAAAGGAAATTTAGAAAAGCAAAAACAGAGGCGAGCAAAATATATCACAACCCAGAGAAACTAAGTAGATTCCTGGGTCAATGATATAACCAATCATCTAGATTTTTCATTATAAATTTCATAATTAAAGTTGCTTTCAATCAGAAGAATTAAATGGGATGAAAATATCTCTGTTTCAGTAATCCCTTGGGAAAATGCTATATTTCTATATTTTGCCTATTAGAAACAAGAAACACAAATTTCCATAAATTCAGTGATTCTGTAATTTGGAAGGGGCCTTAGAGATCTTAGTGTAGAAGTCCTAAAGGTTCCATGAATAGATTTCAAGGGGTCCACGAGCTTGGATGGGCCAAAATTATATTTTTATTTTTATTAAAATGTGAAAAAAATTTAGCCTTTCAATCAACAATTTCAAAACTATTATTACCAGAAGGTGTTCCCAAGGTTTCACTAGACTGTCAAAGGAATCCATGATAAAAAAGGGGTTAACAATCCTAGATCTTTTGGAAACTTTACATATAAAAGATGTTTCTATATTTTGATAGTCAAGGATATTTTTATTGTAATATATTCAATATCAATGCATAGCTGGACATTTTAAGAAAAATGGAATTTTTCTCCAAGGGGTTACTGAAATGTGGCAGACTTATCAGACATCTCTTGTAACTATTTGATTTTTTTCTCATCAAACATGCCTTAAATATTTTGAAAATATGATGATATACCTAGGTGTTTGGTTTTTCTTCTTGACTATAGTTTCGCCTCAGTTTGGTTCTAGGGAATTTTCTTACTTTGTTCCCTATCTGGTCCCTTAGTCCCAGGAAAGTTTTTGGTTCAGGTTTTCCTGAGAAGGATGGGATAGGAATTTCAGCATACTCCAGACACATTTCATGTTCTCACAATCTCTGGAATTCAGACAACCCCTATATGTGTGGGGATATTTCTACCCAGTGAAGTAGGGTATAACAGCAAAAACACATGTTGAGATTCTCCACAAACTATGTAAAAAAGGACTCTGAACAACTTCTGGAGCCCCATCACCCACAGAACGACACAGAAAAGCTAACCTCCTGCTGAGGACAGCCCAGCACCCCTGCAGGAAGGACCAGCGCAGCGGTCTGGGAGCCCGGCAGCGCTCAGAGCGCAGAGCGCAGGAGCCGAGCCGAGCCGAGCCTAGGTCCACGTGAGCCGAGGTTTTAGCCCCAGGGCGGCAGGGCCAGCAGCCGGCTGGAAGAACCCCAGAACACCAGGAGCAGTGGCGACTCCAGAATTATCAACATAGACATGCCTAGGACAAAGTAAGAGGTTAGTGTCCTATGGACTTTGGGACCTGTATTTGGGGAATGCGTCAGCTCCCTCCCCTGGGGGCTAGAAGCCACTGAGGAGACACGCCATTTTGTAGTTTTCAGAGGCATTTCCGGCTCCCAGCCTACAAATCCTGGGGAGATCCAGCGATCAGTCTTGGGGGGTAATCGCTCTTGCTTTAACCTCCCTGGATCTGGATTGTGATCTAGGGTGGAAGTTGTGGGTGGGTTTACAGCTTGCCAGAAACGGAAGTTGCCCCCCACACGTTCGGGACGAAAATTCCTCTATCTGGCCTTAAAGCCATAGTGTGGCAACAAGCCCAAAAGTCAAGTAATTAAGTGGCAACATGCCAAGGCAAAGGAAACAGAAAAATGCAACCCTAGACTCCTATTTTGGGGGCATAGAGCGGGAAAAGGACTGTGAGGTCAGAAGTCCTGCTCCAAAAGCCCCAGGGGAAAACATGAGAGGGTTGCAGGCCATAGAGGACCTTAAGAAGGACTTTAAAAATCAAATAAGAGAAGTGGAGGAAAAATTAGAAAGAGAAATGAGAAGGATGCAGGAAAAGTATGAAATGAGGGTCAACAGCCTGACTGAGGAAAACAACACCTTAAAAAATAGACTAGCTCAAATGGCAAAGGAGGCCCAAAAGGGCAATGAGGAGAAGAATGCCTTAAAAAGTCGAATTTGCCAGATGGAAAAAGAATCTCAAAAGTTCACTGAGGAGATTCATTCCTTCAGAGTTAGACTGGAGCAAATGGAATCTAGTGACTTTATGAGAAATCAAGATGCTGTTAAGCAGATCCAAACAAATGAAAGATTAGAAGGCAATGTGAAATATCTCATGGGAAAAACCACTGACCTGGAGAATAGATCCAGGAGAGACAATTTAAAAATTATTGGACTACCTGAAAGCCATGATCAAGGAAAGAACCTAGAAATCACCCTTCAAGAAATTCTCAAGGAAAACTGCCCTGATGTTTTAGATCCAGAGGGCAAAATAGAGGTTGAAAGAATCCACCGATCACCTCCTGAAAAAGATCCCAAAAAGAAAACTCCCAGAAATATTATAGCCAGGTTCCAGAATCCCCAGATCAAGGAGAAAATACTCCAAGCAGCCAGGAAGAAACAATTTCAATATTGTGGAAACACAATCAGAATAGCCCAGGACCTGGCAGCTTCTACACTGAGAGATCGAAAGGCATGGAATATGATATTCCAGAGGGCAAAAGAGCTGGGAATGAACCCAAGGGTCACCTACCCAGCAAAACTGAGTATTTTGTTTCAGGGGAAAATATGGTCATTCAGTGGAATAGAGGACTTTCAAGCATTCTTGAGGAAAAAACCAGAGTTGAATAGAAAATGTGACATCCAGACGCAAGAAGTAAGAGATGCCTGAGAAGGTAATCAGGGAAAAGAAATCAAAAGGAACTTATCAAAGTTGAACTATTTACATTCCTATATGGAAAAGCAATATCTGTGACTGATGATATCTTTCTCACTATGAAAATAATGGAAGAAGGGGGTGTGGTCATATGAATACATATATGAATGTGTGTGTATATGGTTACAGTTATATATGGATAGAGGGCATAGGTTGAATTTGTTGGGAAGGGAGAATACTCAAGGGATGAAATTATGAGGTGAGAGAGGAAAGTGGCAAGAGGAGATGGGGAGAGACATGGTAGGGTAAACTATCTCATGTAGGGGAAGTGGGTGCAAAGGAGGGGGAGAATAAGGAAGGCTAAAAAGGCAAAACCACATTCACATTGAATTTGGTTCAGGAGAAAATGACATACATACTAAATGGGATATCTCAACCTGCAGCAGGATAGGGGGAAGGGGGATGAGAGGAGGGATGATGGATGGGAGGGCATCCTTGGGGTGAGGGAGGCTGGAAGTACCCACTATAGAAGAGGGACAGGATCATGTAGGGAATGGACCAGGTGGGGGGTGGGATGAGTGGGAGTGAATTATAAGCAGCCTTGTACAATATATCTACTATGATAATGTTTTGCATAGCTAGACATGTACAACATATACTGAATTACTTATCTCCCCAGAGGGAATGGGTGACAAGAGGAAGGAAATGGATCTGAAATTCGAGGTCTTAACATTAAATGTTTCAAATATATATAAATACTATTATTAATACTCTTTTGCTTGTAATTGGGAGATAAGATGTGCAGGCATTGGGACACAAAGATTCACCTTCCTCTAATGGAAAAGTCGATGGGGGCATGGGAGAAGGTATGGGAGAGAGCAGATTGGAGGAAGCGATATCTTGTGGGACTACTATTCTGGGAGGTTGGGTAGGGGAATAATGGGGGGAAAATGATTGTAACTCAAAATCTGGCGGAAATGAATGATGTAAAACAGAAGTTAATAAAGTATTTGTTTAAAAAAAAAAACACATGTTTCAGAGTCAGAAACCTGGGTCCAAATACTTCTTCTATGTATTACCTGAGCTTTGTTGAACAAATTGATTAATCTCTCTGGGCCTCAGTTCCCTTACATATAAAATGAGATTATTTACATATATAATTTCTAAAGTCTCTTCCAACTTGAAAATCCATAATGTCTACTATCAGTGATACGTATCTATACATGTAGACTTTAAATAAAATCTTCTGTCTCTGTCTGTCTGTCTGTCTCTCTCTCTCTCTCACACACACACACACACACACACACACACACACACACACATTCCTAATGGCCTAAAAACAAAGAGAATAGTGACCAGAACTAGCCCACTTATAAAGCCCAAGATTTTTCAAAGTCCCCAGAAATAAAGATAGACTGAATTGACTTAGAAAAGAATTCATAGGGGCGGCTAGGTGGCGCAGTGAGTAGAGTGCTGGCCCTGGAGTCAGAAGGACCTGAGTTCGTATCTGGCCTCAGACACTTAACGCACACACAGACAAAAACCTAGCTGTGTAACCTTGGGCAAGTTACTTAACCCCAAATGCCTTCCAAAAAGAAAAAAAAAAGAATTCATGGGTACCATTTACTAGCATGGGCTATTTCAATGTCTGTGAATAAATCAGATGTTAGGTACCCTGGGACCCTCATGCAGAAAGTTGTGTGGTGTCAGAAAAGCACAAGAATTAGAGTCAGGAAATCTGCACTTCAATTCTACCACTAATATTTATTTTCTTGCTATAACGTCATAGTCAAGGCACCTAGACCTTAGAGTCCTCATTTATAAAATGAGGGTGGGGTCATCTAAATCTAATTCTATTAGGTTCTATGAACCACTACAATTGATCATACACAAGAAAATAAGGAGGTTATAAAATATTCCCTTATAAAATGTTATAAAATGTTCATCTCCTTGGCACATGTATGTTTGAACAACTATCACTTCGGGTAAAGTGGCTGCATTTTTTAAAAAATTATTTTTTCAAAGATCTGCAATGTATCTTTTCATATCTTAAGTGACTGAATGAACCTAACATTTGATTTATTCACAGACATTGCAATAGCCGATGCTAGTAAATGGTACCCATGAATTCTTTTCTAAGTCAATTCAGCCTATCTTTATTTCTGGGGACTTTGCAAAATCTTGGCCTTTATAAGTGGGCTAGTTTCAGGGGAATAAATCACAGAGTGTCTGCATCATCATTTTCTGATTAGCCCCCCAGGTTGTATTTATTTAATCTACCTCAAGTCAGAAGGAAGCACAGCTCTATCTAGCAAGGCTGTGATGAATCACACTCCTAATAGAGTTATAAATTGAGACTAATTGGTTTACGTGATTGTTATTAAGTTCAATTTCAGCTGGTTAATGGAATTTTGTTTGGCAAGGGAATAGTGCTGATCTTATCAGGTTATATATTTTTTCTTTTGAAATATGCTCCTATTTCAGAATATTGGATCCCCAAGTTCTAAGTAAACATAGAACAATCCCTTAAAAGGGGGAGGGGGTAGGGAATTATAGAAGAAATTACAGTGGAATTAAAAAGAAATCAGAATACTCCTAATTTAGTGGTTTTCTATTCAGGGTATATTCACACCTAGTCACCATGTTTGAAGCTGCCTTCATCTATGACCAAGACATTACAATCAGTGAAACAGTTCAGTGGAGACTTTAATCCCATATCACAATTGCCTAAATGGTTTCAAATGTCACATAATGAACAAATAAATTGGCTTTCATGAAAACCAGATTTGGCAGGAATGCATGAGTGCTTGGTTAAATAAGCAAACTGGGGCTTCAGGGGACTGCTACACAATTTGTTGTTTTTCAAGTATAATTATTCCTTAATTGGCCTCCAAAATATGAGCTGGTGGAAACTGGAAATCAATACTCACATATGTGGTTTGAAAGTTGATAACTTGCTGAACCAATGTATACTGGCAACATTTGCAATTCTTGTTTTTTGATAAAGCAGTAAGTCAGGCCAACTATGAAAATTTAAATCTTCAATTTTCTTGAAGTTCTTGATATTGAATGGATGAACCTAATTTGTACAAATTATCTTTCAGAGAAAAATATTTGAGGAAAATTTGGCATGATAAGAAAGCCTGTTTTTTTCTGGTTTGTTCAGCCTCACAAGCATCTGAATTCTTCGTAAAAAGACTTGGGAGAATAACAGGAAAAATAGTGCCTAGCAAATTAACTGGATGTTGTTCCATAGTAGTCTTCTCGATAGATCATTTTATAGGCCCTCTTCCAAAATAACATCCTCTGAAGGAACCCTAATTATAGCATTGAAAATGCACAGGATCCTGCCAGTGATCTAGAGTGACAGCCATACAGCTGGACATGTCTGCCACATATGAATCTCATTTTGTCTTGTTCATGATTCAAGGACAAGGATCACCTGCAGTTATAATTATTTTAAAAAGAGAGGCATTGTCTTTTGACATATTATGCATAATTATGTTGTTCCTCAGTAGTTGAAGTTATGAATTTCCCCATTCTTTTGAAGATGTGACTTACTTTTCAGAAATCATACAGCTTAGATGTTATGAAGAGGGGATATTAGCTGTGTAAACCCCACAGTATTCTAACAGTGATTTTTTTTGCAATGCCAAAATTGATGCTATCTGATTGGGGGGGGGGCGACAGGATAAAAATTTTGTAATGTAATTAATTTAAGGTGCAGATCACAGAACTTTTGTCTGCAATAACCCTGAGAGATCACCAGCATTCTTGTTTTAGAGGAAAATGAAGGCCAGAGATATTTAATGACTTGTCTAAGGAGTCACAGTGGAAGGACTAGAACCCAGATTTCTTTTTTTTTTTTTCGCTGCTTTTTTATTTTATTTTATTTTTTTTTAAACAAATGCTTTATTAACTTCTGTTTTACATCATTCATTTATGCCAGATTTTGAGTTACAATCATTTTCCCCCCATTATTCCCCTACCCAACCTCCCAGAATAGCAGTCCCACAAGATATCGCTTCCTCCAATCTGCTCTCTCCCATACCTTCTCCCATACCCCCTTTGACTTTTCCATTGGAGGAAGATGAATCTTGTGTCCCAATGCCTGTACATCTTATCTCCCTATTACAAGCAAAAGAGTATTAATAATAGTATTTATATATATTTGAAACATTTAATGTTAAGACCTCGAATTTCAGATCCATTTCCTTCCTCCCTTGTCACCCATTCCTTCTTGGGAGATAAGTAATTCAGTATATGTTGTACATGTCTAGCTATGCAAAACATTATCATAGTAGATATATTGTACAAGGCCGCTTATAATTCCCTCCCACTCATCCCACCCCCCACCTGGTCCATTCCCTACGTGATCCTGTCCCTCTTCTATAGTGGGTACTTCCAACCTCCCCTCACCCCAAGGATGCCCTCCCATCCATCATCCCTCCTCTCATCCCCCTTCCCCCTATCCTGCTGCAGGTTGAGATATCCCATTTAGTATGTATGTCATTTTCTCCCTGAACCAAATTCAATGTGAATGTGGTTTTGCCTTTTTAGCCTTCCTTATTCTCCCCCTCCTTTGCAACCACTTCCCCTTGCTTCTTCTACATGGGATAGTTTACCCTACCCTGTCTCTCCCCATCTCCTCTTGCCACTTTCCTCTCTCACCTCATAATTTCATCCCTTGAGTATTCTCCCTTCCCAACAAATTCAACCTATGCCCTCTATCCATATATAATTGTAACCATATACACACACATTCACATATGTATTCATATGACCACACCCCTTCTTCCATTATTTTCATAGTGAGAAAGATATCATCAGTCACAGTTATTGCTTTTCCATATAGGAATGTAAATAGTTCAACTTTGATAAGTTCCTTTTGATTTCTTTTCCCTGATTACCTTCTCAGGCATCTCTTACTTCTTGTGTCTGGATGTCACATTTTCTATTCAACTCTGGTTTTTTCCTCAAGAATGCTTGAAATTCCGCTATTCCACAGAATGACCATATTTTCCCCTGAAATAAAATACTCAGTTTTGCTGGGTAGGTGACCCTTGGGTTCAGTCCCAGCTCTTTTGCCCTCTGGAATATCATATTCCATGCCCTTCGATCCCTCAGTGTAGAAGCTGCCAGGTCCTGGGCTATTCTGATTGTGTTTCCACAATATTGAAATTGTTTCTTCCTGGCTGCTTGTAGTATTTTCTCCTTGATCTGGGATTCTGGAACCTGGCTATAATATTCCTGGGAGTTTTCTTTTTGGGATCTTTTTCAGGAGGTGATCTGTGGATTCTTTCAACCTCTATTTTGCCCTCTGGATCTAAAACATCAGGGCAATTTTCCTTGAGAATTTCTTGAAGGGTGATTTCTAGGTTCTTTCTTTGATCATGGCTTTCAGGCAGTCCAATAATTTTTAAATTGTCTCTCCTGGATCTATTTTCCAGGTCAGTGGTTTTTCCCATGAGATATTTCACATTGCCTTCTAATCTTTCATTTGTTGGATCTGCTTAACAGCATCTTGATTTCTCATAAAGTCATTAGCTTCCATTTGCTCCAGTCTAACTCTGAAGGAATGAATCTCCTCAGTGAACTTTTGAGATTCTTTTTCCATCTGGCAAATTCGACTTTTTAAGGCATTCTTCTCCTCATTGCCCTTTTGGGCCTCCTTTGCCATTTGAGTTAGTCTATTTTTTAAGGTGTTGTTTTCCTCAGTCAGGCTGTTGACCCTCATTTCATACTTTTCCTGCATCCTTCTCATTTCTCTTCCCAATTTTTCCTCCACTTCTCTTATTTGTTTTTTAAAGTCCTTCTTAAGGTCCTCTATGGCCTGCAACCCGCTCATGTTTTCCCCTGGGGCTTTTGGAGCAGGACTTCTGACCTCACAGTCCTTTTCCCCCTCTATGCCCCCAAAATAGGAGTCTAGGGTTTCATTTTTCTGTTTCCTTTGCCTTGGCATGTTGCCACTTAATTACTTGACTTTTGGGCTTGTTGCCACACTATGGCTTTAAGGCCAGATAGAGGAATTTTCATCCTGAACGTGTGGGGGGCAACTTCTGTTTCTGGCAAGCTGTAAACCCACCCACAACTTCCACCCTAGATCACAGTCCAGATCCAGGGAGGTTAAAGCAAGAGCGATTACCCCCCAAGACTGATCGCTGGATCTCCCCACGATTTGTAGGCTGGGAGCCAGAGCTGCCAGTGAAAACTACAAAATGGTGTGTCTCCTCAGTTGCTTCTAGCCCCAAGGGGAGGGAGCTGACACATTTCCCAAATACAGGTCCCCAAGTCCATAGGACACTAACCTCTTACTTTGTCCTAGGCATGTCTATGTTGATAATTCTGGAGTCGCCACAGCTCCTGGTGTTCTGGGGTTCCTCCAGCTGGCTGCTGGCCCTGCCACCCTGTGGCTAAAACCTCGGCAGCTGGGCTGGGCTCCTGCACTCTGTGCTCTGCGCGCTGCCGACTCTCAGACCACTGCGCTGGTCCTTCCTGCAGGGCTGCTGGGCTGTCCTCAGCGGGAGGTTAGCTTCTCTGTGTCGTTCTGTGGGTGCTGGGGCTCCAGAAGTTGTTCAGAGTCCTCTTTTACATAGTTTGGGGGGAATCTGGGGGCAGAGAGGCTTGGAGGAGCTGTTTCTACTCCGCCATCCTGGCTCTGCCCCCCCCCCCTTAGATCTGCTTTTTAAAGGAAAGCCAACTCAAAATCAGTTAACAAGCTCACTTTAATCAATCAAACATATATTACATAGTTCAGGGGGAAAAGGTCAGCACCCTGAACTTCAAAATATACAGACAGATCAAACAGACAGGCTTCCAAACTATCCAACCATTATCAATACAAAAATCACAGTTACCAGAGAGGGAAGCATCAATATCTGGGTTTTCAAAGCTGAGGGGCTCTCAAGGGCTGCCTAGAGTTTCATCTGGTCAAACCACACAACACTTCTCAAAGTGAGCCCCACCCAGATTTCTTAATGGTCAGTAAAGTATAAGAACAGTTTGTTCCAAAGGTTATGAAGGTGGTAGAAGCAGACACTGTATATAGCTTAGAGCTTGGTCAGATATTGAAGATGTTACTTCATCATGAGCCATTCCCAGTCATCCTGACTTTCATCTTGACACTAGACTTCAATAATTCTGGAAAAGAGAATGAGACTGATGCCTCTCTGTGATTCTGCGTCACTGTAATCCAATTCATGTGCAAGGTAAGACATCACCCCATAATAGCACTGGTCCTTTTAGAAAATGAAGGATGGCAAAAAAGGGGGCGGATGACCTATTTATACAAAACTATTAATAATGACTATTTTGTGGTGGCAAAGATTTGGAAATAAAAGGAATGCCCATAAATTGGGAAATAGCTAAATAAGTTGTGGTATGTGGTAGTAATAGAATATTTGTACCATAAGAAATGACAAACAGGATGATTTCAGAAAAACATGGAGAGACTTAACATGAACTGATGTGTAGTGAAGTGAACAGGACCAGAGAATGTTGTACACAGGAACAATGATATTGTTTGATGAAGAACTGTGAATGACTTAGCTTTTTTCAGCAACACGGTAATCCAAAGCCACCAAAGGATGAAGCATAGTATCTACCCCAAGAGAAAGAACTAATATTGATTAAATAGAAACTGAAGCATGTTTCCACTTTCTTTAACTTTTCTTCCTGGGGTTCCTAAGTGGCACAGTGACTAAAGCATCGGCCCTGGAGTCAGGAGGACCTGAGTTCAAATGTGGCCTCAGACATGTGACACAATTACTAGCCATGTGACTTTGGGCAAGTCACTTAACCCCAGTTGCCCCCCCCCCATTTTTTTCTTTCTTTTATTCAAGTCTTCTTGTACAAAATGACTAATACGGAAATGTTTTACATAATTACAAAAGAAAATGAAAGAGGGAACTTTTGTTGTCAAGCTCACAAAAAGATGAAGGAACCTCTTAAAGCCCTCCCACATTGTTTTCTGAACAACTAGAAAACCATCTCAGAATTTATCTAGGATCAGTGAAGCAGCTTACCAGCATGACAGGAAGGGTCTATCTCACTGGGGTGAAAAGGGAGTGAACTTAAAGAGCAACAGTAACAGCCAGCCTCATAGCAGGGGGCCCGAATCAAGGTTCCAAGCCCAGGACAGTCCACCAGTGTGGCCCCATCCACCTGCAAGCCAGCAGTGCCCTAGGCAAGCCAGAAACCTGTGTGGAATAAGCCACCAGTAAGGCCTCAACCCCATTGCTGACCAGTAGTGAAGGTATGTCCCAGGGCTGGCCAGTAGTAAGGCCCCCCTAGGGCCTACCAGTAGAGAGACCCTATTTCTTTTCTTTTTTTAATGAATAATTTTATATGTTTATTTTTAGTTTTCAATATTCATTTCCACAAGATTTTGAGTTCCAAACTTTCTCTCTGACTTTCTCCTACCCCCACCCCAAAATAGCAAGCCTACTGAATACCGCTTCCCCCAATCTGTTCTCTCTTATATCCTTATATTTCTTATATACCCCTCCCCCTCTAAATTTCTAGTAGGGCAAGATGGATTTCTATAAGCCTGTGCCTGTATATCTTATTTCCCAATTGCATGTAAAAACAATTTTTTGACATTTGTTTTTAAAAAATTGGTTTCCAGATTTTTTCCCTTCTTCCCTCCTCACCCACCCCCACTGGGAAGATAATCAATTCAATGTAGGTTGCACATGAGTAGTTACCCAAAATTGTTTCCATAGTAGATATCTTGTGAAAGGCTAAGTATATTTCCCTCCATCCTATCCCATACCACACTTATTCTATTTTCTACTTTGACCATAGCGCTTTTCAAAAGTAGGTGCTTCTAACCACCCTCTCCCCAAATCTGACCTCCCTTCTATCATCACCCCTCTTATCCCCTCCCCCCAACTTTCCTGTAGCATAAGATAGCCAATTTGAGTGTGTATATTATTCCCTATGTAAGCCAAATTCAATGAGAGTAAGGTTGACGCATTCTCTTTCACCTTCCAATTCTCCAACCCCATTGTAAGTTTTTTCTTGCCTCATTTATATGAGATAATTTACTGTGTTCTATCTTTCCCTTTCTCCTTCTCCAATTATATTCCTCTCTCACCTATTAATTTTATTTTCTAGATATCATCCCTTCCTATTCTACTGGTCCTGTGCTCTCTGTGTATACATGTACACACAAATACACACACTCACATATGTATTTATACACATATACATATATGTCCTATATATGCATATATATGCATGTATACATATGTATATTCCCCATTATATATATATATATATATATATACATTTATATTCCCTTCAACTATCCTCATATTGAGAAAAGTCTCATGAGTTACAATTATTGCTTCTCCATGTAGGAATGTAGACAGTTCAAGTTTAATAGGTTCCTTATGATTTCTTTTTCCTGTTTACCTTCTCATACTTGTCTTGCTTCTTCTATTTGAAAGTCATATTGAAAGTTGGGGCGGTTAGGTGGCACAGTGAATAGGGAACCATCTCTGGAGTGAGGAGGACCTGAGTTCAAATCCAGCCTCAGACACTGAACGTAAAACTAGCCATGTGATCTTGGGCAAGTCACTTAACCCCAATTGCCTTACCTTCCCCCGTCCCGAAAGCAAAAAGAAAAATCTAAAAAAAAATACTACTTGAAAGTCCTCTGTTTCATTGAATGACCATATTTTCCCCTGAAGCATTATACTGTTTTGCTGAGGTGACTCTTGGTTTTAAACCTAGCTCCTTTGACTTCTGAAATATCATATTCCAAGACCTTTTATCTCTTAATGTACAAGCTCCTAGATCTTGTGTTATTTTGATTGTGTTTCTACAATACTCAAATTTTTTCTTCCTTGCAGTTTGTAATATTTTCTCCTTGACCTGGTAACTCTGGAATTTGATATAATGTCCCTAGGAGTTTTTTGGGGGGATCTTTTGCAAGAGGCAATTGGTGTATGGCTCATCAAGATACAGTAAAACAAAATTTAAAAAGTAAAAAAAAATAGAAGAAAAGAATATGCAAAATTTCTCATTGGAAAAACAACTGAGTGAGAAAATAGATCCAGGAGAGATAATGTAAGAATTATTGTACTAGCCATGATTAAAAAAAAAAAAGCCTGGACAACATCTTTCAAGAAATTATCAAAGAAAACTGCCCTGATCACTAGAAGCAGAGGACAAAAGAGAAATTGAAAGAATCTACTGAGCACGACCTGAAAGAGATCCCAAAATGAAAACTCCCAGGAACATCATGGCCAAATTCCAGAGCTCATAGATCAAGGAGAAAGCATTGTAAGCAGCCAAAAAGAAAAAAAAATCCAAACATCGTGAAGTTATAGTCAGAATTACACAGGACTTGAAAGTTTCCATAAAGACATTAAGGGCTTGGAATATGATCTACAGGAAGGCAAAGGTGTTAGGATTGCAACCAAGAATCACCCACCCAGCAAAATTGAATATAATCTTTTAGGTGGGAAATGGATATTTAACAAAAAAGAGAAATTTTAAGTATTTCTAATTAAAGACTAGAGATGCATAAAAAATATAACCTCCAAATTCAAGACTTAAGGGGAATATAAAGTGGCTAAAAGAGAGAAAACATACAAAAGTCAATAAGGTTAAACTATCTATAGTTCTATATGGCAAGGTAATATTTATAACTCTTATTAATATAAGAATAATTAGGAAGAATATATTATATATTCGACAGAGAATATGGATATAAGGTGGCTTTGATGGGATGTTAACCCCCCCAAAAAAAGGGGGATGAGAAAGAAAATTGTACTGGAAGAAGGAGAGAGGAGATTGAATGGGGTCAATTATCCCACATAAGAGAGGCACAAAAGAGTGATTAAAATGGAGAGAAAGATGGGCAGGGGCAGGCAAAGCTTAAACCTTACTTTCATCAAAATTGGCTCAAAGAGGGAATGACATTTCAACTTAGATATAGAAATTTATCTCACCCTATAAAGAACAAAAAATAGACTGGCATAATAGAAGGTGGAGGGGCACTGTTAAAAAGGAGGATTTATTGAAGAAGATGGTGA
The DNA here is from genome assembly GCA_011680675.1 of Gymnobelideus leadbeateri. Classification (NCBI taxonomy): domain Eukaryota; kingdom Metazoa; phylum Chordata; class Mammalia; order Diprotodontia; family Petauridae; genus Gymnobelideus; species Gymnobelideus leadbeateri. The sequence goes on from WOXC01003315.1 coordinate 86,192, forward strand.
TCAGAAGTAAAACTCCACTGCGGAGGGAAAATGTGAAGTATAAGAGAGAAGAGAATAAAACGTGAAGCATAGTATAGAGGGAAATACACAATTAACTATAAAAATATAAATATGAATGGGTTAAATTAAACAATAAAACATAAGTGGAGAGTAGAATGGATTAAACAATGAATTATACAATACATTGCTTACAAGAAACACATGTGTAGCAGACAGATACAGACAAGCAGCTTGAGAAGAATGTATTATGCTTCAGCTTAAGTAAGGAAAGTGGAGGTAGTGATCATGATTTCAGACAAAGTAAAAGCAAAAATAGATCTAATTAAAAGAGACAAGGAGGAAACTATGTTTTGTTGAAAGGTACCATGGACAATGAAGTCATAATATTAAACATATATGTACCAAATGGTATAATATCTAAATTTTTGAAGGAGAAGTTGAAAGAGTTACAGGAGGGCAGAGTAGAAACAGCACATCCAAGCCACTCTGAACCCAGATTCCTCCCAAACTATGTAAAAGGGGACTCTAAACAACTTCTGGAGCCCCAGCACCCACAGAACAACACAGAGAAACTAACCTCCCGCTGGGGACAGCCCAGCAGCCCTGCAGGAAGGACCAGCGCAGCTCTCTGGGAGCCATCAGCACACAGTGTGTGAGCTGAAGTTTTAGCCCCAGGGAGGCAGGGCCAGCAGCCAGCTGGAGGAACCCCAGAACACCAGGAGCTGTGGCGACCCCAGAATTATCAACATATACATGCCTAGGACAAAGTAAGAGGTTAGTGTCCTATGGACTTGGGGACCTGTATTTGGGAAATGTGTCAGCTCCCTCCCCTGGGGGCTAGAAGCCACTGAGGAGACACGCCATTTTGTAGTTTTCACTGGCAGCTCCAGCTCCTGGCCTGCATGCTAACTGTAGGGAGATTCAGCAATCAGTCTTGGGGGTTAATCGCTCTTGCTATAACCTCCCTGGATCTGGATTGTGATCTGGGGTGGAAGTTGTGGGTGGGTTTACAGCTTGCCAGAAACAGAAGTTGCCCCCCACACGTTCAGGATGAAAATTCCTCTATCTGGCCTTAAAGCCATAGTGTGGCAACAAGCCCAAAAGTCAAGTAATTAAGTATCAACATGCCAAGGCAAAGGAAACAGAAAAATGCAACCCTAGACACCTATTTTGGGAGTATAGAGCGGGAAAAGGACTGTGAGGTCAGAAGTCTTGCTCCAAAAGCCCCAGGGAAAACATGAGCGGGTTGCAGGCCATAGAGGACCTTAAGAAGGACTTTAAAAAACAAATAAGAGAAGTGGAGGAAAAATTGGGAAGAGAAATGAGAAGGATGCAGGAAAAGTATGAAATGAGGGTCAACAGCTTGACTGAGGAAAACAACACCTTAAAAAATGGACTAACTCAAATGGCAAAGGAGGCCCAAAAGGGCAATGAAGAGAAGAATGCCTTAAAAAGTCGAATTTGCCAGATGGAAAAAGAATCTCAAAAGTTCACTGAGGAGATTCATTCCTTCAGAGTTAGACTGGAGCAAATGGAAGCTAGTGACTTTGTGAGAAATCAAGATGCTGTTAAGCAGATCCAAACAAATGAAAGATTGGAAGGCAATGTGAAATATCTCATGGGAAAAACCACTGACCTGGAGAATAGATCCAGGAGAGACAATTTAAAAATTATTGGACTACCTGAAAGCCATGATCAAGGAAAGAACCTAGAAATCACCCTTCAAGAAATTCTCAAGGAAAACTGCCCTGATGTTTTAGATCCAGAGGGCAAAATAGAGTTGAAAGAATCCACCGATCACCTCCTGAAAAAGATCCCAAAAAGAAAACTCCCAGGAATATTATAGCCAGGTTCCAGAATCCCCAGATCAAGGAGAAAATACTGCAAGCAGCCAGGAAGAAACAATTTCAATATTGTGGAAACACAATCAGAATAGGCCAGGACCTGGCAGCTTCTACACTGAGGGATCGAAGGGCATGGAATATGATATTCCAGAGGGCAAAAGAACTGGGAATGAACCCAAGGGTCACCTACCCAGCAAAACTGAGTATTTTGTTTCAGAGGAAAATATGGTCATTCAGTGGAATAGAGGACTTTCAAGCATTCTTGAGGAAAAAACCATAATTGAATAGAAAATTTGACATCCAGATGCAAGAAGCAAGAGATGCCTGAGAAGGTAATCAGGAAAAGAAATCAAAAGGAACTTATCAAAGTTGAACTATTTACATTCCTATATGGAAAAGCAATAACTGTGACTGATGATATCTTTCTCACTATGAAAATAATGGAAGAAGGGGGTGTGGTCATATGAATACATATGTGAATGTGTGTGTATATGGATACAGTTATATATGGATAGAGGGCATAAGTTGAATTTGTTGGGAAGGGAGAATACTCAAGGGATGAAATTATGAGGTGAGAGAGGAAAGTGGCAAGAGGAGATGGGGAGAGACAGGGTAGGGTAAACTATCCCATGTAGAAGAAGCAAGGGGAAGTGGTTGCAAAGGAGAGGGAGAATAAGGAAGGCCAAAAAGGCAAAACCACATTCACATTGAATTTGGTTCGGGGAGAAAATGACATACATACTAAATGGGATATCTCAACCTGCAGCAGGATAGGGGGAAGGGGGATGAGAGGAGGGATGATGGATGGGAGGACATCCTTGGGGTGAGGGGAGGTTGGAAGTACCCACTATAGAAGAGGGACAGGATCATGTAGGGAATGGACCAGGTGGGGGGGTGGGATGAGTGGGAGGGAATTATAAGCAGCCTTGTACAATATATCAACCATGATAATGTTTTGCATAGCTAGACATGTACAACATATACTGAATTACTTATATCCCAAGAAGGAATGGGTGACAAGGGCGGAAGGAAATGGATCTGAAATTCGAGGTCGTAACATTAAATATTTCAAATATATATATGAATACTATTATTAATACTCTTTTGCCTATAATTGGGAGATAAGATGTGCGGGCATTGGGACACAAAGATTCATCTTCCTCTAATGGAAAAGTTGATGGGGGTATGGGAGAAGGTATGGGAGAGAGCAGATTGGAGGAAGCGATACCTTGTGGGACTGCTATTCTGGGAGGTTGGGTAGGGGAATAATGGGGGGGAAATGATTGTAACTCAAAATCTGGAGGAAATGAATGATGTAAAACAGAAGTTAATAAAGTATTTGTTTAAAAAAAGAAAAAAAGAAAAAAGAAAAACCACTGACCTGGAAAATAGATCCAGGAGAGACAATGTAAAAATTTTTGGACTACTCGAAAGACATGATCAAAGAAAGAACCTAGAAATCAGCCTTCAAGAAATTCTCAAAGAAAATTGCCCTGATGTTTTAGATCCAGAGGGCAAAATAGAGGTTGAAAGAATCCACAGATCACCTCCTGAAAAAGATCCCAAAGAGAAAACTCCCAGGAATATTATAGTCAGGTTCCAGAATCCCCTAATCAAGGAGAAAATACTCCAAGCAGCCAGGAAGAAACAATTTCAATATTGTGGAAACACAATCAGAATAGGCCAGGACCTGGCAGCTTCTACACTGAGGGATCGAAGGGCATGGAATATGATATTCCAGAGGGCAAAAGAACTGGGAATGAACCCAAGGGTCACCTACCCAGCAAAACTGAGTATTTTCTTTCAGGGGAAAATATGGTCATTCAGTGGAATAGAGGACTTACAAGCATTCCTGAGGAAAAAACGAGAATTGAATAGAAAATTTGACATCCAGACACAAGAAGGAAGAGATGCCTGAGGAGGTAGTCAGGGAAAAGAAATCAAAAGGAACTTATCAAAGTTGAACTATTTACATTCCTATATGGAAAAGCAATAACTGTGACTGATGATATCTTTCTCACTATGAAAATAATGGAAGAAGGGGGTGTGGTCATATGAATACATATGTGAATGTGTGTGTATATGGTTACAGTTATATATGGATAGAGGGCATAGGTTCAATTTGTTGGGAAGGGAGAATACTCAAGGGATGAAATTATGAGGTGAGAGAGGAAAGTGGCAAGAGGAGATGGGGAGAGACAGGGTACGGTAAACTATCCCATGTAGAAGAAGCAAGGGGAAGTGGTTGCAAGGGAGGAGGAGAATAGGAATGCAAAAAAGGCAAAACGACATTCTCATTGAATTTGGTTCAGGGAGAGAATGACATACATGCTAAATGGGATATCTCAACCTGCAGCAGAATAGGGGGAAGGGGAATGAGAGGAGGGATGATGAATGGGAGGGCATCCTTGGGGTGAGGGTAGGTTGGAAGTACTATAGAAGAGGGACAAGATCATGTAGGGAATGGACCAGGTGGGGGGTGGGATGAGTGGGAGGGAATTATAAGCAGCCCTGTACAATATATCTACTATGATAATGTTTTGCATAGCTAGACATGTACAACATATACTGAATTACTTATCTCCGCAGAGGGAATGGGTGACAAGGGAGGAAGGAAATGGATCTGAAATTCGAGGTCTTAACATTAAATGTTTCAAATATATAAAAATACTATTATTAATACTCTTTTGCTTATAATTGGGAGATAAGATGTGCAGGCATTGGGACACAAAGATTCACCTTCCTCTAATGGAAAAGTCGAAGAGGGTATGGGAGAAGGTATGGGAGAGAGCAGATTGGAGGAAACGATATCTTGTGGGACTGCTATTCTGGCAGGTTGGGTAGGGGAATAACGGGGGGAAAATGAATCTAACTCAAAATCTGGCGTAAATGAATGATGTAAAACAGAAGTTAATAAAGCATTTGTTTAAAAAACAGAAAGAGTTACAGGACGAAATAGATAATAAAACTATACTAGTGTGGGACCTCAATTTTTCCTCTCAGAATTAGATAACTCTTAACAATAACAAAAACAAACAAGAAGTTAAGGAGGTGAATGAAATTCTGGAAGTTAGATATAATATCTCTGGAGAAAATAAAATGGGAAGAGAAAGGATTATACCTTTTTCTCAGCAGTACATGCCACCTATGCAAAAATTGTTATAAAAACTTCATGACCAAATGCAGAAAAGTAGAAGGAGTAAATGAATCCTTTTCGTTTCATAATGCAATAAAAACTACATTGAATAATGGACAATTGAAAGAAAGAATAAAATTAATTAGAAATTAAATAATCTAATCCTAAAAATGTGGGTCGAAGAACAAATCAGGGAAGCCATCATTAATTTCGGTAAAGAAAATGCCAACAAATAAGACAAAATACCAAAAAGTTGTGGTTTGCAGCCCAAGTGATTCTTAGGGGAAAATGTATATCTCTAATTGCTTACATCAATAAAGGAGAGAAAAAGCAGCTCAATGAATTTGGCATACAACTAAAAAAATAAACAATGGAAATCATATGATTATAGAAGCAGAAAAAAGCATTTGATAAAATGTAGTGCACATTCCTATTAAAAACACTAGAGAGCACAGGAATAGATTGGGCTTACATTAAAATTATAAGTAATACTTATCTATAACCAACAGAAAGCATTATTTGTAATGGGGGTAAGCCAGAAGCTCTCCCAGTGCAATTAGGGTTGCAGCAAGAATGCCCATTGTCACATGTATTATTTTATATTGGACTAAAATATTTGCTATACAAATAAGAGCAGAAAAAATAAAGGTATTAGAATAAGCAATGAGGAAACAAAGCTATCACGGCAGATGATTATGATCTTATGCTTAGAAAATTCTAGAGTATCAACTAAAATTACTTGAAATCATTAATAACTTTAAGAAAGTTGAAGGATTCAATATAAACCCGAATAAATCATCAACATTTCTATATAGTACCAACAAAGACCAGCAGGGAGATAGAAAGAGAAATTCCATTTAAAATAACTTTATACATGTATAACCTATACTGAATCACTTACCTTCCAAATGAGGGTGGGTAAAGAGGGAGGAAGGGAGAAAATTTGGAAACCAAAGTTTTAAAAACAAAGGTTAAAACCTGTTTTTACATGCAGCTGGGAAATATGATATAGAGGCAATAGGGTATAGAAATCTATCTTGCCCTACAAGAAAGTAAGGGGAAAATGGATAAGATGGGGGCGGGGTGGAGGAATACAAGGGAGTGCAGAATGGGAGAAGGGGTAATCAGAATGCATGCCATCTCAGGGTGGAGGAAGGGGAGATATGGGAAGAAAATTTGGAACTCAAAATCTTGTGAAAATGAATGTTGAAATCTAAAAATTGATTAATATATAAATAAATTAATAAATTTGTATAATAAATAAATAAAATAACTGTACATAATGTGCAATACTTAGGAATTTACCCAAGGCAAGAGCAAGCCTAGGAACTATATGAATACAACTATAAAAACACTTTTCACACAAATAAAGTCAGATCTAAACAATTGGAAACATGCTAATTTTTCATGAGTAGGCTGAGCCAATATAATAAAAATGAGGGGGAGGGGGGCAGAGCCAAGATGGAGGAGTAGAAACAGCACTTCCAAGGTGCTCTGTCCCACACAACTTCCAAATAATGTAAAAGGGGACTCTGAACAACTTCTGGCGCCCCCAACACCCACAGAACGACACAGAGAAGCTAACCTCCTGCTGAGGGGAGCCCAGCAGCCCTGCAGGGAGCAGCCAGTGCAGTACTCTGAGAGCAGGCTCACTGAGGAGATTCATTCCTTCAGAGTTAGACTGGAGCAAATGGAAGCTAGTGACTTTATGAGCAATCAAGATGCTGTTAAATAGATCCAAACAAATGAAAGAATGGAAGGCAAAGTGAAATATCTCATGGGAAAAACCACTGACCTGGAAAATAGATCCAGGAGAGATAATTTAAAAATTATTGGACTACCTGAAAGCCACGATCAAAGAAAGAACCTAGAAATCATCCTTAAAGAAATTCTCAAGGAAAATTGCCCTGATGTTTTAGACCCAGTGGGGAAAATAGAGGTTGAAAGAATCCACCAATCACCTCCTGAAAAAGATCCCAAAAACAAAACTCTTAGGAATATTATAGCCAGGTCCCAGAACTCCCAGATCAAGGAGAAAATATTACAAGCAGCCAGGAAGAAACAATTTCAATATTGCTGAAACACAATCAGAATAGCACAGGACCTGGCAGATTCTACACTGAGGGATTGAAGGGCATGGAATATGATATTCCAGAGGGCAAAAGAACTGGTATTGAAGCCAAGGGTCATCTACCCAGCAAAACTGAGTATCTTGTTTCATGGGAAAATAATGGTCATTCAGTGGAATAGAGGACTTTCAAGCACTATTGAGGAAAAAACCAGAGTTGAATAGAAAATTTGACATCCAGACACAAGAAGCAAGAGATGCCTGAGAAGGTAATCAAGGAAAAGAAATCAAAAGGAACTTATCAAAGTTGAACTATTTACATTCCTACATGGAAAAACAATAATTGTGTTTGATGAAACCTTTCTCATTATGAAAATAATTGAAGGAGGGTATATGGGCGTATGTTTACAGTTATAGATGGATAGAGGGCACCGGTTGAATTTGATGGGAAGGGATGATTCTTAAGGGGTGAAGTTAAGAGGTGAGAGAGGAAAGTGGCAAGAGGAGATGGGGAGAGACAAGGTAGGGTAAACTTTCTCATGTAGAAGAGGCTAGCGGAAGTAGTTTCAGGGGAGGGGAAGAACAGGAAGGCAAAAAGGCAAAAACATATTCTCATTGAAGTTGGCTCAAGGAGAGAATCACATACAAACTAAATGGGATATCTCACCCTGCAGGAGAGTAGGGGTAAGAGGGATGAGAGGAGTGATGATGGAGGGGAGGGCATTCTGGGGGGATGGGAGGTTGGAAGTACCCACTATCAAAGAGGGACAGGATCAAGTAGGGAATGGACCAGGTGGGAGGGGAGATGGGTAGGAGGGAAATATAAGCAGTCTCTTACAACATATCTACTATGGTAATGTTTTGCATAGCTATACATGTACAACACATACTGAATTGCTTATCTTCTCAGAGGGAGTGGGTGACAAGGAAGGAAGGGAATGGATCTGAAAATTGAAGTTTTAAAATTAAATATTTCATAAGATGTCTAGGCATTGGGGCTCAGAAATTCACCTCGCCCTAATGGCAAAGTCGAAGGGGGTATGGGAGAATATATGGGAGAGAACAGATTGCATGACGGGATATCTAGTGGGACTGCTACTCTGGGGTAGGGGGTAGGGAAAAATGGGGTAAAAAATTGTAACTCAAAATCTGGTGGAAATGAATGATGTAAACCAGAAGTTAATAAAGCATTCATTTAAAAAAAATAAATAAAATAAAAATGAGAATTCTACCTAAATTAATCCATTTATTCAGTGTTTTACAAATCAAACTATAAAAAATTATGGAGCTTAAAAATAATGACAAAATACATCTGGAAGAATAAAAGGTCAAGAATATCAAAGAAATAAATGAAAATAAATGTGAAAAAAGTGGTTTAGCCATACCAGATCTCAAACTCTATTATAATATGGTAATTATCCAAAACAATTTAGTATTGGCTAAGAAATAGAGTGGTGGATCAGTGGAAGAGATTAGGTACAAATTACATTATATTAAATGACCATAGTGTTCTTGTATATGATAAACATATTATACAATATATAAATAATAGGTACTTCTACACTTAGAAGTTGGGGAGCTACTGTTTATTGGAAACATCTATATGGGCTAAAGTTTCAAAATATATGAAAATTTTTATATTCCTTACTAGTGAGTTAAAAAAAAAAAACACTTTACCCATTTCCCAACTCCAATGTTCCTTGTATCTAGAACTGGATAGAATGTTAGAGATCATTTAGCTCATCTCTCCTTATATAAAAGACAAAGAAGCTGAAGGTCTGGCTAATTGTAGCAGTAAGCACCCTAGCACTCCCAGGGTGGCTGCTAGCACAGGTTCTTAGATCTGCTTTTCTAAAGAAAAGCAACTCAAAATGGGTTAATAATCTTACTTTAATAAATCAAACATATATCATTTTCCTAGTTCAGGGGAAAAAGTCAGCACCATGAACTTCAGAGAATACAAACAGAAGTTACAAGGAGACAGAGAAATAGATCAGCAGACAGGGCTTCCAGCTGTCTGACCATTACATCCATACCTTGTTATTTACCAGAGAGAGAAGCCCCAGCATCTGGGTTTTCAAAGCCAGGGGTCTGAAAGGCTGCCCAAAATCTCAACTGGCCAAATCACACAACTCTTCCCAAAGTGAGCCCCAAAGCAAAACCTCACATCAGGGTATATATAGCCTTCTCCTGGGGCAGATGATGTCACAACCCTCTTGACCCACTGCCTAATCACAAAGAAACAAGGTATGGACATTCCTGAAAAACAAGCCTCCCACCACAGGCTCCATGTGACCACATTCAGCCTATTGGGAGGCAGAGTATATTTTCAAATCAAAGAAGGTTCTCGGAGTCACTTAAGCCTATCAAAGGGCTAAGGGACAGGGAAGATCTTCAGATTCCCATTCCCACAACAATAATGAACTCATTTACCTAATGTCTCCAAAGAAACAGAATAAGACTTGAACCTATCATAAAACCAAAAAAAAATAGAGTTAAAAATTACCTCAGAGTCACCCAATACAATCCCCTTCTTTTAAAAATTAAGAAACTCAGAACTAGAGAGAAGTGATTTTCTCTGTATCACAATTGGTAAGTAGCAGAAAGCATATTTTATTTCAAGTAGCCTCACTCCAATTCCAGTATTCTTTCCACTGCCACATGAGTTCTCTTACACTCATCTTTCACAACTCCTTCAAAGCCATATGACTCTTTTAAAACCACACAAGTATCAGAGCTAGGAATTGAATTCAAGTCTTCTCCTTTTAAATTTGATATTTTTTCACACCACACCATATTCTTGCTTACGTTCATGTAATCTAAGTGTTCTTCATATGGGGTCTATGAACTTAAAAAAATTCTTGGATAAATCTATTTCCATATAATCGTTTTTCCTATGTAATCACATATATTTTATACATTTGAAAATATTATTCTGGGGGGGGGTGGAGCCAAGATGGCGGAGTAGGAACAGCACTTCCACAGCACTTCAGCCCACACCACTTCCAAACCATGTAGAAGGTGGACTCTGAACAACCTCTGGAGCTCCAGCACCCACAGAATGACACAGAGAAGCTAACCTCCTGCTGAGGACAGCCCAGCAGCCCAGAAGGGAACAGCCAGCTGAATGCACTGGGAACCTACAGCTCAGCACTCTGGGAGCCAAGCCCAGGCCCGCCTGAGTCTTGGTTTTAATCCCAGGTCGGGCAGGCGAGCAGCTGGCTGGAGGGACACCAGAACACCAGCAGTTGTGGCGATTCCAGAATTATCAACACAGATATGCCTAGGAAAAAGTGAGAGGTTAGTGCCCTATGGATTTTGGGACAAGTATTTGGGGAATGCATAGGTTTCTTCCCCTGGGGGCGAGAAAAGGCTGAAGAGACACTGCACAGACACCATTTTGCGGCTTCAGTTGCAGCTTCATCTCCTGGACTGCGAACTGTGAGGGGATCCATCGATCAATCTTGGGGGGAAATTGCTCTTGCTTTAACCTCCCTGGATCTGGATTGTGGTCTGGGGTAGAGGTCTTGGGGTGGGTATACAGCTTTCTGGAGCATGTGGAGGCTTAACAGAGGCCACCCAACAAATACCTCTGGCAGTTGAGAAGACCCCAATGTTTGGGATGGAAGCTCCCCTGTCTCATGGCAGTGCCCTACTGTGGCAACAAGCCCCAAAGTCAAATAATTAAGTGGCAACATGCCTAGGCAAAGGAAACAAAATAAACAGAAAAATGCAACATTAGACTCCTGTTTTGGAGCAAAGAGGATTGAAGCATGGAACAGGACGAGGACTGTGAGGTCAGAAATCGTGCTCCAAAAGCCCCAAAGGAAAATATGAATGGGTTACAGGCCATAGAGGACCTTAAGAAGGATTTTAAAAACCAAATAAGAGAAGTGGAGGAAAAATTGGGAAGAGAAATGAGAAGGATGCAGGAAAAGTATGAAATGAGTGTCAACAGCCTGACTGAGGAAAACAACATCTTAAAACATAGGCTAACTCAAATGGCAAAGGAGGCTCAAAAGGGCAATGAGAAGAAGAATGCCTTAAAAAGCCTAATTTGCCAGATGGAAAGAGAATCTCAAAAGCTCACTGAGGAGATTCATTACTTCAGAGTTAGACTGGAGCAAATGGAAGCTAATGACTTTATGAGAAATCAAGATGCTGTTAAGCAGATACAAACAATCGAAAGAATAGAAGGCAATGTGAAATATCTCATGGGAAAAACCACTGACCTGGAAAATAGATCCAGGAGAGACAATTTAAAAATTATTGGACTACCTGAAAGCTACAATCAAAGAAAGAAACTATAAATCATCCTTCAAGAAATTCTCAAGTAAAATTTCCCTGATATTTTAGATCCAGAGGACAAAATAGAGGTTGAAAGAATCCAGAAATCACCTCCTGAAAAAGATCCCAAAATGAAAACTCCCAGGAATATCATAGCCAGGTTCCAGAATTCCCAGATCAAGGAGAAAATACTACAAGCAGCCAGGATGAAACAATTTCAATATTGTGGAAACACAATCAGAATAGCCCAGGACCTGGAAGCTTCTACACTGAGGGATCGAAGGGCATGGAATATGATATTCCAGAGGGCAAAAGAACTGGGAATGAACCCAAGGGTCACCTACCCAGCAAAACTGAGTATTTTCTTTCAGGGGAAAATATGGTCATTCAGTGGAATAGAGGACTTTCAAGCATTCTTGAGGAAAAAAAACAGAGTTGAATAGAAAATTTGATATTCAGACACAAGAAGCAAGAGGTATTTGAGAAGGTAAACAGGGAAAAGAAATCAAAAGGAACTTATCAAAGTTGAACTATTTATATTCCTACATTGAAAAGCAATAACTGTGACTGATGAAACTTTTCCCAGTATGAAAATAATTGAAAAAGTATATATGGGCATATGAATACCTATGTGAATATGTGTCTATGTGTTTACATGTATACATGGATAGAGGGCACAGGTTGAATTTAGTGGGAAGGGATGATACTTAAGGGTTGAAGTTAAGAGGTGAGAGAGGAAAGTGGCAAGATGAGATGGGGAGAGAAAGGGTGGGCATTCTTGGGGGAGGGGAGGTTGGAAGTACCCACTTTCGAAGATGGACAGGATCAAAGTAGGCAATGGACCAGGTAGGGGGTGGGATGGGTGGGAGCAAAATATAAACAGTCTTTTACAATATATCTACTATGGTAATGTTTTGCAAAGCTAAACATGTACAATACATACTGAATTGCTTATCTTCCCAGAGGGAGTGGATGACAAGGGAGGAAGGTAAGGGATCTGAAATTCAAAGTTTTAAAATTAAACGTTTCAAATATATAAAAATAATATTATTAATATTATTTTGCATGTAATTGGGAGATAAGATTTACAGGCATTGGGGCATAGAGATTCACCTTGCCCTAATGGTAAATTTGAAGGTGGTATGGGCAAAGATATGGGAGAGAGCAGATTGGATGAGGGGATTTCTCCTGGGACTGCTCTTCTGGGATGGTGCGTAGGGGAAAAATGGGAAAAATTTTTAACTCAAAACCTGGGGGAAATGAATGATGTAAACCAGATGTTAATAAAGCATTTATTTAATTTAAAAAAAGAAGAAAATATTATTCTGAGAAGTGGTACATAGGGGTCCACCAGACTGCCAAAATTATTCTAAAATGTTATGAAACCCTAATTTAATTAAAATCCATTATGTTACAGATGAAGTTGAACTCAGAAATGTAAAGGGATTTGTAAATATCTTATAGCTGGTAAACAACAAATTAAAACCTATATTTGTTGTAATGGTTAAGGAATGTTACATTCTGATCCATTGGATTTTTCTGCACCTAAATATAATTTAATTCTAAAATCCCTTTGAATCCAAAAATTACTGAAGAAGCAAAATAGTGTAGTAGACAGGGTATAGACTTTGGATGAAAAAAAAACAAAACAGATTTTAACCGTGTAGTTTCTCTCTAGGCCTTTTAGAGCTTTCTCTGTGAAATAAAGGTCTTATCATAGGTCATTCTTAAGGTCATGCCCACTAAATATATAATTCTGTGTTATTAGTATATTTCCCATCTTAATATATCTAGTTAGATGACAATGCCATAATCTCTTTTTCAGTGCCTTAACATCATCCTTCTAATAGTAAAAAATATTGTAGAAGAAAATTCTAGCTGCAGAAGGTGCCAGAAACTGAACAAAATAGAGATCAACCCAGGATCCATTAACATAATTTACACCCAGGGAATCTTTTCTTCTGATTACTGCCTCACTCAATCTGCCCTCCCTTCAATCTAACCCCTCCATTTTCTTTCCCCTTTCTCCTACTTCCCCATAATGTAAGATAGATGAACTCTTTGTGCCAAATGTGATGAGAGTAAGGTTTAAACAATGCTCACCCAGTACTTTCTGTCCCTCTGCTGTAATAGTTCTTTTACCTATTTTCATGTGATGTAAGTTACCCTATTCTGCCTCCTTCTTTCCTCTTCTCCCAATACAATAATTTTTTCTACCCTTATTTTTTCATATCATCACATCAAAGTCAACTTATTCTCGTGCCATTTGTTTATGTATAACCATTCTCACTGCCCAAATAAAGATAGATTTCCCAAGCTTTACAAGTATAATCTTCCTGAGTAGGGATGTAAACAATTTGACCTTATTGAATAGCATTCTTTGCTTTCTTGTTTATCTTTTTATGCTTCTCTTCACTCTTGTATTTGAAGATTGAATTTTCTGAACAACTCTGGTCTCAGGAAAGATCTAAAGTTTCCTATTTCATTAAATGCGTATCTTTTCCCCTGAAATATTGTGCTCAATTTTACTGGGTAGTTGATTCTTGGTTGAAATTCCAACTCCTTTGCGTTCCAGAATATCATATTCCAAACCCTCCAGTCCTTTAATGTATAAACTACTAAGTACTGTGCAATCCTGACTGTGACTCCTTGATATTTGAATTGTTTCTTTCAGACTGCTTGTGGTATTTTCAAAATAATTCTAGATCTTTCTAGAATTTGACTACAATATTCCTTGGAATTTATGTTTTGGTATATCTTTCATGAGGTGCTCAGTGAATTACTTCAATGGCTATTATAACCTCAGATTCTAGGATATCAGGGCAGTTTTCCTTGATAATTTATTGAAAGATACTGCCCAGGACCTTTTTTTTTTTTTATCATGGCTTTCAGGTAGGCCAATAATTCCTAAATTATCTCTCCTGGATCTATTTTAAAAGTCAATTATTTTTCCAATGAGGTATTTTACATTTTCTCCTACTTTTCCATTCTTTTGAATTTGTTTGATTGATTTGGATGTCTCTTAGTCATTAGCTTCTACTTGCGCAATTCTAATTTTTAAGTAATCATTTTCTTCAGTTGGCTTTTGCATATTCTGTTCAATTTGTCTAATTCTACTTTTAATAGAGTTTTCTTTTTTCCAGTTTGGCCAATTCTATTTTTTTCAGCCAAAGAAAAACAAAGTTTGTTAAAAGTTCAACATAATGGGTACTCTTTTCTTTAAATTAAATTTTATGTTTATTTTTAGTTTATATCATTCATTTCCACAAGATTTTGAGATACAAATTTTCTCCCCATTTTTCTACTACCCACCACCCAAAAAGAGCAATTCCACTATATAACCCCTCCCCCAATATGCTGTCTTCTATATCCTCCCCATCCTTCCTCTGCATTTCTGATAGGACAAGATGGATCTCCATACACCAGTGATTGTATATCTTATTTCCCAGTTACATATAAATAACAATAATAAGAAGAATAAATAATAATTATTTTTTTTCAAAATTTGATTTTACAACTTTGAATTCCAGATTCTTTCCCTTCCTCCCTTGTCACCTGCCCTCACTGGGAAGATAAGCAATTCAATATAGATTGTGCATGTATAGTTACACAAAACATTTCCATAAGGGATATATTGTGAAAGACTGACTATATTTCCCTCCATCCTACCCCACCCCCCCACTTGTTCTATTCTCTACTTTGACTCTGTCCCTTTGCAAAGGTTTGTGCTTCTAACTACCTCCCCCCATCCTGCCCTCCTCTCCATCATCCCCCCCCCCACATCCCCTTCCCCCCTACTCTTCTGCAGGGTGAGATACGCTATTTAGTGTGTATGTCATTCCCTCCCTAAGCCAAATTCAAAGAGAGTAAGACTGACCCATTTCCTTTTGCCTTCCTGTTCTTCCCCTCCATTGTAAGAGTTATCCCTGGACTCTTCTATATGAGATAATTTAGCTCTTTCTGTCTCCCCCCATATCCTCTCAATATATTTCTTGTTCACCTCTCAATTTCACCTTTTAAATATCATCCCTTCCTATTCAATTGATCCTCTGCCCTCTGTGTGTGTATACCTGTACACATACATAAACACACTCAGATATGTATTCATATACACATATATCTCCTATAGATGCACACATTTATATTCCCTTCAACTATCCTAATACTGAGAAAAGTTTCATAAGTTACAATTATACTTTTTCCATGTAGGCATGTAAATAATTCAACTTTGATAAATTCCTTATGATTTCTTTTCCCTGTTTAACTTCTCGTGCTTTTCTTGCTTCTTGTATTTTAGTGTCAAAATTTTTTATTCAACTATTTTTTTTCATCAAGAATGCTTGAAAGTCCTCTATTCTATTGAATGACCATATTTTCCCATGAAATGTGATATTCAGTTTTGATGGGTGATTCTTTGTTTTAATCCTAGTTCCTTTGACCTCCAATTCTATTTTTTTATGAATTATTTTCTTTCATCAATTTTTGTCCTTCCATTTCCAAGGTGTTGATACTTGCATACCTCTCATTTCTTTTCCCAATTTTTCTTCTACCTCTCTTACTATGTTTTTAAAATATTATTTGGGCTCTTCCAAAAAGACTTTTTGGCTCGACACCATTTCATATTCCCCTTTGAAATTTCAGGTATAGGTAAATCGACAATGTCCTCTTCTCAGTTTGTGTTATTTTTTTTTAAATTTTTGATAATTTTTTAGTTTATATCACTCATTTCCACAAAATTTTGAGTTACAAATGTTCTCCCTATTTTCCCCTACCCACCAGCCCAAAACAGGAATCCCACTAAATATTCATTCCTCCAATCTGCTCTTTCCCATATATTTCCCCATCCCCCCTCCGATTTTCTAGTAAGGCATGGTGGATCTCTATGCCACAGTGCCTGTTTATCTTATTTCCCAGTTAAATATAAAATAATAATAATTATAATTATATACATACATACATATGTGTGTATACATATATGTGTGTGTGTGTGTGTGTGTGTGTGTGTGTGTGTATTTGAGTATAGAACTTTTAATTCCAGAATCAATCATTCCCTTCCTCCCTCATCAACCACCCTTACTAGGAAGATAAGCAATTCAATACAGGTTGTATATGTGTACTATGCAAAACATTTCCATAGTGGATATATTGTGAAACACTGACAAGACTTCCCTCCAACCTATCCCACCCCCCACTTGTTCTGTTCTCTACTTTGATCCTGTGCGTTTTCAAAAGTGGGTACTTCCAACATCTCTTTTGCCCTCTGGTTCTAAAATACCAGGGCAATTTTCCTTGAGAATTTCTTGAAGAACAATTTCTAAGTTCTTTTTTGATCATAGCTTTCAGGTAGTCCAATAATTTTTAAATTATCTCTCCTGGATCTATTTTTCAGGTCACTGGTTTTCCCAGTGAGATATTTCACATTGCCTTCTATTTTTTCATTTGTTTTGATCTGTTTAATAGTATCTTGATTCCTCATAAAGTCACTAGCTTCCATTTGATCCAATCTAATTCTGAAGGAATGATTCTCTTCAGTGAGCTTTTGAGATTCTTTTTTCCATCTGGCAAATTCAGCTTTTTAAGGCATTCTTCTCCTCATTGGCTTTTTGAACCTCTTTTGCCATTTGAGTTAGTCTATTTTTAAAAGTGTTATTTTCTTCAGTCAGGTTATTGATTCTCATTTCATAATTTTCTGACAGCTTTCTATTTTCTCTTCCTATTTTTTCCTCCACTTCTCTTATTTGGTTTTCAAAATCCTTTTAAAGCTTCTCTATGTCCTGTAATCAGCTCATAGTTTTCTTGTAAGCTTTTGGCTCAAGAGTTCTGATTTCACTCTCTTCCTCCTATTCCATGCTTTGATCTTTTCTTGTCCCCAATATAAGAGTCTAGTGGTGGATTACTCTTGCTTGCTTTGCTTCCTTTGCATGCTCATGTTGCCACTCAATTGCTTGACTTTTTAGCTTTTTTTTTTTTTTTTTGCTTTTTTTTTAAGCAATTGGGGTTAAGTAACTTGCTCAAGGTTACACGGATAGTCATTATTTATGTATGGGTGCTCATTTTCTGAGGCCGAATTCGAACCCGGGTCATCCCAACTCCAAGGCCAGTGCTCTTACTCACTGTGCCACTTAGCCGCCCCCTTTTTAGCTTTTTGCCACAGTAGATCTCTGCTACCAGAGATGGGAGATTTGTCCCAAATTTCTGTGGTTTTCTAAGTGCTGGAGCTATTAATTGGGTGCCCTCTCAGAAGCCTCCATATTCTCTTGCAAACTTGCCACATACCCCAGTACCTCCATGCTAGACAGCAATCCAGATCCAAGCAGGTTAAAGCAAGAGCAATCATCCCTCAGACTGGTTGCATGGTCCCCCTACAATCTGTAGGCCAGGAGCTCTGAAGCAGTCACATGGTGGTGGCTGCACAGCCATGGCCCCTTAGCCTCTTTTCCCTCCGGGGGTGAAGGCCAGACTGCACTCCAAAACTCCTGGTTTCTAGAGTCCACACTGCACTGACCTCTCACTTTATATTTAACATCTATAGGTTGATAAGTCTGGAAACCACCACAGCTGCTGGTGATCTGAAGTTCCTTCAGCAGGTGGCTGGTGGTAGCCACCCTGAAGCTAAAATCTCAGGCTCGTTCAGGGATTTTCTGGGCTCCCAGAGTGCTGTGCTGGCCACTTGCCAGCCTGCCAGGTGCCATCAGCAGAAGGTTAGCTTCACTCTGTCATTTTGTGAGTTCTGTAGCTCCAAAGTTCTTTTAGAGTTATTTTTAAGTGAATTGGAGGAGGTGGGAGTGGGAACCCCATGAAAGGCCTGTTTCTACTCTGCCATCTTGACTCTACCCCTCAGTTTGTGTTTTGATCTTCCCTGTCACCACCATGATGTTCTATGGTCAAGGTCCTGTTTTTCTTCTTGATTATTATTTTTTGCCTATTTAATGACTTTTAAAGTTGAGCTTCCCTTCTGGGGCACAGGGGGTACTGTTATAAGCTTATTATTCTGGAATCCAGGGACCTGGTCACTGACTTTTTGTTTTGGAGCTTCAGGTACTGGCAGCTTGCTCATTGCACTGGGGTGATCCATCCTAGTCATACTTCTTGTTGCTGGTAACAGGGGTTGGCAATTTGCCTTCTGTATTGGAGCTGTGGGCCTCATAATTTGCTGGCTGTGCCACTGGCCTGCTGAGGCAATACCAAGGGGTCTTAGTTGCTTATCTGTGCTGTGGCTAAGAGCCTCCTGCTGGCTTGTCCAAACACCATCTGCACTGTGCTGTGCTGCCCTTCTTCCTAAGTAAGACAGCCCTTTCTTGAAGTCCTTATAAGCTATCTTCACCTGGAAAATTATTTGACTGTCTTTTTGTAGATTCTGTTGCTCCAGTATCCATTTAGAAGCTTGCGTTAATGTTGCTTCTGAGGGAAACTGGGAAAGCTCAGGCAACAACCTGGCTTCTCTTCACTTTCTTGGCTCCACCTCCCAAAATTAAGGAAATGTTTGCTAAGGATAACAATGACCCTTGGAAGTTATTAAGCAAACAAACAAAAAACCCAAAACAGATTCCTCTGCCCTCTCACCCCCCCCCCCAAAAAAAAACAATAAACCTGGACATTTTCATTGTTTGACCGTAGGTGTGTTTATATTATTGTTGTTTGATATCTGTTACCCATATCACTTGAAAAAAAATTCTGGAAATTGTGGAATCTGATTAATTTCCTTTAAGGGAATGTTGAGAAATAATTGAAGATCTTTCTAAAGTATCTTTCAAGAGATACAGTAATCTCAAATATTTTCAATTTATCTCTTTCTACAGGAACTTTCTTTCCTTTCTACCAATATATGTAGGTCTCCCCAGTTCTAAAATAGTCTTTCCTTAATGCATCTATTCCTTTAAACTGTAACCCCATATCTCCTCAGTTTCACTAAAAACCTCTTTACTCTTTGTGTGAATTGTGAGGAATGAGGAAGAAGGAGTTTGCAAACAATGTTCCATTTCTTCATCACCTATTTCTTATTAATCAATAAACATTTATTAAGTCCATTAACTATGTGCCTGACACTGTGCTAAACATTCTGGATACAAAAAGAGGCAAACACTACACTTCTTGAAAGCCATATCATTTCTTTCCTCAGCAATATAACTATTTTCCCAGAACTTTTAATATAAACTCATTAGCAACAAATCCAATAGACTTTTCTCTCTATTTTGACCTTTTCTCAGCTTCTGACACTGTTGATAATTTCTTCTTTCCTTTCTTCACTTTATGACATCAAACCTGCCTAATATCCTTTCTTGCCTTCTACACACTCTTGTTCTTTGTCCTCTTCATGGTTTCTTTTTGCAGCCCCTTACTGTAATTCTTCTCTCAATTTGCATTGAACAACTTCTTTACTCTGTCCTTTGACAGTCATCCATTCCCATTAACTATTATCTTTTTGCTAATGATGTTCAAATCTACATATCTGGTTCCAATATTTAGACCAAGCTACTGAATCAAATTCCTAATAATTTTCTCAAGACCTCTAATTTAATATCCTAACTCATTATGTCCTAAGTAGAATTTATCTTTCCCCAAAACCCTCCTCACCCTTAAAACTTCCCTATATATTATTGATAATTCACAGAATCATAGAATTTGAGAGTTGGAAAACTTTAAGAGTCATGAAACCCACATTGTTGAAGAAAAGAATCTCAACTATAATATACCTGACACAGTCATCCAGCTTCTCCTTGGAGACATACAAGTAGAGGGAAAGCCCCCCCACCGACCCAATCTGAAGGTGGCTTAATATGCTTTTGGAGAGTTCCACTTGTTAGGAAGTTTTCTCCTCACATCTAGCCTAAATGTGCCTCTTTACAATTTTCAAAAATTACCCCTGCTTCTGCCACCTTAGGCCAATCAAAGTACAATCTCACACTTGATAGTTCATAAAATACTTGAAGATAATTTTCTTACCTCCCCATTCTACTCTTCTCCAAAATAAACATGATTTCTCCTTCAATTTAAATTTAGAGTGTATGAATTCATGGTCCTTTATCTTGGTTGCCTACCCCTCAACTCTATCGAGTTTATCAGTGTTATTCTTAAATGTTAAATAGTACAACCTTGGACAAGATCCTATGCAACGTGCTGTACTCATCCTGAAATTGTGAATTTAATTTTTTGGACCCAAGTATAAGACTTTACTCTTACCATTTTTGAAAATCATGTTATTAGATTCAAGTCAGTATTCTGGGTTATTAAGATGATTTCAGTTCCTAATTGCAATATGATATCTTAGTTCTCTTTCCCAGCTTTCCTTCAAATAAAAATCTGATGAACATTCCATATGTACCTTTATCTGAGTCACCACCAAACAGCACAGACCCAAACAAAGAGTCCTAAGATGTCCCAGTGTAGACTCTGAGAAGATAACATTAAACTGTTAACTGAGCATGGGAGTTCAACCAATTCTGAATTCATCCAGTTCATGTCACTTATCACTCTCTCAATTTTTTCTTCCAAAGGAGTAATTTCAGATACTTTTTCTGGAAAATTCCATCTAGTTTTTTTATATTTTCTGGGCACCAGTGCATCATTGGTGCTATCAATTTTTAGAGAAATAAGTCAATGAAATAAATCAACTTATATTAGAAATATAGATTAAACATATAAAGATGATGGTTATTGGTCTTGCCTGTTTCATTTTATTGATGCAATGCACAAAGTAACTAGCAAGCATTTACTAAGCACTTAAGACTCTGTGCCTTTTATGTGTATAACAGTATGGCAATAAAAAGTATTAGGCATAGCCCCTGTGTACAAGGAGTTAACAATCAGTCACAGAATTAATATGATAAGAAGCACTTGAAAGAATAAGACAGTATATCATAGAGATTCTACTGAGATTTTTATTAGAAACAAGCACAGAAAAGAGAGAGTAATAGTTCCTGGGGAAGTCAGGGAATGCTTTGTATATCTGACAGGACTTGAAATAACCTTTGGAATATTTGCAGGATCTAATTAGGCAGAAGGGAGGGGATATTCTAGGGAGTGTAGCTACATGAGGCAAGGCAGGAGACAGGATGGGGAATTATATATTCAATAATAGTAGGGTTTCACAATTGTTTTTCAAGTATTACTAACAGTTTCACAATTGTTTTTCAAGTATTACTAACACTTGCAGAAGACAGTTTCATTTCACTCTATTCAAACACACTTGTACACATGGATTGTCATGCCAAAAGTTCTTTTCTTGACATTTATCTATAGAGAATATATGTGCACTTGCTATATTTGTAAAAACATTACTTGTCTACATATACAAATTATAGTTATGCAGATAATCTTAGAAGTCTTGCTGAAATTTAAGCTATTAAAGCCTTGGGGCATGTGTGTGCGCATGTGTGTGTATGCATGTGTGTGTGTGTGTGTGTGTGTACAAGACAGAGAGAGACAAGAAGGAGAAGAAGAAGAAGAAGAAGAAGAAGAAGAAGAAGAAGAAGAAGAAGAAGAAGAAGAAGAAGAAGAAGAAGAAGATTCTAAAAAAGTCACATGATGTCTGGTTCTCAGATGTTTTAGTCTAGGTTTCTATAAGTGGAATGTGTACACAGATGCATCCTTCTATGTATATATGTACAAAGACATGTGTATATACATATTTAGAAATGACAATTATATAATGTGTGTTGTATATTTTTAATGCATACATATTTCTATAAATGTATATCTAAGTGGTACGTCTGCCAGTTACACACAATATGGGTGGGCATTCCATTTATAGAAACCTCTGTTGAAATACACACATCTAAAACACTTATTTAAACATATGTAGAAATCTAGGAGTTATAAATACACATCACATATTATTTAATTGTCATTTCTCAATATGCATTTCTACTATACAATCATATATATAAAAAGATATATGTGTGTATGTGTGCACACATTCCTTTTATAGAAACCTAATCTAAAAAATCTGAGACAGAGAATGTTATGCTCTCTTTAAAGTGTTTTCTCTCCTTTTTCCCCAAGTTTATCTTATTTAAATATATATATATATATATTTTTTCCTACAAAGCTGTCTGCAAGCCTACTTAGTTTCTCTCATATAAACAATCGACACTTATGTAACACTTTAAATTTGGCCAAGCTTTCTAAATACATCTCCACATGTGATACTCTGAGAGTGAGCTGACTTCCTTTCAATCAATCAATTAACAAGAATTTATTAAGCACTTAGAGCATGCCAGATAGTCTGTGATAAGCCTTGAGGATAAAAAGAAAGTAAAAAAAAAAAACATAAAAAACCCTCAACAAGCAAACAAATAAACCAGTCCCTTCCTCCATAGAGCTCATACACTAATGATGGACGCAAATAAATGTAAGTAAATAGGTACATACATGAATAAATGGAAGGTGACATTAGATGGGAAGTCATGTCTTAAGGGACTAGGAAAACCTACTGAATAGTAAAGTCCACTTTTGGCTGAATTTTGAAAGAAACTAAAGACATTAAAAGACAAAGATGAGGAAAGAGAACATAAAGGAGAGCCAGTATGAAGAAACTGAGAAAGGAAAAGGAGCATCCTTTGTACAGAACAGGAAGAAGACTGCTATCTGTGGATTTCTGAGTATATGGGAGATGTGAAGTTGGAAAAGTCAAGTTTTGTAACTTTTTGGATTTGTACAATGAGTGCAAATAGGAAATTGAAGAAAGCATGGATGTTGGGAACCTGGAGAATAAGAAAGTAATGTTGGCAAAAATAGCAGCAAGAAAATTAGGAAAAGAAGAAAGTTTGTTGGGAAGGAAAATTAATTCTATTTTACACATCCAGAGTTTAAGACACCTGAGGGACATCCAGTTTGAACTATCCCATAGACAGTGATGGAAATGAAATTAAATTTCAGAAAAGACTATGTCTAGAAATATAGATAGGAGATTCATACAGAAGATGAGAGAGAGAGAGAGAGAGAGAGAGAGAGAGAGAGAGAGAGAGAGAGAATAAGTGAACCGACAGAAAATGATGAGATAACTAGAACTTACAGTATAGAAAGAAAAGTAGAAGGCCCTTATAAAGCTTTCTGTTACAAATGTCTATTCACCGTTGCCTGATTGTACCATGTTCGTTTCTTTCTTCCTAGTTCTCCAGTACTATTGTCTTAATATGTAAGACTCTCCCCATCTAACCAAAGTATATTTATTGTGCACGTCCCAATTCAAATTTTAACTTCCTTGTATCTTTTACTAAATGCCAGAATAATGAACCACTTAATTTTGAATTGTTTTAGAAAGATTCTGAAGATTACCTGTCAGTATAAGGTACTAGATCCTGAGGTCCTCTCTTGACCTGAATTTCCAACAATTCAAGCTTTACTTTAAAGAATACAATTCTGAGGGACTGGCCATGTGGTCTGATTACTAATTACATGCTAACCCAAAAGATTATTTTATGGAGAACTTGCACAAGGCAAGTGTTCACATGGTTGTAAGAAGAAGTAGTTCGAGGATACTCTTAAGGTCTTTCTGAAGAACTTTAGTGTTAGTTATGAGACATAGAAGGCACTGACTCACAACTTCCCAGCATGGTGTGCCCACATCAAAAAAGGTTCTATACTCCATGAGCAAGATAGAATCACAGAATTCCAGAAGCACAAAGGAAACCTGAGCTGTACAAATTCAGAGTCACCACGAAATGTTCTAACAGACTACTCATGCCTGACTTGTGTTAGAGGCTTCTGAACTTCTGAATAGCTGAATTTACTGTGTATCCTGACTCCAGTATCATGATGCCATTGTTCTTCTTCAAAAACAAAAGACTAACAATTACAACAAAATTTTTAGCCACTTATAATCTTTAATTTCCCTGAACTCCTTTAGCATTTTTATAGTAGGCAGGACCATATATTTTGCTCCAATTAGACAATGTCTTAAAGTGTATGTATGCTAATTTCATATTACTAAATAGATTTTAAGTGATTTGAGGATGCAAAAGTTGTCCTAATACATACATGCATATGCATTTTGTAAAATATGTAACATGTGACAGCCACAAAAAATAGGTATAGTAGTCCCTATTCATTGACAAATTTGATATTTCTATCCTTAATTTTTGTCCTTTTCAGGGCAGAAAATAGTTCTTGTCCTCATTTATAGAACAGTGCACTGGAGAGGAGAGTAGCAAACATACCTCTTTCTAGATTATATTAACTTGGAAGAAGTAAAAATTTATAGAATTATCTCTGAAAAGAACTACACACACACACACACACACACACACACACAAACCTGAATCTTATGATAATGTCTTCTCCATTACAGAAGCAGAGTCACATTATAGCATAGAGTTTAAAGCCAAGAAACAGGCTGGAAAAATGAGAAGACATCAGAAAAAATAATCTTGACTAGAGAAAATTACTCTGATGGCAGCGAAGAACAAAATACAAACTCAAAAAAAGAAAACAAAGTTAAAACTGCTTTATAAAAAAGCCTCAAAGAAAAATATGAATTGATCTCAGGCCGTGAGAAAGCTCAAAGGGATTTTAAAAATCAAGATACATAGAGAAAAAAATGGAAAGAGAAATGAGAGTGATGCAAGAAAAGCATAAAAATGAGTCAATAACTTAGTAAAGAAGCACAAAATACTAAAGAAAACAATACATTTAATAAAACAACAAGATAGGTCACATGGTAAAAGAGTCATAAAAATCAAATGAAGAGAGGAATGGCTAAAAATCAATTACCCAAATGTAAAAGAAAATATACAAAAATTCACTGAAGACAATTCCTTAGAAAGTAGAATTGGTCAAATGGAAAAAGTGATAAGCAATTCACTAAAAAAAAAAAAAAAAAGAACTCCTTAAAAAGTAAAATTGGTTAGAAAAATCAGGTATAAAACCTTAAAAATTAGAATTCAAAAAATGGAAGCTAAAGAGTTTATGAGACATTAAAAAATAAATAAAACCAAATCAAAAGAAAGAAAAATGGAAGAAAATGTAAAATATCTCGATGGAAAACAACTGACCTGGAAAATAGATACAGGAGAGAGAATTTAGGAATTGTTAGACTACATGAAAGTCATGCTCAACACAAGAGCCTAGACATGATCTTTCAAGAAATTACCAATGAAAACTTCTCTTATATTCTAAAACCACAGGGTAAAATAGAAATTCATTGAATCCACTTAATCACCAATTGAAAGAGATTCCAAAATAAAAACTCCCAGGGATATTATAGCCAAACTGGAACTCCCAGGTGAGGGAGAAAATATTGCTAACAGCAAAATAAAAATTCAAATACTGTGGAGCCAGTTAGGATAACACAACATTTGGCAGTTTATACATTAAAACATTTCAGGACTCTGAATATGATATCCCAAAGAGAAAAGAGAGCTAGGGTTGCAAACAAGAATCACCTACTCAGTAAAAGTGAATATAAACCTATAGAGGGGAAATAGATATTTAATAAAATAGAGGGACTTCCAAGAATTCCAGATTAAAAAAAAAAGAAAAACTAATGAGAAAATTATAATTTCAAATACAATATTACAGAAAAGCATGAAAAGTAACAAAAATAGAAATCATAAGGGATACAATAAGATTAAACTGCTTACAATCCTACTTAGGAAAATTATACTTGTTACTCCTAAAAACTTTCTCATTGTTAGGACAGTTAGAAAAAGTATACATAGAAGACACATGGGTGTGAGTTGAATATGGCATATAATTATCTAAAAACATAAGTGGAGAGAAAAAAGGAATGTACTGGGAGAACAACAAAGGGAAAGATAGAACTGAATTATCTAGTCTAAAAGAGGAGCAGAAAAGCTTTTACAGTAGTGAGAATGGTGGAGGAGGTTGGTAGAAATATATGAACATTACTCTCATCAGAATTGGCTCAGAGAGGGGATAATATACATAGTTGTTTATAGAAAATTCTTAGTATACAGTAAAGCAGGAAGGAAATGGGGTAATAGAAGAGAAGGGTATGATAGAAAGAAGGGTAGATTAGAGGAGGTAAAAGTCAGAAGCAAAAGACTTTGAAGAATGTGTAGGATAAAAGGACAGAGTATGTTAAATATGGGGAAAATAATGGAGGGAAATATATAATATCATAACTGTGAAAAACTACAGCAAGCTTCTCTTATAAAGACCTCATTTCTCAAATATATAGAGAATTGATTCAAATTTATAAGAAAAAGAGCCATTCCCCAATTAATAAATGGCCAAAGGATATGAATAGTCAATTTTCACACAAAGTAATCAATGCTATTTTTTTTTGGGGGGGGGGGGCAGCTAACAATCTTGCTTTAATCAAACATGTCATTTACCTAGTTCAGGGAGAAAAGGGCAGCACCTTGAACTTCAGAGAATACAGAGGTTACAAGCAGACAAAAAATACAGACAGAGAAACAGATCAGCAGACAGGCTTCCAACTGTCTGACCATTACAACTATACTCCTAGTCAGTTACCAGAGAAGGAACACCACCATCTGGGTATTCAACGCCAATGGCCTCAATGGCTGCCTAGAATCTCTTCTGATCAAAGCACACAACTCTCCTCAGAGTGAAACCCCAATCAAAGCTATTTTTAATCATATGAAAAAATGCTCTTAATCCTTATTGATTGGGGAAATTCATATTAAAACAAGTCTGTCAGATTGGCTAATATGACAGAACATGACAAACATTTGGAGAGGATGTGGAAAAATTGAGACAATAATACACTGTTGTTAAAGTGGTGAACTGATTCTTCCTCCCCCCAATAGATTTAAAAATAGCTCTAAAAAGTTCCAGAGCCACAGAACCTACAAAAAAGAAGAAATGAAACAAAATTTCAGCCCAGAACAACTTGGAAAGATAGCAAGAAAGGTCTGTTTCTCCAGGGTAAAAGAGGAGCGCAGCCCAGTACAGGTCATGCTAGAGCAGATCTGGCCCCAGTCAACCAGGAGCAGGACTTGGGTGACTGAATCATTGGCAGCAGTGGCATTTTCCAGAGCTCTCAGCCATGAGATGTCAAAGACAATTTAGAAGCTCAGCAAGAAAGGTCTGTCATGCATAGGGAAGAGTGGAGCAAAATCTAGGACAGGCCAAACCACCATAGCCCAGGTCCCATCAAACCAGAAATAGGACTTGAGAGTACTTAAATCAACAGTAGAAGCAGTGATAGCAAGCATGGTGACTTCTAGAGCACTCAGCCAACCAATGGTAATGTGGTCAAACAACTAATCTGAAGGACATTACAGGGATCTTTTTGCTGTCAAAGACAGGACTCTGTTGCATTGCCCAAGGCCCAGGGTGAGGAGAAGAATTAGCATAACAAAGCTTGGTGGTAGCAGTAGAGGGGGTTCCCTCCTTACAGTTCCAGGACAGAAAAGCATGCTTGTGGCCACTTACAGACTAGAACACAGGCTAGGAGAGTAGTAAACACCTCTTACTAAAACATACCACCTTGGAAGAACTGGAAACTTGCAGGTGCCTAGAAATATCTCTGAAAACAGATGCACAAAAACCCTAAAGTTTGAGACAGTGTTCCCTCCACCTCAGAAGCAGAACCCTACTTTAATAAAGAGTTAAATTGTCAATTAATAGGCTGGGAAAATCATGAAAAAATTAGGCAAAAGGTTGGTAATAGAAACAGAAAAAAATACTGAAGAAGATAACACCTTAAGAAACAGACTAGGCCAAATGGTCAAAGAGGTACTGTAAAGCCAAGCATGAGCAGATTTCCAAAGGACTGCTGCTGAGAACATCTTTTCAAGGTTCTGATTATATAGTATAGTGAACTCTCTATTTATTCATTAACAAATCAGACCAAAACATTCACAGAAAATCAAAACACAGCATTCACCATGTCACAACTCAACAACTTAACACTAAAATGGCCACATAGTTTTCACCAAAATGGTCACATAGTTTAAAAACAAAGTACATTCATTTCATAAGTCCTTCATTTAATAAGTCCTTAATTCAAACATCCTTAAGGAGGAAAGCTTCCTTAATTGACACCAACTACAAATTTAAAATTCCTCCACCCATAGGTCACAATTAAGTTACAATATCATCAGTCACTACTAAGTACCTTCTTAAGGCATAGTGGAAAGTACAAAGGCCATCTACCTCTAGGTCACAAATAAGTTATAATCTCATCAATCAACATTAAATACCCAAGGAGAGGTCTTTTTTTATCTTCACCCAAGGCAGGCTCTCACCTTCTGTGGTTCCTCTTCCATGGTCCCAGCTCCTGTCCATATCCAACCAGTTGCTACCCAAATTCAAAGGCAGACAGCTCCCAGTTCCTTGTCTATCTCTTCATTCAGTTCCTGTTCCATATTGAAGCTCACAGTGTCTAGTCCACCTCAAGTCTTTATTCTAATACCAGGAAACCTAATCCAAGAACCAGAAAGTCAAAGTCATTACAGTAACCATGAAGTTGGTACACATGGTTAATGCAGTGAAAACCCACATTCCCAGGCCTTCACAACAGAACAGGTTCCCTCAAGCAGGGCTCCTTTTCTATCACCCAAGATATCTCCTCAGCCTGGTTCTTGGAAGTTCTCAGCAGAAATTCACAGAATAAAAGTCTTGGCAGAAGTTCACAGGAGAAAAGTCTCAACAGAAGTTCCCAGAAGAAAAGTCAGCAGAAGCTCCATTCTCACAATCAAAATTACTTTCAGACCTCTCCTCCTCAGCGTCCATGTGGCTTGCTCCAAGAAATTCTGGCTCTACAACTTGTGCTTTTTCCTTATATAAGGTATTAGCTTCTCTCTATTCTACTCCTTCCTTTTTTGTCCACAACAGGAGTTCATACCCTCTGTTTCTTAAAAGAGGCTTGATATAATCAACTTGAAAATAAGTTCTAAGTACCTGTTAGCTTGCTAATACAAGGAGAATCTTCAAATTCCATTAGTATTACAGGTACAAAAAGCCAAGGAGAAGATTGCTTTAAAAAGCAGAATTGATCAAATGGAAAAAAATAGGTCCAGAAGCTCACTGAAGGAAATAAACCCTTAAAAATTAGAATGGAGCCTGGAAGCTAACATCTTTAAAAGTAATGAAGAAACAATAAAACTAAACTAAAAGAATGAAAAAAAAAATAGAAAGTGTAAAATGTCTCATTAGAAAAACGACTGACCTGGAAAATAGATCCAGGAGGGATAATTTTAAAAATTATTGGACTGCCTGAAATACGTGATCAACAAATGAGCCTAGACATTATCTTGCAAAAATTATAAAGGAAAACAGCCCTGATATTCTAGAACCAAAGGATAAAATATAAATGGAAAGAATCTACCAATCACCTCATGAAGGAGACTCCAAAATAAAAACTCCCAATAATATTATAGAAAAAATTCCAGAGTTCCCAGGACAAAGAGAAAATATTTCAAGGAATGAGAAAGAAACAATTCAGGTATGGTAGAGTCACAGTCAGGATAACATAATATATAGCAGCTTCTACATCAAAGGATTGGAGGGCTTAGAATATGATATTTTGCAGGGTAAAGAAGCCAGAATTACAACCAAGAATAACCTACCTAGCAAAACTGAATATAGTGCTTCAGAGGAAAAAAGTGGATATTTAATGAGATAGAGGACTTTTAAGTATTCTTGATGAAAAGACCAGAGCTAAATACAATTTTTGACGTTCTTTTTTTTTAAAGCAATTGGGGTTAAGTAATTTGGTCAAGGTTACATGGCCAATCATTATTTATATGTGCGTGCTCATTATCTGAGGCCAGATCCTATCCTGGGTTGTCCCAACTCTGGGGCCAGCACTCTTACTCACTGTGTCACCTAGCTGCCCCAAAAATTTGACTTGCAAACAAAAGATTGAAGAGAAATATTAAAAACATAAATAAGAAAGGGAAATCATAAGGGACTTAATAATGTTAAACACTTTACATTCCTAAATTGGAAGATAATATGTTTAATTCATAGACCTTTCTCATTATTAGGGTAGTTATAAGAAGCATATATGGACAGGCCAGAGGTATGAGTAGAATATGAAGGGATGATATCTAAAATATAAAATTAAGGTGTGAGAGAGGAATGTACAGGGAGAAAGTGAAAGAGACAGGTAAAATGGGGTAAATTATCTCACATAAAAGGGGCAAGAAATAGCTTTTATAGTGGAGGGGAAGAAGAGGGAGGTGAGGGGGGGCTAAATGAACATAATTCTCATCAAAATTGGCTCAAAGAGGAAATAACATGCAGATGCAATGGGGTATAAAAATCTATCTTATCCTATAGGAAAGTAGGGAGTGCAAATTGGAAGAGGGGATAGTCAGCGGCAAAACACTTTTGATTATGGACTTGGTGAAAGGAGATAGAGAATAGAATAAATAGGGAGCAGAGCCAAGATGGCGGAGTAGAAACAGTGCGTCCAAGGCACTCTCCCCACAGATTACCTCCAAACTATGTAAAAGTGGACTCTGAAAAACTTCTGGAGCCCCAGTACCCAAAGAAGGACACAGAGAAGCTAACCTCCCACTGAGGACAGCCCAGCAGCCCTGCAGCAAGGGCCAGCACAGCGCTCTGGGAGCCAGCAGCACAGCATGCAGAGAGCTAAGCCCAGGTCCTGTGGTTTTAGCCCTAGGGCAGCCTGGCCAACAGCCAGCTGGAGGGACCCCAGAACACTAGCAGCTGTGGTGATTCCAGAATGGTCAACACAGACATACCTAGGACAAAGTGAGAGGTTAGTGCCTTATGGACCTTGGGACCAGTATTTGGGGAACTTGTCAGCTGCCTCCCCTGGGGGCTAGAAGCCACTGAGGAGACACTCCATTTTGTAGTTTTCAGAGGCAGCTCCTGGCCTGTGAACTGTAGGGAGATCCAGCAATCAGTATTGGGGGGTAATCACTCTTGCTTTAACCTCCCTGGATATGGATTGTGATCTGGGGTAGAGGTCGTGGGTGGGTTTTCAGCTTGCCAGAAATGGAAGTTTTCCCCCCACATGTTCTGGAGGAAAGTTTACCTGTCTGGCGGCCCAGGCATACTGTGGCAACAAGCACAAAAGTCAAGTAATTAAGTGGCAACATGCCAAGGCAAAGGAAACAAATTAAGCAGAAAAATGCAACCTTAGACTCCTATTTTGGGGGCAAAGAGGATCGAAGCAAAGAACAAGGGGAGGACTGTGAGGTCAGAAATCCTGCTCCAAAAGCCCCAACGGAAAATATTAGAGGGTTACAGGCCATAGAGGACCTTAAGAAGGACTTTAAAAATCAAATAAGAGAAGTGGAGGAAAAATTGGGAAGAGAAATGAGAAGGATGCAGGAAAAGTATGAAATGAGGGTCAACAGTCTGACTGAGGAAAACAACACCTTAAAAAATAGACTAACTCAAATGGCAAAGGAGGCCTAAAAGGGCAATGAGGAGAAGAATGCCTTAAAAAGCCTAATTTGCCAGATGGCAAAAGAATCTCAAAAGTTCACTGAGGAGATTTATTCCTTCAGAGTTAGACTGGAGCAAATGGAAGCTAATGACTTTATGAGAAATCAAGATGCTGTTAAGCAGATCCAAACAAATGAAAGAATAGAAGGCAATGTGAAATATCTCATGGGAAAAACCACTGACCTGGAAAATAGATCCAGGAGAGACAACTTAAAAATTATTGGGCTACCTGAAACCCATGATCAAAGAAAGAACCTAGAAATTACCCTTCAAGAAATTCTCAAGGAAAATTGCCCTGATGTTTTAGATCCAGAGGGCAAAATAGAGGTTGAAAGAATCCACCAATCACCTTCTGAAAAAGATCCCAAAGAGAAAACTCCCAGGAATATTATAGCCAGGTTCCAGAATCCCCAGATCAACGCGAAAATACTCCAAGCAGCCAGGAAGAAACAATTTCAATATTGTGGAAACACAATCAGAATAGCCCAGGACCTGGCAGCTTCTACACTGAAGCATTGAAGGGCATGGAATATGGTATTTCAGAGGGCAAAAGAGCTGGGACTGAACCCAAGGGTCACCTACCCAGCAAAACTGAGTATTTTGTTTCAGGGGAAAATATGGTCATTCAGTGGAATAGAGGACTTTCAAGCATTCTTGAGGAAAAAACCAGACTTGAATAAAAAATTTGACATCCAGACACAAGAAGCAAGAGATGCCTGAGAAGGTAGTCAGGGAAAAGAAATCAAAAGGAGCTTATCAAAGTTGAGCTATTTACATCCCTATGTGGAAAAACAATAACTGTGACTGATGAAAAGTTTCTTACTATTAAAATAATGGAAGAAGGGTGTATGGCCATATGAATACATATGTGAATGTGTGTACCTATGTTTACAGTTATATATGGATAGAGGGAATAGGTTGAATTTGTTCGGAAGGGAGGATACTCAAGGGGTGAAATTATGAGATGAGAGAGGAAAGTGGCAAGAGGATATGGGGAGACACAGGGTAGGGTAAACTCTCTCATGTAGAAGAAGCAAGGGGAAGTGGCAGCATGGGAGGGGAAGAATAGGAAGACAAAAAGGCAAAACCACATTCTCATTGAATTTGGTTCAGGGAGAAAATGACATACATAGTAAATAGGATATCTCAACCTGCAGCAGAATAGGGGGAATGGGGATGAGAGGGGGGATGATGGATGGGAGGGCATTCTTGGGGGGAGGGGAGGTTGGAAGTACCCACTATAGAAGAGGGACAGGATCATGTAGGGAATGGACGAGGTGGGGAGTGGGATGGGTGGGAAGGAATTATAAGCAGCCTTGTACAATATATCTACTATGGTAAAGTTTTGCATAGCTAGACATGTACAACATATACTGAATTACTAATCTTTCCAGAGCGAATGGGTGACAAAGGAGGAAGGGAATGGATCTGAAATTCGAGGTCTTAAAATTAAATGTTTAAAAATTTTAAAAAGAGAATAGAATAAATGGAGGGGGATAAGATGGAGGAAAATTGTTAGTAATAGGAACTGCAAAAATAAAATGAAGTAAATTTCTCTGATAAATGTCTCATTTTTCAAACATATGGAGAACTGAATCAAATCCTCAATTGATAAATGATCAAAAAATATGATCAGTTTTCTAATGAAGTAATCAAAGCTATCTATAACATATGAAAAAATTACTCAAACTCACCATTAAATGGAGAAATGCAAATAAAAACAATTCTGAGGTACAACCTCATAACTATTAGATTGGCTAATAAGACAGAAAAGGTAAATACCAAACCTGGAAGGGATGTGGTGGAAAAAATAGGAATTTAATGCGTTGTTAATAGAGTTTTGAATTAATTCAACCATTCTGTAGAGCAATGTGGAACTATGCCTAAAGGGCTAGAAAACCAAGTATACCCTTCCTCCTACCAATACCTACTAGATCTGTTATTCTAAAAGCGATTAAAAAAAGACAAAAAAGGACCTATCTGGACACAGATATTTATAGCAACTCCTTTATGGGGGTAAAGAATTAGAAGCCGAGGGGAAGCCAATCAATTGGGAATGGCTGAATTAAGTTGAGGTATGTGATTATGATAGAAAATTATTATACTATTAGATATGATGAGCAAGAAGCTCCCAGAAAAAGCGGGAATGACTTTCATAGGTTGATGTAAAGTTCAATGTATTGTTCACAAAGTTACAACAATATGGTAAGATGATCAGCAGTAAATGACTTAGCTTTTCTTAGCAGTACAATGACCTAAGACACCTCTGAAAGACTTATGATAAAAAATGCTTTCCATCCCCAGAATAAGAACAGATGATGACTGAATACAGATTCAAGTATACTTTTTCATTTTATTTTTCTTCAATTATTTATCTGTTTTCTTTCACAACATTCCTATTATGGATATGTTTTGCACTCCTACATATGTATAGGTTACATACATATGTAGCATATACATAGTATAGTGTATTGTACATATATACAATCAAATTAAAGAACATATTTCAAAATTAGTTATCAAATTGCTTGCTTTCTAAATATCCAGGGTGAAGATGGAGGAAGGGAGAGAAATGGACCTCAAAGTTTTAAAAACAAATGTTAAAAATTGTTTTTACATGTTACCGGGGAAAAATTAAAAAAAAACAAAAACTAAATAAAATGGGGCAGAGTCAAGATGGAGGAGTAGAAATAGGACTTCGAAGGGGCTGTGGCCCCCACCTCCTCTAATTCATATAAAAGGCGACTCTGAACAAACTTTGGAGCTACAGAACCCCCAAAATGATACAGAAATGCTAACTTCCTGCTAAGGACAGCCTAGCAGCAAGGCAGCAATTGGCCAGCACAGCACTCTTGGAGCCTAGCCCAGCCCTGATGAGTCAGAGGATTTCACCTCAGGTGGGCCTGACCAGCTGCCTGTTGGAGGAACTTCAGATCACCAGCAGCTGTGGCAATTTCTATAATTCTCAACCCATAGATGCTAAGGACAAAGTGAGAGTTCAGTGCAGTGTGGACTTTCAGATCCAGTAGTCTGACAGTGTGGGCTTTCAGATCCAGTAGTCTGTCCTGCCCCTTAGGCGGGAAGCCACTTAGGTGCTGTGGCTGTGCAGCCACCTCCGTGTGGCAGCTTCAGCTCCTGGCCTGCAGATTGTAGGGAGACCAAATGACCAGCCTGATGGGTAATTGCTCTTGCTTTAACCTGTTTGGATATGGATTTCTGTCTAGGCTGGAGGTCCTGGGTGTGTGACCAACTTGCCAGAGGGTGTGGAGGCTTCAGAGAGGGCACCCAACTAATACCTTCGGCAGCTGAGAAAACCCCAGTATTTGGGACGAAGCTCCTCTTTCTGATGGCAGAGTCCTACTGTGGCAAAAAGCCCAAAAGTCAAGTAATTGAGTGGCAACATGAGCAGGCAAAGGAAGCAAAGCAAACAGAGTAGCCCAACTTTACACTCTTATTTTGGGGATAAAAAGTATCAAAACATGAAACAGGAGGAAGAGAGTAAAATCAGAACTCCTGCATCAAAAGCTTCCGGGAAAAATACGAACTGTTTACAGGACATAGAGGACCTTAAGAAGGATTTTGAAAAGCAATAAGAAAAGTGGAGGAAAAATTGGGAAGAGAAATGAGAATGATGCAAGAAAATTATGAAATGAGATTCAACAAACTTTATGAAGAAAATAACACCTTAAAAAATAGAATAACTCAAATGGCAAAAGAGGCTCAAAAAGCCATTGAGGAGAAGAATGCCTTAAAAAGCTAAATTTGCCAGATGGAAAAAGAATCTCAAAAGATCACTGAAGAGAATCATTCCTTCAGAATTAGATTGGAGCAAAGGGAAGCTAGTGACTTTATAAGAAATCAAGATACTATTAAACAGATCAAAACAAATGAAAAAATAGAAGGCAATGTGAAATATCTCACTGGGAAAACCAGTGACCTGAAAAATAGATCCAGGAGAGATAATTTAAAAATTATTGGACTACATGAAAGCCATGATCAAAAAAAGAACATAGAAATCATCTTTCAAGAAATTCTCAAGGAAAATTGCTCTGATGTTTTAGAACCAGAGGGTAAAATAGAGGTTGAAAGAATCCACCAATCACCTCCTGAAAATGATCCCCAATAGAAAACTCCTAGGAATATTATGGCCAGGTTCCAGAATTACTAGATCAAAGAGAAAATATTACAAGCAGCCAGGAAAAAAAAAACAATTTGAATATTATGGAAACAATCAGGATAACACAGGATCTGGCAGCTTCTACACTGAGGGATCAAAGGGCTTGGAATATGATATTCTGGAAGTCAAAGGAGCAGGGATTTAAACCAAGAATCACCTACCCAGCAAAACTGAGTATTATGATGTGGGGGGGAAATATGGTCATTCAGTGGAATAGACAACTTTCAAGCATTCTTGATGAAAAAAAACAGAGTTGAATAGAAAATTTGACATTCAGATACATGTAGCAAGAGAAGCATGAGAAGGTAAACAGGGAAGAGAAATTATAAGGAACTTATCAAAGTTGTACTATTTACATCCCTACATGGAAAAACCATAATTGTAACTTATGAAACTTTTCTCAGTATGAACATAGTTGAAGGGAATAGAAATGAATATATATATATATATATATATTCATATGTATATGTCTATATATGAGGGTGTATGGGAGTATTAATACATATGTGAATGTGTGTATATATGTGTACAGGTATACATAGAGGGGACAGGACCTATTTAATAGAAGGGATGATACTTAAAAGAGAAATTAAGAGGGGAGAGAGGAATATAATGAGAGCAGATGGGGAAAGAGAGATTGGGGTAATCTATCTCATATAGAAGAGGCAAGGGAAAAGGGTCACAATGGAGGGGAAGAACAGGAAGGCAAAAGGGAATGGGTCAACCTTATTCTTGTTGAATTTGGCTTAGGGAGGGTATGACATACACACTAAATAGGGTATCTCACCCTACAGAAAAGTAGGGGGGGAAGGGATTGAGAGGGGAGATGATGGAAGCGAGGGCAGGCTGGGTGGGATGGAAGTTGTAAGCAGCCACTTTTGAAAAGGGACAGGATCAATGTAGAGAAAAGAACAAGTGGAAGGTGGGATAGGAGGGAGGGATATATAGTCATTCTTTTACAATATATCCACCATGAAATTGTTTTACATAGCTACACTTCTACAAACTATTTTGAATTTCTTATCTTCCCAGTAAGTGTGGGTAACAAGGGAGGAAGGGAATGAATTTGGAATTCAAAGCTTTAAAATAAAATGTTTAATATATATATATATATATATATATATATATATACACACACACACACACACACACACACACACACACACATATATGTATGTATACACATATATATATGTATACACATATATCTATACTATTATTAATATTATTTTACATGTAACTGGGAAATAAGATATATAGCCACTGGGGCATAGAGATCCACCATGCCCTACTGGAAAGTCGGAGGGGGTATGGGAGAAGATATGGGACAGAGCTGATTGGTGGAGGGGATATCTGGTGAGATAGCTATTTTGGGGTGGTGGGTAGGGGGCAAAATGGGAAGAATATTTATAACTCAAAATCTTGTGGAAATGAATGATGTAAACTAGAAGTTAATATAGCATTTGAAAAGGAAAAAAAAAACTAAATAAAAGCTAAGATCCAGATCAATTTTGTATACAGTAAAGGCAATATTGTGTGATGATCAACTGTGAATGACTTAGCTGTCCTCAGCAGTGCAATGACCCAAGATAATTCTGAAGGACCTTTGATGAAAAATGCTGTGCACCTCCCTAGAACTAATGGAGTCTGAATGCAAAATAAAACATACATTATATTTAGTTTTCTTGGGGTCATTTTTCTATATTGTATTTTACCACATGGCTAACATAGAAATGTATAAACAAACAAATAAAATAACTGCAGACAATATAAAATACTTGTGAAGTTACCTTCCAAGAAAACCCTGGAATCATATGACCAAAATTACCTTTTTATGTTTCCTTCCATTCTTTACATTCATCAAGACTTCATTATAGGAGTTTAACCATCTTCACTCATGTTATTGTATTTTCCTAAATTTTCTTTCCCTTGATGGTGAATAGGCAAGCTGAAATCTAGGCAATAGCATGAGGAGCCTTTTGTCCTTTTTTTCTGTATGGTTATTATTCTTTCAATCTTGCTTTCAGTAGCTTCATAGAAACTGACTCCTCCTAGATCTCTTATCTGGTGCAGTACACGGGCCAGAGAAGTTCACCCTTCCCAAAAGACCCTGTTTAATGATTTTAGTTGCTTTTCACAGGGGCTGACATTACTAGTGACTTTATACTTTGATCTTTAAGGTTATCCTAATACTTTTGAAACTTTGGATCTTTTTTTTTAATTAAACCAGAGCTTCTCATTTGCATTTCTGTTAGAAATTCAGCTTTCACAGCAGTATCAACTTCATTCCTCTGAGTTCACATCCTGAAAGACTGGCATTAGCACCAGGAGAGAGGTGTGAATTTCCTCAATTTATCTTAATGAGGTGCTAAACTCCACTTTTAATTATGACTACCATTCAAATGTCAACATCCTGTGGCATGAATATGCCCCTAATATGCTTTATCAGGGTAAGTCCCTTATAGTGTGGTATTTATAGAATTCTCAGCTTAAAACCATTACATTCTGATAGTGTGGGTTATGGATTTTGCAAGGTATTGAGGAATTTTGTGGGTTTCCTATAAAACCTTCTACATTCTTTGCAGAACACCTGGTAGTAAATTCCAGCACTTTGACTTCCCATTTTAATCTGATGCTGAGTTGTTAATATGAAATATTTCATGCTGAAAGCCACTTATAGCCAGCTAATTAGTAGTGGGAGAAGTGAGATTAAGGAATGGAAGTGGTAAAGTAGGGAGCCATTGAGGAACTAGGGGGTGAAAATTTATAACAGTATAACTTGGAAAGAAAAATATATGTTCCTTATCCTACCTAAATAATTCCCATCTGCTCATATTACTCACTTGGAGAGTTGTGTTTCAAGTGTCCTTTTTCATGAGATCCTACAGTTTTAAAGAGAAAAGTGGTTGGGGGTAAAGGGGAGGAGATAAACTAATGTGCCATATAGCCATGATGTTTCTTCCACCTATTTATTCCTAAATACGAAAAACTAAAGACTTTTACCATTCCTCATATAAGATTGCTGATGATCACATAATTAATAAAAATAATAGCCATCCAAATTAGAATATTAAACTCTATAATAACAATAGACCCAAATATAGTGAGAATGAGTTAATACTTGACTTTCATATGATTTTTTTTTCTTTTTGAAACATGCCACCAAAACAATGACATTGAGAACAGTTGCTATGACATATGGCATTTATCAGGGAGATAGTTTAAGCCCACTATGATTATACCTAGCTTTAAATTCATTTTCATGTCTCTAGAAAAAAAATCTAAGGATGGTTTGCAAATTAGAGGGGAAAATTGAATCAAAATATCTAACAAATTATTTTATGTAGAAAGATCATTTAAATCTATGTAGCATTCCTGAAAAACACATGAAATAGCTTATTCATCTCATGGAAACATTCTCTAATATTTAAATTGATATTTGATTTCAATAAGTTCAAAATTCTCCTAGACCTATTCTTGACTTCCTCTGGACTTGAAAAGTTTCCCCCTCTACTGCAACCTCATCCTGGAAATTCCCTCAATATCTGGTGCCTCCTCAATCCCTACAATCATGCCTACCATCCCTATAACCCACTAGCTATGGAATATTCTTCCAGAAGGCCTCCTGAGCTACATTGGTGAGTGCCTCCTTAGGCCTAAATTGTGTGCAGGGAGCAAGACTATTGCTTTCCTTCTCTCCCTGAACCTGTTCCTCACTTTCTTTTGACTTCAAAACCATGCCTCTATAACATCATCCTTCACACCTCATAACCCTTGCCTTTTCAACCTTCCTTTCACTTGTGTTCAAATGTAAGCTTCTTGAAAACAGGGATTGTCTTTCTTTTGACATGTATTTACATTCCTAGTTCTTAGCAAGTGCCTGACAGATAGTGCTTACTGGATGTTTGTTTCCTTGCTTCCTTCAAAAATTCTTAATATAGCCTCAGCCAAGTCTTTTAGCTAGAGCCCAGAGTTGAAATTGTATCAACAGCTGATGGAAAAACTTGCAAATCTATTGGAATTCTACTGAGCATAAAATTATCAATGAGAAAACTTTGGTTGAATATGTTAAGAATCTTACTGGCATCCTGCAATCAAAGCTTTATAGGAATAACATTTTCAAAACAATTAACATCTATACATGGTGAATATTGACTTACTCCTCCAGAATTAAAAACAAACAAAAACAGATATGGAAAATATCATTTTTAAAAGTACCATATTAATGAAAGACAGAACCCATCATCATGTAAACAGTCTAGAAAGATTTGCACTCACTTGCCAATGAGCAGAAAGAGTAATAACAAATATTCTCTGAACACATAATAAGAGGTACAGAAATATTTTGGAAGAAGACATCACTCCACTAATTAGCAATGAATGTTCATAATAGAAACATCCCATTATAATTATTAAATATAAATGATAATGTTTTATCTCCACATACACTTTCAGAAAAACCAAAGAATAGAATTAAACCATTATGGATTACCTATACATGAATTCTGCCAACAACATGTCAACAACAAGGTGGCATATAAATGATTTATAATTGTAATTCAGGACCAGGATATCACTAGCAACAAAAACAAAAGAATACTTTTAAGGAGGCTCTCTTAATGATCAATGTATATTATATAAGGAAAAGGTAGAAATTTTGCAAGACATTGATTAAGATTTGTAAAATTTAGCACAAACAAAGATGTAATAAACATTGTAGTTAGAATTATATATCAGAAATACACTATCTCTCTTGGACTAACAGATATAAATCCTCCTACAATAAATATGGACCTCAAAATGACCTAGAAACCTCAAACAAGTAATTTTAATTCATCTGAAATTCAATTTTCTCAACTTTAAAATAGGGACAATAAAACACATACCCTTGAGCATTAAATGAGATAATATAAGTAAAACTTTGCAAATCTTAAAATACTATATACATATGAATTATTGTTTCTCTAAAATCCATTTGGATATCACGAATGTGTTTTCCACTAATGTGTCACTTTTATCAGAATATCTTCCCGATATTCAAAAATCAAATTGGTATTCATCAAAACATCTCATGAAGATAGGAGTAAGGAACATGTCCTTAGATGGAGACCCATCTGAATTCAGTAGAAAAATAGGGAAACCAGGTGCCCTCTTTGGAACAAGAATAGTTATGATAACTATTGTGGGAAAAGTTTGCAGGGAGTATCTTCCATATGTGCATTTCATCAGGATTGACCAGAAGAGACAGTTATTCCAGGTACAGAGCCAGTCTTACAAAAACCCTGCCCATTTATTAGATTTTTATTTTTATTTTAATGTCATGCCAAGAATAAATGGGACTTTAGCAGAGGTGAAGGCATTTTCACCTAGAAGCAGAAAGCATGATTTCTATTAGGAAACTAGTATGTGGATTTCATTGATTTCATTACTTTTGGATCTCTCAAGGAAACTGACCTTTTCTTAGTTCATTGAAGAGAGGGGGGATAAAGTGAGAAAAATGAAGGAGAAAGAGAAGCAATGAATGAGTTAGTAAGGGATGGAAAAAATACTAGACTTGGCTTCATTATGGGCCTTTTGTCTGAATCATGCATGTCCCACCTCAAGTATCACCTTGAGCAAGTTCCTTTCCATTTCTGTACCTGTTTTCTTATTTGAAATAGATATTTTAGACTAGATGAGCTCTAAGGTTCTATTCAAATCTAAATCAATTTGCACGTATGTTTGTGCAAATAGACGAATTCAATTTTCCTACTTTCAGGTAATTGGAAGAAGAGGGTTTTATTAGATATGGTTAATAATAGCATTATGGAGTTACATAACATTTAGCAGTTATAAAGCTCTTTCACACCCATTATTTCACTTGATCATAGGAGCTATCCTAGGAGACAAGCATGGCATGCGTTACTACACCTGTGCTATAGATCAAAAAAAAAAAAAAAACTGAGAGCTAGAGAAGTTACATGATACAATATACCATTTATTAAGGACCTATTATGGTACTGTGCTAAACTGAGTATAGAGGGGCACTGAAAGTCAGGAATGCCTGAAATCAAACATTTAGTAGATGTGTGATTTTGAGTAAGTAACTTAATTTCTTCCCTGTCTCAGTGTCCTCCTCTGTAAAGTGGGGATAATAACATCACCTATTTCACAAGGTTGTTGTAGGACAAAATGAGATAACATTTGGAAAATGTTTTGCAAACTTTGAGCACTGTATTATGAATACTGTTATCATCATCAACAGTCATCGTTATTAATAAATATAAAAACAAAACAAGGGGGCAGCTAAGTGGCGCAGTGAGTAGAGCGTTGGCCCTGGAGTCAGAAGGACCTGAGTTCAGATCTGGCCTCAGACACTTAATGCACACACAAACAAAAACCTAGCCGTGTGACCTTGGGCAAGTTACTTAACCCCAATTGCCTTTCAAAAAGCAAAAACAAAAACAAAAACAAAACAAACAAACAAAAAAAAAAAAAAACCCAATCCCTGATAACAAGGAGTTTATGCTTTACTGGGGATGCAAGAAAAGGGGAAAGATAAACCTATTCATCGTGTAAGAGCCAAGAATCAATCCCAAGCCTTCTGTCTGTCTCCAAATCCAGTGCTCTTCTGCACAATTTTGCTTTCCTTTGTAACATTTATGGTATTATGAATTGTATTAGTAACTTTTAAATACTGTTGCAATTATCTACCACTGGATAGAATGCCCTACATAGAA
Source organism: Gymnobelideus leadbeateri (assembly GCA_011680675.1). Classification (NCBI taxonomy): domain Eukaryota; kingdom Metazoa; phylum Chordata; class Mammalia; order Diprotodontia; family Petauridae; genus Gymnobelideus; species Gymnobelideus leadbeateri. The sequence goes on from WOXC01003315.1 coordinate 128,778, forward strand.
TCCTTTGACAATTTAGACCAATATGAAGGTCCAAAGTATTTTTAAAAATATTTTTAATTAAATATTTTAAAAATATTTTTGTGAGGTAATTTGGGAGAAGGTGGGGAGGACTATATAGATTTTAACCCTTTCTCCTTTTTTGGTGTTGTTTTTCAGGTAGAAAACTAGTTTGGGGCAGGGTGGGGGGGGGAGGTTGATGAAGTAGGCCTTATGGGTAGTTATTGTACTACGATAGTCTCTAGCAAACGGTGTCTTTTTCCAAAGAAAGAGTTGATTTAATTAGGATTAGGATCTATATCTTTAGATAATTTTTTTCCTGTTACATTTAAATGGCCTGGGTCTTTATATGTGTCTGTGTATATACTCATGTGTTCTTGCCTATGGTAGGAGGAAAGGTGATGATAAGAAAGATGAAGATCATTTAGCAGAGCTTCTAAATGACTATGATCAAATGAAGACATGAAAAGATGGGGGCAGGGCATGGGCAACAAAATAGAGGTGGAGAGCCCAGAAAGGAAGATAGAAGACCAATGAAGACAAACTGTTTACTCCTTCACAATGTGGCTTCAGCCCAGGCTTCCTCAAGGTTATTAAGCTGGGAATCTCTCAACATCTCTAAATTGCTCTCAGTTTTCTAAGGAAACATATCATTTATTCCAATATGCAGATTTCTTAACTGGCAGACAATTAATATGATATTTTTGTTAGTGGCTAGATTTTTATTTTATTTTAATGTCATGCCAAGTATAAACGGGACTTTAACATAGGTGAAGGCATTTTCAGCTAGAAGTCTCTGTTTGGTTCCAACTCTCCTAGGTGGGCCATCTTGAATATGTTAAAGCAATTAGGTGATCATGCATTTTCTAATTGACGAAAAATGTTAATAGTACCTTCAAAAAATCTCTCACTCTTCTTTTCAGCAGTACAGAAATGGCTGCCAATGGAGCATGCATGGAACAGATGCCAAAAGACAGCTTGGAAACCTCCAAAAAGCTTAGAAACAAGAGTTGCTATTCATCCATATGGCAGGCTCAGCCCTGGCATATCAAGCTCCTCCTTTAGGTTGCCAAGGAGCTGAAATGGTATTCAGAACGGATCACTTATTTTATAAAACCATTAAACATTTTATGATCCCCTTTACATTAAGATGGAAGGGTAGACACCCATAGCATGGACTTTAAACCCTTTTCAAAGAGTGTGAAATTGTTTACATTAGACTACTTAATTTTCTAGGTTCTCTAAAGGTTAGTTTTAAAAGATTGGAATATCTAAAATGTGTTAGGAGAAAATTGAGTAGCACTTCTCTTAAAGAGAAACCTCCATTCTTAATGGAGTTCCCCAACCTTCAGAAGATGGCCTGTTCATTACCCTCTGTTGTACATTTTATCATTCCATTCTCTTCTATACACTCACATACATACCTGAAAATTCCTCCCATTCCCTTAGAGACACTCAAACTATATTGATTCTTTTGGAACTAATTCAAGTCCCATCTCCAAAATAAAACCTTCTATGATTGCTACAGCTGATATTGGTCTCTATCTTATAACCTAATAATCTGTATTGGGGGAGAAAAAAAAAGAGACCACATATTATTCTGAATTGCTTACTAAGTATGTTTTACACTTTAGCTTTATCTCCCCCAAAGAATCTGGTAACTCTGAGAGCAGGCTTTCTGATTTATAATTCTTTGGTTATTCCATGGCACTCAACTTCATATTAGGAATTTAGTAAATAATAATAAATTGATTGATTGAGATGGGAGAAAAAAAGAAAGGTTTTCTCCTCCTTAGTTGTATGTAATAGTAATAACAGTAACAACTAACATTTACATAGTCTTTTAAGGGTTGCAAAGAAGTTCACATACTCATTGAATCCTCACAACAACCCTGTGAGATAAGTGCTATTATAATCCTCATTTTACAGATAAAACTAAGAGAGGTTAAGTGACTTATCCAGAATCACTCAGCTAGTGACTTGTGCATTTCCTTGTGCATGGTGAGTGACTTCCTTCACTATAAATATATATTATATGTAAAACAAATATATATGTAATAACTATATAATAAATAATATAAATATAAATTAATAATAAATAAATGTATATTAAAACTACTTTATATAGACCCTGATTTACCATATCCTTGTTATTGATTTTGAAATTCAGATGATTATCACTTACAGATGGTATTGGTTCTATGTTAAAGGAATCCCAGGAACATACCTAATACTATACAGATTTGCGATTGGCTTGATAGTATAGGCTTTATTGGATAGAAAACATAGAGATATAGAATACGTAGAGACAGAAAATATATAGAGATAGAAAACATAGAGATAGAAAAAAGTCATGTAGGTCCCTAAGGAGTCATTGCTTTCAGATAGAATCCTTATCAGTCCAGAAATCTAGGTATACAGCTGCTAACAGTGGAATTTCCTCTACATTCATCTAGACTTAAGTTATAGGAGGAGGGAAGGCTTTGTGGCTTCAATAAAGTCTGTAGTTACAGGATCATAGACAAAGGAGACCTGGCTTAAGCTCAGGTTGGACCACAATACATTTACAATGCAGATTTTTTTCTTCAACATGGAGTCAAGTATTAGACTGACTCTCAGAGTTAAGTGATATATGGAGGCTCAGGAAGACAACATTGGCTCTGACCAATAACCAAGGTCACAATAAGGATATTTTTAATTTTCTATGTAAGCAGGGATTAACTTGTTTTACACATTTGGGGGAAGGAAGGTCTTATATTTATTTTTCTTATATTTAATACTCGCAATAAGTATAAACTGACTGATTTGCTATCTATTTCTTACAATGGTTGATTAAAAATTCTTTCTCTCTTCTCAAGACCTTATTTGTACCTCAGTTTTAGTCCCTGATCCCCATATCAGATGAGATGATCTAGCCTTTTATATTTAATTGAAAACTAAAATTATTTAATTTTGAGTTCATTAATTCATTCTACATATCTCAATTCTTCTAAATTATTTTTAGTAGAATTGGGACGGGGAGGGTAATTCATATGTATGGTAGAGAATACTACACTCATCCCAATTGATGTAAACACAGAAGGCCCAGATTTTATTCAATTAATTAATCAAAGGTAGAAACTAAGTATGAACAAGTTTTTAAATTGGAAGTAAATTGGTTTTATCTTGAATAATGTCAGATAGAAGAAATATCTCATAATTGACTGAAAGAATCAAATAAAGCCCTGGGCCTCTGTATAATATAATAATTCATTTAAGAAATGTGTAGTCAGGTTTTAAACCAGTCAAGTTTCCTTATGTTTTCAGGTTCAGAGGGCCCTAAAGAATCATTCTTAAATAGTTAGCAGAGGGGCAGCTAGGTGGCACAGTGAGTAGATCGTCGGCCCTGGAGTCAGAAGGACCTGAGTTCGGATCTGACCTCAGACACTCAATGCACACGAAAACAAAAACCTAGCCGTGTGACCTTGGGCAAGTTACTTAACCCCAATTGCCCTCCAAAAAAAAAAAAAAAGCTAAATTGTTAGCAGAAAGTGTGTGTGTGTGTGTGGTAGGGAGAAGATTAAAGGGGAAAGTGATCCCTAGGTAGCATGAAACTGCCACCACCCCCACTGACCATGTCATAAGAGGCATTGGACTAGTATGGCTCAAACCAACAGGATAGAGAGACATACAGAAGGTAAAGGACTAAGACAGATACAGAGATCTGAATAAAGATAGCAATCAAATGGATAAAGCAGCTTCCAATCAAGGACATGACCCCATGAACCAAAAAAATAAAATAAAATAAAATAAAATGTGGGTATGGATCCAATAAAGAAATTCTAATAACCATGACTTGAGTTTGCACTTTGGTCACATATGTTCTTTATCTGTACATCTAATTAGATTCTATAACTATTCTGGGGTTTAGGGTGTGTTCAGGGAAGACTAGTACCTCTGGTGTGAAGGCTGCTGAGCCCTTTGAGGGCTCCTTTGCACCTTTGGTGTCCACCTGTTCCATTTAACTCTCACCTGTGGCTCCAAGAAGCTGTAGCATGGCCAGTGACCACAGCCTGCTAAATTCTTTTGGCAGGGGGGCATTAAACCAGGTTGAGGGTAACCGAGGGCTCTCAAAACTGTTGGTGAGTTAGGGAGATGCCTACCCCAAGCATGTATAGATTTCCCCTGCTAGAATGAATGGATGAGAACAATTTGTTCCAACAGTCACCAAGGCAGATGCAGATATAGAGGTCTTAGAGCTTGGTTAGACAACAAAGACACCAAGGTCATCCATTGCATCTTGAGCCATCACCAGTTGTCTTGATTCTGTCCTGCCACTGGACTGTGAGGACTCTGGAGGTGAAAGTGAGGCTGATGACTTCATGCAATTCTGCCTCACTTAAATCCAGTTTACGCACAAATCAAAAGACACCACCCATATCATTTTACCGTTTTATCTATTTCGAAGTCCTGTGATGACCGGCAAGTGCTGAAGCAGCAGGTACAGATGGAGTAGAGCTGTAGTTGCGATGTTGCACACAGGTGGCCCAGGCCATAGTGTCATTTTTTCAGTGGAAGCAGCGGTGGGATTTGGAAGCCCCTGGGTGTCTGAGCAGCCCTTTAACGATCCCACTGCTCCCCTTCTGGTGTGAGGAAAGGGCTAGAAAAAGTGCCCTGAATTGTTCCTGCTTACTCAAGCCTGATTACTGCAGCAGGCAGGGAATCCCCTTCTGTGGTCCAAACACACACACACACACACACACACACACACACACAGTACAAAAAGGTCTACAAAGATGATTCCACTCACTATAGGCACAGAGAATGCCCTCACACTTATAGACAACACAAAATGCAGTAGGCTTGAAAGATGAATAGCTCTTGTTGCAACAGAACTCAACAGGTATCACATTCAAATAGCACACCTGAGTTAAACAAGGCTGGTAAATAAAGGTCTGCTTACTAAATAATAAATACATAAATACACAATAATAATAAATAAATAAATACACATTTTCCATAATATAATAATATAAATAAATATAATATAATATATATCCATAATATAATAATATAAATAAATATATTATAATAAATAAATAAATACACAAATAATAAATAAATAAATACACATTTTCCTGGAGTAGATGAAGTGAAGGGAAGCATTGTGAAGCTGGTGTAAGTTTTGCAATCAAAACTAATCTAGTCCACAAGCTTGTATGCCTACCAAAAGGAGTGAATGACCAGCTCGTGACAATGTGATTGTTACTTGCAGGAAAATGTCAAACCACCATGATCAGTGCCTATTCTCCTGACCTGGAGACCCTTAACATCAATGTGTGAAAAGAAGACAAGCTTATTGGGGCAGGTAGGTGGTGCAGTGAATAGAGCACCAGCCAGGAAGTCAGGAGGACCTGAGTTCAAACCCAACCTCAGACACTTAAAACTTACTAGCCATGTGACCCTTGGGCAAGCCACTTAACCCTAATTGCCCTGACCTCCAAAAAGCAAAAATAAATAAATAAACAAACAAACAAATGAATGAATGAATAAATGAGTGAATGAATGAATGAATGAACGGACAGACAGATAGATAAATGAATGAATGAATGAATGAATGAATGAATGAATGAATGAATGAATAAAACACTTATAATTCTGGATGAGTTTAATGCTAGAAGAGGCTCAGACTCTAAGACTTGGCAGGGAGTCATAGGGAGGAATGGATTTCGAAATAGAAACAGCAATGGTCACTTACTACTGAAGACTTGTGCATCTCATGATCTTCTTCTCATAACCAAAAATGTCCTCTATTTCCCTAAACGGAATAAAACTTCATGGATCCACATTCACATTGGCATTTAATATACTCTGACTGTAAGGGGAAGAGACAAACAGGATGTGAGAATGGCAAAGTCAATCTGTGGCATAGAGTACTGGACTGATCATAGGCATCCTATCCAAGCTGAATATTCTATTTCAACAAAAGCTACATACCCAAAGCAAAATGATTACCAGAAGACTTAATATTATCAGATTAGAGCATGTCTCTGGGCAGAAACAGTTTATTGCTAACTTGGAGGGAAAGTTGAGCCAATACAGAGTTGGCAACAGTGGAGCAGAAAAGGAGTGGGTAGATTTCAGCAATTTGGTGTATAGCATTGTATCTGCTCATCTGGGTCAGAATACTTGCAAACTTCAGGACTGGTTTGATGAAAATGATGGGGAAATTCAGAAACTGCTAAATGAAAAATGAGAACTCCATAGGATTTACCAGCAGGTTAGATCATCTATCTCTAAGAAGGCAGCATTTAATTCCATGAAAAGAAAATTACAAGTTAAGTTTAGAGACATATAGGATTCTTGGCTCAGTAAGAAGGCAGATGAAATTCAGTTTTATACCGATAGTAAAAATCCAAAATGCTTTTATGATGCCCTGAAGGCTATTTATAGGCCAAAGTCCTATTGTGCATCTCAAATACTCAGTGCTGATGGAGTCACATTGGCCAGTAATAAGGACATGATCTCAGAGAGATGGAGTGAAAATTTGTATAGTACTCTAAACTGACCATCATCAATCAATGCTGAGTCAGTGACCATTTATCTCAGGTTGAAGTCAACCCCTCCCTAGATGAAGTTCCAACTGAAGAAGAGACTTTGAATGTCATTAGACCCCTTTCATGTGGCAAAATACCCAGTACTGACTCTATTCCAATTGAAATTTACAAGGCAGGGTAGCTAGGTGGCGCAGTGAGTAGAGCATCGGCCCTGGAGTCAGAAGGACCTGAGTTCGGATCCGGCCTCAGACACTTAACACACACACAAAAACCTAGCCGTGTGACCTTGGGCAAGTTACTTAACCCCAACTGCCCTCCAAAAAACAAAACAAAATGAAACAAAACACACACACACACACACACACACACACACACAAAGAAGTTTACAAGTGGGTCCATTGCTCATACAAAAGATGACTGAACTTTCCCAGGTTATATGGCAAGAGGACATTATCTCCTAGGAGTTCAAGAATACCTCCATCACCCACCTCTATAAAGGTAAAGGAAATAGATTCTTCTGGATAATCATGGGGGAAGGGTGTGACTCTCTTAGTCATTGCTGGCAAGATTCTTTCCAGAGTTCTCTTAATAAGCTGACCCTTCATCTAGAAGATGGTCATTTCCATGAGAGCCAATATGGCTTCAGAAATGGCCAGGGAACTGTTAATATGGTGTTTGCTGCCCAACAACTCCAAGACAAATACCAGGAGCAGAACTGAGGTCTCTACACATTTCTAGATCTTACAAAGGCTTTTGATACAGTCAGTCATGAGGGCTTATGGAAAATTATGTCAAAATCTGGTTGCCCAGAGAAGTTCATCAGCATTGTACGTCAGTTTCATGACAGCATACTTGCCTGGTTCTGGATAATGGACAATGCTTTAAAGGCTGTGTGCTTATTCCCATGTTTTCTAGCATGGTGTTTTCAGCCATGTTGTCAAATTATTTCATCAAGGTCAGTTACCATACCAATAGTAAAATCTTAAACTTGAAGAGGCTACAAGCCAAGACCAAATTGGAGGGAATGTTAGTTCGTGATTTTCTGTTCACATGATTGTGCATTCAATACAGTTTCTGAAGCTGAGATGCAACAAAGTATGGATCTATTCCCTGTTGCTTATGCTAATTTGGGCCTAACAATTATCATCAAGAAAACACAGGTACTCCATCAGCTACCACTATACCATCCATACATGGAACCAGGTTACAGTAAATGGAGAAGTTCTCAATGCTGTGGATGAGTTCACTTACCATAGTAGTATACTTTCCTGTGATGTACACATAGATCATGAGGTTGACTTACATAGTGCTAGAGCTAGCTCAGCATTTGGGAGGCTGTGAAGGAAAGTATGGCAGATAAGAGGTATTAGACTGATTACCAAACTATAAGTCTTCAAAGCCATTGTTCTGACCTCATTGTTGTATGTCTATGAAAGCTGGATATGCCAGGAAACTGAATCAATTCCATGTGAATTATTTTAGGAAGATTCTGAAGATCACCTGGAAGGCTAAGATACAAGACCGTAAGGTTCTATCTGAAAGTAAACTGACAAGCATTCAAACTACTTCAGAGAGCACAACTTTGATGGGTTGGCCACATTGCTCAAATGCAAAACATACTCTTTCCAAAAAGACTATCTTATGGAGAACTCACACAGGGCAGGTATTCACATGGTGGTCAGAAGAAGCTATAGATGGATACTCTCATTGTCTCTCTTAAAAACCTTGAAATTAATTGTGTTACGTGAGAGACACTAACAGACATCGTGGTGCATATGTATGTGTGTACATTTCATATATATTAAATAGCTACATACATGTGTGTATGTGGGCAAAATGCACAAATTTTGAGAATCCACTTCAAATATTTACATGTACTATTTATGACTGTGGTAGAACTTTCTAAGCTTGCATTAGTCTGATTAGCAACAGTTGGACACAAAAAATTGACTACTGTAGTGATATCATTTTGGTCCTCTTCAAGAACAACGGACAACAGCCACCAGTGTGGTTAGAAACAATAACTGTGTCTTAAGTTTAAGGTGATTCTTTTTTTTTTAAATTTAACAAATGCTTTATTAACTTCTGGTTTACATAATTCATTTCCACCAAATTTTGAGTTACAATTTTCCCCCATTTTTTCCCTACCCACCACCCCAGAATAGCAGTCCCACTAGATATCCCATCATCCAATCTGCTCTCTCCCATATCTTCTCCCATCCCCCCTTCGACTTTGCCATTAGGGCAAGGTGAATCTCTGAGCCCTAGTGCCTGGACATCTTATGTAACATTTAATTTTAAAACTTCAATTTTCAGATCCATTCCCTTCCTTCCTTGTCACCCACTCCCTCTGAGAAGATAAGCAATTCAGTAAGTGTTGTACATGTATAGCTATGCAAGACAATACCATAGTAGATATATTGTAAAAGATTGCTTATATTTCCCTCCCACCCATCTCACCTCGAATCTGGTCCATTCCCTACTTTGATCCTGTCCCTCTTTGATAGTGGGTATTTCCAACCTCCCCTCCCCCCAGAATGCCCTTCCCCCTCTTACCCCCCTTTCCCCTACTCTCCTGCAGGGTGAGATATCCCATTTAGTATGTATTTGATTCTCTCCTTGAGCCAACTTCAGTGAGAATATGGTTTTGCCTTTTTGCCTTACTGTTCTTCCCCTGCCCTGCAAATACTTCCCCTTGCCTCTTCTACATGAGATAGTTTACCCTACCCTGTCTCTCCCCATCTCCTGTTGCCACTTTCCTCTCTCACCTCTTAACTTCACCTCTTAAGAATCATCCCTTCCCATCAAATTCAACCTGTGCCCTCTATCCATGTATAACTGTAAACATATGCCCATATACACTTCTTCAATTATTTTCATACTGAGAAAGGTTTCATCAGACACAGTTATTGTTTTTCCATATAGGAATGTAAATAGTTCAACTTTGATAAGTTCCTTTTGATTTCTTTTCCTTGATTACCTTCTCAGGCATCTCTTGCTTCTTGTGTCTGGATGTCAAATTTTCTATTCAATTCTGGTTTTTTCATCAAGAATGCTTGAAAGTCCTCTATTCCACTGAATGACCATATTTTCCCCTGAAACAAGATACTCAGTTTTGCTGGGTAGGTAATTCGTGGTTTTAATCCCAGATCTTTTGCCATGTGGAATATCATATTCCATGCCCTTCAATGCCTCAGTGTAGAAGTTGCCAGGTCCTGTGCTATTCTGATTGTGTTTCCACAGTACTGAAATTGTTTATTCCTGGCTGCTTGTAGTATTTTCTTCTTGATCTGGGAGTTCTGGAACCTGGCTATAAAATTCCTAGGAGTTTTCTTTTCAGGATCTTTTTCAGGAGCTGATCAGTGGATTCTTTCAACCTCTATTTCACTCTCTGGGTCTAAAACATCAGGGCAATTTTCCTTGAGAATTTCTTGAAGGATGATTTCTAGGTTCTTTCTTTGATCATGGCTTTCAGGTAGTCCAATAATTTTTAAATTATCTCTTCTGGATCTATTTTCCAGGTAGTGGTTTTTCCCATGAGATATTTCACATTGCCTTCTATTCTTTCATTTGTTTGGATCTGTTTAACAGCATCTTGATTTCTCATAAAGTCACTAGCTTCCATTTGCTCCAGTCTAATTCTGAGGGAATGAATCTCCTCATTGAGCTTTTGAGATTCTTTTTCCATCTGGCAAATTCGACTTTTTAAGGCATTCTCCTCCTCATTGCCTTTCTGAGCCTCTTTTGCCATTTGAGTTATTCGATTTTTTAAGGTGTTATTTTCCTCAGTCAGGCTGTTGACTGTCATTTCATACTTTTCTTGCATCTTTCTCATTTCTCTTCCCAATTTTTCCTCCACTTCTCTTATCTGCTACTTAAGGTCCTCTATGGCCTGTAGCCAGCTTGTATTTTCATTTGGGGCTTTTGGTGCAGGAGTTCTGACCTCACAGTCCTCCTCCATGCTTTGAGCCTCTTTGCCCCTAAAATAGGAGTCCAATGTTGAATTTTTCTGTATATTTTGTTTCTTTTGCCTAGGCATGTTGCCACTTAATTACTTGGTTTTGGGGCTTGTTGCCACAGTAGGACTCTGCCACCAGACAGGAGAGCTTCCGTGCCAAATGTGGGGTCTTCACAATTTCCCTCTGGTTGGGTGGCCTCTGTAAAGCCTCCACCCACTCTGGCAAATTGGATACCCACCCCAAACTTCCACCCCAGACCACAATCCAGATCCAGGCAGTTTAAAGCAAGAGAGATTAACCCCCAGACTGATTGCTGGATCTCCCTACAGTTCACAGACCAGGAGCCAGAGCCACCACTGACGATGCAAAATGCCTTTTGTGCTGCATTTCTTAAGCAGCTTTTTGCCCCAGGGAAGGAAGCTGACAGGTTCCCCAAATACTGGTCCCAAATTCCATAGGGCACTATCCTCTCACTTTGTCCTAGGCATATCTGTGCTGATAATTCTGGAATCGCCACAGCTGCTGGTGTTCTGGGGTCTCTCAAGCTGGCTGCTGGCCCAGCCACCCTAGGACTAAAACCAGGCCTCACAGGAGCCTGGGCTCAGCTCCCAGAGTCTGTACCCAGCCCACTGTGCTTCCTGCTCTCAGAGTGCTGTGCTTGCCACTCCCTGCAGGGCTGCTGGGTTCTCCTCAGCGGGAGCTTATTTTCTCTGTGTAGTTCTGTGGGTGCAGGGGCTCCCAAAGTTGTTCAGAGTCCCCTTTTACATTATTTGGAAGTTGTGTGGAGCAGAGCACCTTGGAAGTGCTGTTTCTACTCCGACATCTTGTCTACACCCCCATTTAAGGTGATTCTTAAATGACATAGGAAATATATTGGAAATAACATAAATTCCTGAGTGATTTATGCCAATGATTATTATTTGATGGGGGCAATATTTTTGACTAGCCATTCTTACTATATCACCTTAATATACATCTTTACTAAAATCAAATTGAAATAATTGGGTAATAGTTGATAGAAAATACACTGATAGGGGCTCAGGAGTGTCAGTAGTAGAACTCTGGTTGTAATAATGATCTGAATGTGGAGAATCAACCCACCAATGTGAGGGAGAAATGGTAAAATAGCTCCACATTGGTTACTCCACTCCTGAACACAAACACAGAATCTATAAAAAGAGAAAATATTGCTGTCAAAGAGGTCATGCATGAGAACAGAGAAATCAGTGGACTATTCTGAGAAAGAAACTTTGAATCTGAGCAGCCTGGCTTGGATTATTAGGAAAGACAGTTTCAAGCTTTTTTCATCCATGTGGTGTTGCTTTTGTATAAGGTTTCTCACTAGCTACGACAGTTACAGTTGTACAGTTGGGTGGCTTAAAATGAACCTACAATTACTTCATCTATACAAAATAAATTTAAGAATTTCATTTCTATCTATTTCATCCAACTAATTTATATTCCAGCATTCAGACATATATTATGTTAACTGACCTTCCTTATCCCTCTGTGGGAGAAAAAACAAGGAACAGCAGAGTGTCAATGAAGTAGAGATGGGTTAAATTTCAAATTTTGGTTTAATCAAGATTATAAAATAGTAAGTTGTCTAACTACTGGGCCATACTGACTACCTCCCAGATGTCTCCAAATAAAACAAGATTGCATTTAGAACACTGTAGTTTAGCAGTCAAGTGACTGTAATTTTGTTTTCTTTTACTTATTAAGATGCCTAACATAAATGTGTGCAGATTAATGTCTTTATATGTTTGGAAATAGTCTCAAGAAGCACGTTATTAAGGGAAATATTATCACAAGTAATCCTTTTGTAATTAAGATAGAATAGTACGATGCAGCAAATTTAAGCCCAATTTCAGTGTGTTAACTAGAAATCTTTGTCTGAATTATGGTCAAAATACAAATGCCATCATTCTGATGTGCAATGCTAAAAATTTCAATAGCAGGACCTTTCAAATCAAATACATAAACACACACATACATACATTCATATGTGAATTTTGTGTATGTCAGTATATATATATATATATATACATATATATATATATATATACTTAAATATATTCAGTCATTAATAGTGCTTGATCTGTAACTTTATATCTAATCTTATGAGTAAAGGTAATAATCCTGGATTTTAAGGTCTCCATTGTAGTTATAAATGAATTTTGTCCAATTTAACCCCTATACTCATATTTGGTCACTTCAGTATACACACTAATGTGCCTCAGTCTTTTAGCCTCCTCATATTCCATAATCTATATCTCCATTCTAACTTAGCCAAACAGAAATAATCAAAGTTAATTTCACTGTCAATAACTAGTCAATAATAAAAATATTAAATATCTCTATCTCTGGCACTATATTAAGCACTGCTGTGAATGTCTTAATACCTATACTGTGAAGTGACAAATCACAGAAGAGAATGAAAATGATAGAACCATATTCATAATAAATATCAGGGCAAAACAAATTAAATAAAATATTATCAAAGAGCTACCACAATATATCAACAAGATTTCATATTATGAAAAGACACAATTTATACCAAGTATGGAAGATTATCTCAATAGTAGGAAAACTAAAACATACTAAGTCCTATGGATAGCCAAAACAATAAAAATTACATGATTATCTCAACTGATGCATAAAACTCAATGATATACAATATTTATTTTGTTAAAAGCAGAGAAATAAATGGGCTTTTTCTTAATATGATAAATATAATCTATACAAAACCCCAGGTCAATATTACATTTAATGAAGATGTAGTTAAAGCTTTTCCAATAAGATTAGGAAGAAAATAAAGTTGTACATTATCATCACTATTATTTGAAATGCTGCTTAAAATGTTCACTATAGGGTTGGCTAGATGGCGCAGTGAGTAGAGTGCTGGCCCTGGAGTCAGAAGCACCTGGGTTCAGATCCAGCCTCAGACACTTAACACAAACAAACAAACAAAAACCTAGCCATGTGACCTTGGGCAAGTTACTTAACCCCAATTGCCCTCCAAAAAGAAAAAAAAATGTTCACTATAAAACATGACAAGAAAAAAGAAATTCAGAGAATAAGCATAGGTGAAGAGGAAACAAAATTATTGATTTTTGCATTTGATATAATGCTTTACCTAGAGAAACTTAGAATCAACTAATTATCAATCAAAACAATTAGTAAACTTGGCAAAGGACAGGATTTAAAATAACCCCTATAAATCATCAATTTTCTACATGCTACCACCAATGAAACTCAGCAGAGACAGACATTTGATTCAAAATAATGATGTGCCTTATAAAATAGTTATGAATCCATCTCCTGAATGACACAGAGAACCATATGAATATAGATAAAAATACCCTTCAGAATCAATCAATCAATGACTATTTATAAGAGCCTTCTATGTGTCAGGTATTGTGTTAAGAAGTGGGCATACAAAGAGGGTGCCAGGTGGCAAAGCTGATAAAGTCCCAGGCCTGGAATCAGGAAGACCTGAGTTCAAATGACCTCAGACACTTACTAGCTGTACAATCTTAGACAAGTTGCATAACCCTTTTTGCCTCAGTTTCATCATCTGTAAAATGAGCAGGAGAAGGATATGACAAACCACTAAGGTGTTGTTGCCAAGAAACCCCAAATGGCACCACAAGGAGTTGGCCACAACTGAAAGGACTGAATAGCAATAACCCACAAGAAGCTTATAGACAGATTTGGGGAGACAGATTGTCATAATAATATTAATTTTAATGATAATAATAATAACAACTGAACTGGATAAAAAAGCAGAAATCAGAAAAGGTACAAATATGAGAATATATAAGATAATACAGAGTGAATGAGTACTTTTCTTTGGGAACAAAATAACTTAGCTTAACCAAGTAAGAGTGTCTTCGATCTTTTTCAAGGGGTAGTTCTCCCAAATATCTAATTTAGTAAGCTGTTAGAGATACAACTATATATTCACTTCTTCCAAGAGTCTTTCTTTCCCTCTGGGGACCTGATGAAGGTTTGGAGCCATGTGTTTTCTCTCAAAATCTGAAAAGTAGAAAACCAGAATTTTTCATTTCTCAAGCTCTCAACAACTCATACAGACATAAGACATTACCACTAATGAGGAAAGTCTTAAGGAAATGGGCTGTGAAGCAAGTGATTTTATACATATATATGTATATATATATAGGTATATATATGTATGTATGTGTATATATGTATGTATGTGAATATACATTATACATATATACATGTGTATATACATAGAGAGAGGAAGAGCATGTACATGTATACATACATATATTATGCAAATGATATTTATAAAAGACCAAAAGATATTTACCAATATATGGTCAAAGGATATAAAGGAATATAATCTCAAAAAATTGAAAATTATTTTTAAAATATGAGATTGCTCCAAATAATTTATAAGAAGAGAAATGTAAATCACATCCTGAAGTTTTACCTAATATCCAATGAATTGGTAAAGATAACAACAAAAAAGAGTCAATGTTGATGCTGTTGTAAGAAGATAGGCATACTTCTACATTATTGGTGGAACTGTGAATTACCACAATCATTTTGGAAAGCAATACGAAATTATGTGATTAAAGTTATTAAATTGTCCATATGCTTTTACCTAAAACATTCCATTACTAGACTTATACTTCCAAGAAATCACTGATAAAGAGAAAGTCCCAATATACATTAAAATATTGATAACAGCATTATTTTGTAGTAGCAAAGGATTGAAAACAAAATAGATATCCATCACTTATGCAATGACTAAATAAATTACGGACCATGACAACAATGGGATATTACTGGGGTATATGAAATGACAAAGATGATAAACACAGAGAAGTATGCAAAGACTTATAAGAACTAATGCAGAGTGAATTAAAAAAAAACTCAAGAAAACAATATGTATGACTATAGCAATGTAAATGAAAACAGGAACCATCAAAAATAAATAAAAAATGAGTTTTTCAAAATTACAAAAAATAATTATGGCCCCAAAGTAGTTATGAGAATACACTTCTCCTCTTCATTTGCTCAGGAGAGATGTCCACAAATGTTTACACATTACCTTTTATTTGGGGGTGTATAATACATACATACATACATACAAACATATATATTTAAACATATAGCTATTATAGGTATGTACACAGGAATTTTATATGTGTATATATATATATATGGATTTTTTTTGCCTTTTTGGAGGGCAATTGGGGTTAAGTAACTTTCCCAAGGTTACATGGCTAGGGTTTTTTTTGTTTGTGTGTGCATTAAGTGTCTGAGGCTAGATCCGAACTCAGGTCCTTCTGACTCTAGGGTCGACGCTCTACTCACTGCACCACCTAGCTGGCCCTACATATATATATATATATATATATGTATGTATGGGTTTTTACTTATTTTTTCTTTCCTGTTTTTCTTTTAAAATATTCTTTGTAAAAGGAGATAGATCCCTCAGATGTAGAATAGAGACAGATATATGGGAATATATAAGTTATGTAATTTTTTTAAATCAGTAAAAAGAGATACTTTAAAATACTACATATACTTTTTCAGAATTAGTCCAGTTCACTCTCTTCATTTTATTTTATGGTTCTCAGGGGTGGCCAGGCCTTGTCTGCTTCTGGCCTTCAGTGTACACCTGGTCATAGTCCAGCTACATTCCCCAAGAACGGAGTTCCAATCCAGGAGAGTCAAAGAGTAGCAAGACTTTATTCAGAAGCTTCTTATGCTATTACATCCTAACTACTACATGATCAGCTAAGAGTTCAGATTATATAGTGTGATAACTATATAGCCATCATAAACCACTATCTTTGGGAGTACACCATCTTCCTTGTTCCCATACTCCTCTTACATCACAGACATATACTCTGTATCAGGCTTCAGGTACTGGGCAGGATGTTCCAAACCTCCCTAAACCTCCCTGAAATCTCAAGGTTTCTCTTCCCTTGAAAAACCCTATCAGTTGGCAACAAGTCAGAAGGCCACGTCCTGGAAAAGAGCTGTCTCACAGAATGTCTGATTTACCTCCACAGTGTTATTGTAGAGTCAGCATGCTCAGGGTCTCATGCCTGCAGGGGAACTGCACATATACCCCCAACAGTACACAATATATCTATAGTGATCAATAATTAATTGGTTGATGGGTCTATACATTTTTATGAAGTCTTTATTTTAAAAATTCTTTATATTGACCAAATCCTTAGAAAATAATGATAGTCTGTGTCAATGTCTATCTTTTTAGCATTTTTATTTTTATAATATTATTTAAATATTTCATTTTGGAACCCCCTCAATTGTATCTTCTACTCACTTCAATGTTTTTTAATTGAATTTTTGTTTTGTAATTTGCTTTAAGAAGTTGAAGGTCTGACTGTACACAGATTACTGGTTTAGAGATGATGTATTAGTAACTAGTGTTTTCCTCTTGGTTGGAATTTCTTTTCTTTCTTTTTTGTAATATATTTCTACTCAACATGGCCAATGTCTCCTGATTCTCTTTTTAAGAAAATAATTAACATATATTATAGTTTCATGAGACTTCTGTATATTGTACAATCTTTGGTCTCTCTTGTGTCTCTCTTCACTGTGCCCATATTTTCAATGAAATCACCAAACATTAAATTGTGTCATTTTTGTATTCTTTTTGTAGGTTTTCTTAGCAAAAATGATTTATTACAAAGTGGTCAGCCACTGATGATAAACTCCTCTGCATTTACTTAGGCTTGACCTTGGAGATAATAGATAGTAAACCATCAAAATAGTACTTTAAGCATTTCCAGCATGATAGTTCCTGCAATGGCGCTCCAGTGGTACAGCCTAAAGGACCTCAGGGTTGTTTCTTTATTATAATGAGGCATTGGAGTAGGACTTTGTGGAAAATTTTGAATATGTAAATTTTGATAGATAAAAATGTTCTACCTTTCACTTTCTCATAAATTTTTTTCATATTAAATGTTTTTTAAAAAACTGGTTCAAAAATCTCAGAAGGAAAGAATTGTGAAAATGTTCAATTGCAATTTCGTAAAATCTTAAGAGAAGTACATATGCTTATGATGGTTGAACTTTTGCCAATTGGCTTATGCAAAATAAAATGTCATCTCACTGCTCACAGCTCTTGCAGCTGTAGATTTATTTCCATTTGCATGGTAAGTGATTTTCGAAGAATATTGTGTAGATGGTCAAAATCAGCAAAGTGCAACAGCTAATCATCCCTTAGATGTCTAGGATAATTAAACATGGTAGCCATAGAATCCTTCAAGTGAGCACATGTTTCTTGAGTATTTGTTGCTATTTGGCTTAAACAGAAACTTCCAAATATAAAAAATAAATACTTTATGAATTATATGATCCAGTAACCTGTATGTATGATATTTCAGATTCTGTGATGGAAAAAGTCCTATATAACTCCCCCCTCAAGCTTCCAAGGGTCAATGAGAAAATTTTGCAAGAGGAGGAAGGGAGGGGAGTTAATATCATAGCAGATTCAAAAAAGAAGAGCGAAGCAAAAGAGAAGCATGGTTGAGAAGCAATGTGGCTGTTGCATCTGAGGCTTGGAAGCAGGCAGAGGCTTTTTAATGGAATGGGAAACAACTGGCCTTCCTCTGGGAGGCTACTGTCATCACTCATCGAAGAGAAAGAACTGCAGCTACCCAAATGGAAGAAGGGCCTGATGGGTAATATGAGAATTCTCTTCTCCTCTATCAGCTGTGAAGCACAGTAGCTGAGAGTTAATTTTTTTTCCTCTCATTCTTCTCATGTGTATTCTGGAGAATCTTTAAAAAACAAACAAAAAAACTTCGTCCCATTTTTCTAGTCATCAATGCATGGCTGTTAGTATTTGAGAAAGATGACTCTTTTAAAAAATATATTTTTACTCATTAAATGTTTTCCAATTATATGTAAAACACTTTTAGCATTCTTTTTTTTTACTTTAAATTCCAAATTCTCTCCTTCCCTCTCTTCTTGAGAAGGCAAGCAAAATGATATTGATTATACATGTGAAGTCATGTAAAACATATTTCCACATTAGAAATGTTACAAATAACACATACACACAAACACACAAAATAATTTTTTTAAAGTATGCTTCAATCTGTACTCAGAGCTTATCAGTCCTCTCTCTGGAGGAAGACAGCCTTTTTCATCATGGGTCCTTTGTAATTTTATGGGATCATTTTCTTGATTAGAGTAGCTGATGATAAGCTTTCACATCTTATCATCCTTAAAATATTGTTATTACTATGTAAAATATTTTTCTAGTTCTGATAACTTCACTCTGCATCAGTTCATATAAGTCTTCCCAGGTTTTTCTGAAAGCATTCTTCTTACAGCACAATAGTATCCCATCACAATCATATGCCACAGCTTGTTTGGTCATTCCACTATTGATGAGCATCCCCTCAATTTCCAATCCTTTGCTACCATAAAAAGAATTGCTATTAATAGTTTTGTACAAATATGTTATTTTCCCTTTTAATTGATTAGTTTGGTAATCCAAACTTAGTAGTGATATTGCTGGGCCAAAGGGTATAAAAAGTTTTATAGTTCTGTGGGTGTAGAAAACTCTTTTGCGATTTAGTTTATTCTCATTTTCTTAAGACATTTCTATATTTGAGGACACAGTGTATATGGAGGGATGGCCATGGAACACTGGAATTGTATTTTACAGGACATGCAGATAATGGTGGGAGGTTGCAAGACTTCCTTGACCATCAAGTTAAAGCTTATTTTTATGAATAATTTTATAACATTCCAAGCAGAATCTTAACTCACGGGTCATCTGAATTTTCCCTGGAATAATGACCCATTGGAATAATGGACATCAAAGTGCATGTCCCAGAGACAAAAAATGATTGATTCATCACACCAGTACTAGAGTGGTTATAAAAAAAAAAAATATGAGGGACAACAGGAGAAAGTTCTATATCAGAGATTGTCCAGTAGGCCTTGTCTATGAGAAATTTCATTCAACTCAATTTAGATTACGAGGGGAAAATAAGGAAATACAGACTCTTTTTCCCAGTGAAATAATATTACAGATTTAGATCTAACATAGCTTTGCTGTAGAAAGAGATCTATCTATCAACCTCTGTCTATATCTATATTTATATCTATATGTGTGTGTGAATAGGAAGAGAGGAAGAAGATTAAGCTGTGCTAAATGCTTTATAATAATTTTCTCATTTGATTACAACAATGTTGAGAAATTAATGGTTTGAAAAGGAAGTTATGATCCTATGATAATGTTGAATTACAATATAATGGCAGCCTAAGTTTTACCTCGGTGACCCAGCAATATGAAAAGAATAAGGATCAATTTTCTAGTGAATTGAGTAGTACAGATATGACCTGTGGGATAAAACACAAGCTTGTTATCAAGTATAGCCTGACTCTGCAAATTTATTATATAAAACCTTCCAAAATTTTACTCCAATCCACCTTTGCAACTTTAACTCATATTACTTCCTTTAATGCACTCTACATTTAAGCCAAGTTACATTGCTTGCTGTCCCCAGAATAAATCTAACACCTTTTACCATAGAACATGTGTTCTAAAGGTCTTCACATTTCAACCGGTTAAAGTCCTTTAGAACCCAGATCAGGTACCATCGATGTGAAACTATTACTGATACCTCCATCTGAAAGTGTACTCTTCCTCCACAAATTATACATTTTGCTTCATTCTTTACTTTGCCTTTATCATACCCTACCTTACATTATATTTATATCACATTAAAAACCCTTCATAACTTGAGTTCAACTCATCTCTCTGGGTTGACTGTATTTGCATGCCTTATGTACCCTACCTGTCACCCAAACTAGACTACTTTTTATTTGGATAACAAGACATTCTACATCCTATCTCTGTCCGTTTTACATAAGCTGTCCTTATTCTGTGGAATGTATTCCCTCTTTGATTCCACCTTTTGGAACTTTTAACTTGCTTCAGGTGCCACCTTCTGTAAAGTCTTTCCTGATTTCCTCCATTTATTATTCCTCTTCTGCCTCCTTCTAAAAACACATTATTTTAATGTTACTATTTTTTTCTTTATTTCTCTGTGTACACATTGCTTTCTCTCCAGGTACTTGTAAGCTTCTCGAAGGCAGAGAATGTTGGTATTATCTCTGTAGTACTAATGTATAACAACATAAGAACACTTAATAAATGTTTATTTAAATTGAATCTATATACATATTTCATTCCCCTTAGTAGAATCTCAGCTCTCTGAGGGCAGGCAGAATGGTTTTAAGCTTTACGTGCTCAACAACTAACTCATTGCTTGCACAAAGAGGGTGCTTAATACAATTTCATTTTATCAAATCACATTTAATTTATAGTTAAATATGAACATGAGTCATGAATTAGTTGGATTTTTACCTATTTTGATGAAGGTAGACTTCATACTTCATACTTATAGATAGTTAAAGTGTTCAAGTATTCGCCAAGGATTTTACATAGATACACTATAAGATTGAAGCTATTAAGTAGTATAAATGGAAACATGAATCTAAATTATTAAGAGCAGGACAAGATTGAGCATATGAGGGGGGAAGGAGGGAGATAAATGTTTAACAAAATGCAATACTTAGATCCAGCTGGGTTCTAAATATGTTGCCTGGCTCCCAGCTGTAGAGAAGAATTATATGAAGAGGAGGAAGTATGGGACAATGTATAAAACATTGTGCTTAGAATCAGGAAGACATGGACTCAAATCCTATTTCAGACAATTATTATCTTTGTGACCTTGGGCAAGTCATTTAATGTTTAATGGCTCAATTTTCTCATCTGTAAAAATAATGAGGCTGAACTTAATGGCCTCCATGATCTTTTTTACCTCTAAATCTATGCTCCTCTGATTCTATGATGGTGGACATCGTAGCTACCTTCTTTGTTGCAGACTACCACCTTGCAAAATAGTTTGAAGTCCTACCAACTTTCTATGCTGAGTTTCCCTGATTAATCACTGCTAAACTGCACAGGTCAAGTGAGTCACTCCTCTTTCATGAAGAGGTGGGGCGGAGCAAATTGGGAAACTTGGTGGAGAAATCAGAGCTCATAAAACCATACCTGAAACCTGTATCTGTGGGGGAGTGGGTGTTCTCTTTGTCAATATGCGTTTTTCCCTATAACTAAATTTGAATTATTTATGGCATTTATCACATTGTATAAGTTGAGTAGGTGGCCTGCACTTCAGCAGCTCCTCTCTATCAAATATAAACTTGGTTGTATATTTAAAGATGATGTCAGTATTTCTAAATATAATTTTAAACTGTGCCGGGAAAAATCAGCTGCAGCACTGTAATAATCAACACATAAATAGCTCCAACATCTTTGCCATGCAAATTTGGATTCTGATATTATGGAGAAGCACCATCCAAAAAGGGCCTTCTGCTACTGCTGTTTCTGTTAACCAGTGAGCAGCTGGGATTGATGACATTTTTAGTTGAAGCCAGCTTGGGTAAGCTTTTAGTCCATATAGATAAGCTTGAACATCAATATAAAACAATCCAAATTTGCCAATGTTTGATTGGCTTGAAGTTGCTACGTTGCTTGGCGTTGGATGCCTGACTTACTCTGGGTTTTAAAATGGCCATCCAGGGCCACACCATTTTCCCTTCCCTGTTTTATGGACAGATACCTGAAAATCCAGAAAATTTTAGGAGAAAACCAATTAGGTGTCTCTTTTCATTTGGCATTGTTCATAAAGACCCATCTTTCATCACTGTTATCATTCAAACCATTTATTATGCCCCTTTAGCTCATAAATTCCCAGATTAAGATAAACAGCCAAATCCCCTGTAGTGTAGAACCTTTAAATAACTTCATGATATAGTGTAGTATATATATGTGTGTGTGTGTGTGTGTGTGTGTGTGTGTGTGTGAACTAAATATATCAACAAGTCAATCAACATTACCTTTTGCATAACTTTTATATAATCCTGATTTAGCTTCAGCACGGGGTGTGCTGGTAAATATACAACTCTTGTAAAAGAAAAAAACATTTTACACATGATATAGTTTTAAGTTTAATCTGCATTATCAACATTTTTCTCCATTACTTTATTAAGACTAAGGAATCAACAAAGCAATGAATTACCTCCTGGTTTCTAGCATTTGCTGATTTACAAGGTGGAAATGTTCACACTAAGAATTCAACAATTGACTCTCCAAAGCCAGTTCTATCTGGTTCCATCACATCCCTGCTTCAGTAAAACTCAATCAAAGATAAATAGTTCCATTGGTAGGAGATTTTTTCTTCCAGATTCTAAATATTACATATTTTAGTCTACAAAAAGTGCTATTCAAAGCGAGGTACATAGAAATCCTCCCTCTTAAACAGTATTCTTTCTTATGCAAAGACAATCTCAACAGAAAGCATCATTTATTATGCATTAGTTTCATCACTCTAGCAGGACTTGTTGGAGACTTCATCCACAGCTTGTGTTTTACATGTGAGCCAGGGATAGGTAGAGGAGAATATACCCCATTTTCATCTGAATCAGACAAACAGTACTTTTCCTATTTCTCTTAACTTGCCTCATAATTTCTTTTTTTTTTAAACAAATACTTTATTAACTTCTGTTTTACATCATTCATTTCCACCAGATTTTGAGTTACAATCATTTTCCCCCCATTATTCCCCTACCCAACCTCCCAGAATAGCAGTCCCACAAGATATCGCTTCCTCCAATCTGCTCTCTCCCATACCTTCTCCCATGCCCCCATCGACTTTTCCATTAGAGGAAGATGAATCTTTGTGTCCCAATGCCTGCACATCTTATCTCCCAATTATAGGCAAAAGAGTATTAATAATAGTACTTATATATATATTTGAAACATTTAATGTTACGACCTTGAATTTCAGATCCATTTCCTTCCTCCCTTGTCACCCATTCCTTCTTGGTATATAAGTAATTCAGTATATGTTGTACATGTCTAGCTGTGCAAAACATTATCATAGTAGATATATTGTACAAGGCTGCTTATAATTCCCTCCCACTCATCCCACCCCCACCTGGTCCATTCCCTACATGATCACATCCCTCTTCTATAGTAATTACTTCCAACCTCCCCTCACCCCAAGGATGCCCTCCCATCCATCATCCCTCCTCTCATCCCCCTTCCCCTATCCTGCTGCAGGTTGAGATATCCCATTTAGTATGTATGTCATTTTCTCCCTGAACCAAATTCAATGTGAATGTGGTTTTGCCTTTTTAGCCCCTTATTCTCCCCCTCCTTTGCACCCACTTCCCCTACATGAGATAGTTTACCCTACCATGTCTCTCCCCATCTCCTCTTGCCACTTTCCTCTCTCACCTCAAATTTCATCCCTTGATTACTCACCCTCCCAACAAAATAAACCTATTCCCTCTATCCATATATAACTGTAACCATATACACACACATTCACATATGTATTCATAACCACACCCCCATATTCCATTATTTTCATATTAAGAAAGATATCATCAGTCACAGATATTGCTTTTCCATACAGGAATGTAAATAGTTCAACTTTGATAAGTTCC
>WOXC01003316.1:0-53124 GCA_011680675.1 Gymnobelideus leadbeateri
ATTACATGCCCCAGGGCCAAAAATAAGATAGTAAGTTTCTGTTCTTTTTATGACTTCCCACTACAACCAACATGGGCTGTCTCAGAGTGCTTTCCTCAAAGGCAAAAAAAAAAAAAAAAAAAGCTTTCTGTAGTTCTGTAGTACTTGATAAAGGTGCCTATGTTTCAAAAATGTGCACAAAATCATTCAGTCAGGTAATTGCATCGGTCTTTTCTACACTGTTCTGTGTTTTAAAGCTGCAGGAGCCAAGTTTGCTTTCTTGCCTCTCAGGTAGTAACTTGTTAAGGGAATTAGATTGTGAACTCCTTAGAAGCAGGAAGTCCCATCTCAGTCTATAAGATGTGCCTCTATAATTAGAGTTCAATGTTGTGAGTACTCCTAGTATCCTTGAAAGGCCACCTGCTAATGGGGCACCCCCTTCTTTATCTCACATCTTTTGGGTTTAGCACCCTCTCCCGAAACAGGGCTTTTTGAGTCATGGGCCGCTTTGGGAGAAACATGTGCATCCCTTCCCAGAAAAATGTCTAAGTGCATAAAATAAAATGAATAAGATTTAAAAGGAAATCAATTATGTCAAAATACAGTTATTAACATTTTTTAAATTTATGCATACCAGGTTAAGAATCAATCCCCTAGAAATCACTCTGCATATAGTTTGTATATATTTATCTGTTCACATCCCATCTATTCCCCTATCTAGTGAAAGGGCCATTAGGGCAAGATCTGTTTCTCTGTAGTCCTGCCACTAGCACAGCAACTTGTATGTCATATGTGCTTAATAAATGTCTCTTGTAATTGTATGAACTGCTGAATTTAAATGTTTGTTGATATAAAATTATTTTCCCAATTGTTATTGTTGTTCAGTCATTCCAGTCATGCCCTACTCTTTGTAACCCCATTTGGGGTTTTCTTGTCAAAGATACTCAGATGGTTTATTATTTCTTTCTCCAGCACATTTTACAGAGGAGGAACAAAGGCAAACAGGGTTAAGTGACTTGTCCAGGGTCATTCTCCTAGTGTCTGAGGCCAGATTTGAACTCAGGGATAGGAGTCTTCCTGATTCTAGGCCTGGCACTCTGTCCACTGTGACACCTAGCAGTTCCTCCTCTACCTCTTTCTCATCCTTTCCCCCTCTCAATTCTGCTCCCCCTGGACATGTAGATTATTATACATAGGTACTAGATAGATATCTAGGAAGCAGTGGCACAGTGGGTAGATCATTGGATTTGGAATCAGAAAACCTGAGATCAAATTTGACTTTGGGCTAGTTAGTTAACCTTTGTTGACCTCAATTTCCCCAACCATAAAATGGTTATTATAGCACCTACCTCCCAGGGTTGTTGTGAGAATCAAATGAGAAATTTGTAAAGCAACTCATCTATTCAACTCATCTATTCCTGCCATGCCCTCCTACACATCCTACACAAGGGATCCACTCAGAATGCTGACTGGGGTCTTTCTTTTAGAGAAGCAATTCTCAAAGTTTTGGATCTCCAGGACCACTTTTTATACTACAAAGTGTTGTGTTTATGTGAATCATATTTGTCAATATTTACTATATTAGAAATCACAGCTGATAGATTTTTAAAATATGTATTAATTCATTTAAAAATAAAATTAAACCTGGTACACGTTAACCTAAATAATTTCTTTTTTATGAAAAATAATGATATTTTCCAAAACAAAAATAGTAAGAAGAGTAGCACTACTCTTTCGGAGGATGAAGAAAAACAGGTTTTGTGAATTTGGAGGAAACATGTTCTTCTAAGATAAAAGTGACCGCTAAAAAAAAGGAAACAGAGTTATGGGGTTTGCATTTTATTTGCCTCCCTATTGGTTATGACAAGATCAACAAAACTGATTAAATTTTAAAAGGGGTTTGCACCATATGAGACACTTCCTTCCAACACAGGGGATTCTGAGAAGACTAATTATATTAAAAAAATGCATTTCCCACAGGAATGGACCTAATCTTTAGCAACACCTGTGACCCCAAGGCATGACCACTTGCCCAGGAAACCACTGATTGACTGTGTACTCCAAGGGAACCTAAAAAGCTATCAAAAACCCAATCTGCACTCTTAAGAACTAGCCCTAGTGGTTTTCTTAGTGCACCAATAAATTTGTTTTTCTTTTAGTCTTTGCTTTTTGACTTATAGTCTTAAAGGAACCATGGTGGATCAAGTTCTCCCTTATCTCTCAAGGAATCCAAGTTGGGAAACTTCCACAAAATAGAAGACAGCTGGTTTCTCATACCTGCTTCTGTGTTCAATCTGTTGCCATGTAAATCCAGTCACACTAATATGTAGCTGAAAGGGGGAGATTTTAAAATACAAATAATGTTTTAATATTATTACAAAATTAGTTTGACCTCACCAATACCTCCTCCAAAGAATCTCCAAAAGTTCTACAACAGGTTGAAAATTTCAGATCTATGGCTCTTCTGGACAACGTGGGCACAGCTAAAGCGATCCCTTTGCTCCTCCCCCAGAGGATATTCCATCTCCAGTGCCTTGGTACTTAAAACAGTCTTTGCCCCTATACCTTTCTCATTTCCACCAGGAAGAGTCCTAGTTTTCTTCCAGGTTCAGCTCAAGTGCTCTTTCTGACCTCCACGACCTTCCCTCCACCCCACATTACTCTGGATTTACTTTGAATATGTGTGTGTGTGGACCACACAATTTATTTCTATTTGTGGTCCTCCCCTTCCCCCCCTCCCCCGCCCCCATAAGCCCCAAGAATTCTGGGGCTGTTTAATTTGGCTTTTGTTTCTCCTAGCCCCATCTCAGTCTCACACATCCAGTGGGTAGGGAATGCAGAGATGATTTCACAGGTATTCCTCTTCTAGCTGAGGAAGTTCCCTAGAATAAAACAGGTCATCATCTGTGCACGAATTTACTATCTTAAAGAGTTGCCATGGAGTCATGTGCCATGTGGAACATGAAAACTGACCTCCAGTATGCTGAAGCATTTTGCCTATCTTATTCCAAGCCGCCTCTCTTGCACATAGTAGGCACTTAATTTTTTGCTGAATGAAAGAACAAAGGAATAAATTACACAAGATCTCCCTTTGGGTACTCCCCAGTCCAGCCCCGCCCAGCCCCGCTCAGCCCCGCCCTGCCCCGCCCTGCCCCGCCCCACACAACCTGAAATCCTTGCCTGTAGCAACTGAGCTCGAGGGCAGAGTAGGAGGGGCTGAGAGGCACGAGGGTCAAGGGTGGTTGGCCTCAGTCCCCTTGCCTCCCCTTTAAGGGAGGGGCAGAACGGGTTTGAGCCAGCCTGGTGGGACTGGAATGGAAGAGGGGCCAGGCTGCGGAGACTGGAAGGGAAAGGGGTTGTCAGGCAACCAGGACTGCAAACTCTTCCATGGAGAAGGCCAACAAAGAGCTGAACCAGTTTATAAAACAGCTAAACAATTGTAAACTCATCGAAGAGAAGCAAGTGCAGACTCTGTGTGAGAAGGCTAAGGAAATCCTAATGAAAGAGTCAAACGTTCAGGAGGTCTCTTGTCCCATTGTTGTCTGCGGTGATATCCATGGTCAATTTCAGGATCTTTTACAGATCTTAACGATTGGTGGGGAAATACCGGACAAAAAATACCTGTTCTTGGGTGACTATGTTGACAGAGGCTTGTATTCAGTGGAGACTATGACTTTACTTTTATATTTAAAAGTACAATATCCAGAGTGCATTACACTATTGAGAGGAAACCACGAGAGTCGAGAGATTACTCAAGTTTATGGTTTTTATGATGAATGTCAAAGGAAGTATGGAAATGCCAATGTCTGGAAATATTTTACAGACCTATTCGATTATCTCCCCCTTACAGCTTTAGTGGACAGCCAGATATTTTGCGTCCATGGGGGTCTGTCTCCCTCCATAGATACCCTGGATCATATAAGAGCTTTGGATCGCTTTAAAGAAATCCCGCTGACTGGACCAATTTGTGATCTGTTATGGTCCGATCCAGATGATTTTGAGGGATGGGGGCCTTCTCCAAGAGGGGCTGGCTACACATTTGGACCAGATATTTCTGAAATATTTAGTCAGACCAATGGTCTTTCACTAATTACCCGGGGTCACCAACTAGTTGAACAGGGTTACTTCTGGAGTCATAATGAGAAGTTGTTGACCATTTTCAGTGCACCCAATTATTGTAACCGTTTTGGGAACAAGGCTGCTATCCTGGAACTGGATGATCCTATAAAGTACTCCTTTCTACAGTTTGACCAAGCACCTCAAGGGAAGTGTCCTGCCATCTCACTTCTACCTTTTTCCTATAGACAGCCTTGGGCAAAACCCAGGGTAAATATTAGGCAGTATTGGCAGAATCTTTTTAAAAAACAAGCATAATTTTGTTCTATGCATTGAAATGTGTCAGAATAAAACCCCATCCAGGGACAAAATGGGCTATATTAATAATAATGAGCAGTGAGCTTAATTTGAGGATGAAATAACAGCACAAAATTGTTTGAAATCAGTTAGTCCAACAGTTTGCCTGCTATACCTAGTTTTTTTTGTAGTAATTTTTCTTTTTCTTTAGGACTGATCAAACAGTAAAGGTTACCAATAGCTTCATTAATATATACTTTTACTTGGAGAATTTGGCATGAATTGTAGAATTTCTTTATTGTTTTTGTTTAAATTAACCTTCATTTGTCATATTAACCATTCCCCCTCCTTTTATCAAAAAGTAGAAATTATTTTAACTAGAAAAAAGAAGAAAAAATTAACTGAACTGACTTCAGCATGGTGGGAACATAAGGCAGTGATGTGTCAGGGAATATTGTCAGCACCAAAACAAAACAAAAAAGGCTACCCAAGGAGGAAAAGTATGTGAAGGGTATATTGTATTTTTTCCTAGGAGATTTTGAGTCAAAAGTGACTACCTTGAAAACAAGCACACAGGAAAAAAAGGACTTTAAAAGTGGGACTTTTTTTAAACCATAAATTCAGAAAATAACTTATGTTTAAATGTCTTACATCAATACCTTTTTGGCACTCCCATTTTGATGGGGTGCATAGCCCCTCCAGGGATTCAACTGACATTCTGAGGGCCTTACTTTAGATCTCTTTTTTTTTTTCAGTCAATGAATAAACATTTAAGAGCCTACTAGTTGCCAGGCACTATGCTAAGGGGATACAGAAAAAGGGAAAAGACCTAAGGAACTTACAGTTTAGTGGGGGAGACAACACGAAAGCAAGTACATACAAATAAATCTGTATACAAGATTAATCGGAAATAATTAACAAAGGGAAGACACTGGAATTGAGAAGTTGGGGAAGGCTTCCTGTAGAGAACGTGGTAGATACTTGTGGAAATAACAGGTTGTCCAAGTGCTAGGGAGAAAAAAAAGTACTGTCAACAACAGCTAGTCTTTTTATTACATTATTTTTGATATGTTTTAGAAGAAAAAAAATTGATTTGAATTTTTCCTCTTCTTTTAAGCAACTCTGCCTCTATCATTGATAAACTATTTTCCCAACTTCAATGGTTTTAAAAATAGTTTGAAAATGTCTTGTTTTGTTTCCATCTTGTTCTCAGTAAAAAAAAAAATTATGATAATTTTCCACTTTATACTGGCGTTCTTTTAAAAATACAACTTATGAACGCTATGAAGTAAGCATTTTTCTTTGGCCTGGAAAGCTTTTTTTATTTCTTTTTTTCTTCCCTAGAGAGGTGAAATTCTTATTAAGTACTTTTTTAAAGTGAACTTAGGGATACCTTTCTTTAAATGCACTTCTCTATTTATGATTGAGTTCTCATTCCCCTAGCCCACCAAAAAAATATTTAAGAAGGTATATGGTAGTGATTAATTTCTTTTCCTGATTTCCAGTCCACTACTCTATCCACCATTCCACCTTCCTGCTTACACTTAAAAATTTTTTCATAAAAGTTTGTGGATCGTTGTTACTGTGACATGGAAGTGGTTATGAGCAATAGGTCTGTTTATGAGAATGTTTCAAGTGCAGTTTATTTACTGAATTCTAAATGATATTTTTTATTCTGTATTCGTGGTTGTTAGCATTCATCTCATTTTCATTTATTTTTGTTAGAGTTCAGCCAGGAACAACTTAAGGACAAAGTCTCTGTCCTGCTATTATTCCTTTATATTTAATGTTCTGAAATTTATTATGCAGATAGATAAGATGATTGCATTTTGTAATTGAATCCGTATTGAATGAAAGTTCCTATTACTATTAATATCATCTTATAATTATTTTATATTACTACATTGTAATTATGTTAATAGTTATATTACATATAAATTATTATCGTTATTATTATACAAGTAAAGTAATGCTTCTGGTCTTTGCTTGATCTAGCTGACATAGTCCTAGACATGGATGCTAGCTTTCTCACTGTCTTATTAGAACTGAAGCTTTGATCATTGAAGGGATGGCTTCAGATGTTCCTGATACTAGGAAATAGGTGGAAGGCAGAGTATATTTAGCAGAGCTCAGCAAACCAAGAAATAGAGTAAGCCAGAGAATACTGAGGAGTCAAAGAAGCTTTCTCCTACCCGTTCTATGATTATATTGTAACAGCCATACATTATCCAAAGCCAAAAGAAGTTCCTTTTCAGTTTCGGAAGATTTGAAATTCTTAAGTCATCATTAACAAAATATTCTTTCTCTTCTTCCTTGGTATTATGCTATAATTGATAGTTATCATCATACCAATATAACCTGCTTGTACTATCTATAACAGGTTTTTTTTTTTTCCACTTGTGATTCAATCATTGCACCCATGTCTGACACTTTAGAACCCATTTGGGGTTTTCTTGGCAAAGATTCTGGAATGGTTTGCCATTTCTTTCTACAGATCATTTTACAGATGAGGAAACTGAGGCAAACAGAGTTAAGTGACTTATCCAGGATTATACAATTGTGTATGCCATACCATAAAGTAACTGAAGACAGATTTGAACTCAGGAAGATTAGTCTTCCTGACTCCAGGTCTGCCACTCTATCCACTGAACCACCTAGCTGCCCTACAAATTTGTTGTTTGTACCTTAATAAAACACTCCGAATCCCCAATCCTTTTGCATTGCTTTCTTATGAACAGCCTATCATTAATAACATGATTGCACAGAGGGGTTGTGAAAAATGACAGTTTACTTATAATAGAGTTGCAGGATAAAAATCAAGAAATACATTCATAAAAAACACTGTAAATTCCAATTTCCCAGAAAAACTCATCTCTCACATTTCTATCGCCAAGGGGTCTCAGAGCCTTGCTTCCCACTTGCTCATGCTGTCTTATTAATTCTCATAAGTATCGTGAGTGATATTTAATCTTTAAGATTCTTCAGTATCTTATTCTGGAATGGAAGGGTGAGTTCTACCCAAGGTATTGCTTCATCAAATATTGCATTGCTGGTATAGGGAAAAATGCTGGAAAACCAAAGCAGAAGGTGACATGACATAACTATAAGGCTAGGAATCCATTAACCTTGCAACCATTTCCTTCTCCTAACTTCTGTTTCTTTCCCTTTTCTTCCTTTTCATCAGTCTAGAGATAACTTCATGCTGTATGTTAACATGTATCCTTCTGGGAGTAGTCAGAGTCTCTGAAGTCCCAAAGCCTTGGTGGACCTCTGGTGAGAACACCTTACATTTATCATTCCTATTATAAGTATCATTAAAAATTCATATATTAATGTGAGTCACATAATTTGAGAGTTTGAAGGATATCATTAGCCATCTTGTTTAGACATTTTTTCAGTTGTATCTGACTCTTCATGAGCCCATTTGAGGTTTTCTTGGCAAAGATACTGGAGTGGTTTTCCATTTTCTTCTCTAGCTCATTTTACAGATGAGGAAACTGAGACAAACAGGGTTAAGTGACTTGCCCTGAGTCATAAAACTAGTAAGTGTCTGAGTCAGATCTTCCTAACTCCAGGCCCAGCACTCTGTCCACTGTACCACCTAGCAGATTTATTAGCCATCTAGTACAAATCATATCCAAAAAGAATCCTCAGCATAAAAACCAGAAATGCTCATATAGCCCTTGTTGAACATTTCTAAATTGGAGAGACATAGGATGGGGGTGGGAAACTCATTACCTGTAAGAGGCAGCCCATTCCACTTTTAAAAACTTTGTTAGGAAGTTGTTTGTTTATTTGTTTTTTAATGGCACTTTAATTTTTATAAAACAAGTCACCTACAGTCCCAGAAATTACAGGATAATGTTGTATGAAAATCCTATGCAGATAATTTAAAAAAAATGTATCCAAGTGACTTATCCATGGTCACACAGCTAGAGGTTTCTCTGGGAGTTAACACCATTATCCTAAGATCTTTTCTTTTTTCAAATGCTTTATTAACTTCAAGTTTACATCATTCATTTCTACCAGATTTTAAGTTACAATTTTTTCCACCGTTTTTCCCCTACCCACCGCCACAAAATAGTGGTCCCACAGGATATCCCCTCCTCCAGTCTGTTCTCTCCCATATCTTCTCCCATACCCTCTTTGACTTTTCCAGTAGGGTATGGTGGATCTCTATGCCCCAGTGACTGCATATCTTATTTCCCAATAACATGTAAAATAGTATTAATAATAGTATATATATTTAAACATTTGATTTTTAAACTTTGAATTCCAGATTTCTTTTTCTTTGATCCCTTTGGGGTGCAAACTTGGTAGTGGTGTTCCTGTATCAAAGGGTATGCCCTGTTTCATAGCCCTTTGAATATAATTCCAAATTGTTCTCCAGAATGGTTGTACTAGTTCCCAGCTCTACCTATACATTAGTATATATATTTCCCCACAACCCCTCCAGCATTTGTCATTTTCCTTTACTTGCCCAATCTGATGGGTATAATGTGGTATCCTGGTATTGTTTTAATCTGCATTACTCAATCAATAGGGATTTCGAATATTTTTACTGTGACTATTAATTTCTTCTTCTGAAAACTGAATGCTCATATCTTTTGACTATTCTGTCAACTGGGGAGTGAATCTTTTTTTTTTTCAATTAAATTTGGTTCAGTTCTCTATATATTTGAGGAATGTGTTCTTTATCAGATAAACTTGACCTAAGTTTTTTTGCTACTCTCCTGACTTTCTTCTAATTTGGGCTGCATTGGTTTTGTTTGGGCAAAACCTTTTTAATTTTATGTGATCAAAATTGCCCATTTTATTTCCCATGAATCTCTCTTTCTATCTCTTTTTTGACCATAAACTCTCCCCCCATCTATGGATCAAACAGGTATTTTTTTCCCCAATACTTCCCTAATTTTCTTACATCTTTTACATTTAAATAATGCATACATTTTGAGTTTATATGACCATGTGATTCCTATGGACATGAACATTGATCTATGTCTAGTTTCTGTCTGTTTTCCAGTTTCCCCAGTAATTTTTGTTAAATAATAAGTTCTTATCCCAATAGCTGGCACATTTGAGTTTATCAGATATTGTCCTCATTTATTTCTGTTTAATGTGTTTAAAATCTATTCCATTGTTCAGCCCCTCTACTGCTTATCTAGTACCAAATTATTTTGATGACAACTGCTTTGTCATATAGTTTGAAATCTGGTAAGACTGGGTCCTTTTCCTTTTCCTTTTTTAAATTGATTTTCTTGAAATTCTTGAGTTTTTGTTCCTCCACATGAGTTTTATTATTTTTTCTAGCTCTCTAAAATAATTCTTTGGTAGCTTGGTATGTAACTGAATAAATTAATTAATTTAGATAGTATTGTCAGTTTTATTTTGCTGGCTCACCTTATTCTTGAGCAATTACTGTTTCTGTCTTTATTTTGTATGAAGAGCATTTTATAGTTGCTTCCATATAGCTCCTGTGTGTTTATCTGTGTATCTCAGCAGGCAGACTTGCCAATATTGTACCTAGTCTGTACTTATATTAAATGGAATTTATCTTTCTATTTCTTCCTTCCTCTTTGGTCTTATTAGTACAATGTAGAAACGCTGATGATTTATATGGATTTATTTTATATCTTGCAAATTGGCTAAAGTTGTTTATTTTTTTCAACCAGTTTTTGCTGATTCTCTAGGGTTCTCCAAGTAAATCATATGATCAGCAAAAAGGGATAGTTTCAGGGACAGCTAGGTGGTGCAGTGAACAGAGCACCAGCCTTGGAGTCAGGAGGACCTGAGTTCAAATCCAGCCACAGACACTTAACACAAAAACTATCCATATGACTTGGGCAAGTCACTTAATCCCAAAATTGGCCTCCAGAAGGCAAAAAAAAAAAAAAAAAAAAAGGTGATAGTTTTGTTTCTTTGTTACCTATTTTTATTCACTGAATTTGTTTCCTCTTGGCTTATTGTGATAGTTAGCATTTCTTTCATGATATTGAATAATAATGGTGATAATGATCATCCTTCCTTCGCTCCTGTTCATACTGGAAAATCTTATAGTTTATCCCCCTTGCAGATAATATTTATTTAGTTTTTCTCCAAGAATCAAGATCTCACTAAAAAAAAAATACCAATATTGTACTGACCATGAGACAAGGAAAGCAGTAGTCTTCAAAATTTGAAAATGACTTCATACAGAAGGCAACAAGTTCCCCATGGTAAATGTGATCAGATTGAAATATGTAACTAATAAGGATTTTAAGGAAAAGGAGTAATGTCATTGGGAAATATCTGAGAAAAAAAAGAAGTGCTAGTCCCATGGCAAGGATTTCATCTTAAACAGATTGACAGATGAAGTGCTCCATTGTCATTGTTGATAAAATGAAATTTATATGAACATTTTTCCAGATCTTTTTTCATTTTTCATCTGTTTGCTGTCCTCTTTCTAGTTTTACTCTTAATAACCCCATGGGATGACTTTACTTAGTTGGATTTTTCAAGCGTTTTTAAAAGTCTTTTTTCACCTCTCAAATGTCTCCTTATCATTAATGAAAAAATATTCACAATTTTATAACACTTCTACATAAAACTTTTGTTCTTGTTTGGTCATCAGTTGTGTCTTACACTCTGTGACCCCATTTGAGGTTTTCTTGGAAAGGATACTGGAATGGTTTATCATTTCTTTCTGTAGCTTATTTTACAGATGAGTAATTGAGGCACACAGGGTTGACTGACTTGCCCAGGGTCTGAGGGCAAATTTGAACTCATGAAGAGGAAACTTCCTGACTCTGGGCCTGACACTTTATCCATTGGGCCAATATGTATACATTATAAAATGGCTTTGCCCTTGACTACCACATCTTTGCTTTTCAAGGAGATCAAATGATGTTTTTGTTTTTTTTTTTTCCCCTCTAGGCTCTTTTGATTGTCTTGGTAGTTGATTTCCATTAAAAAAAACACTTTTGTATGCAATTGATAAAATCAATGCCGGGGATAGAAAGACAAAAAATGAACCACCTTTTGTCCTTTGTAATGTTACTGGGAATTGAAGACCTTCCCAGCCCATTAATAGGCCTCACATGGAGACCCAAAAGAGAAACTTGCTTAGTGGAGGTTTGTTTTTCAGGAAGAATCACATCTTTTGTTACTCTGTAATTAAGCAGTGCTTCACAAGGGGCCCTGAAGAAGTGTATATATACTCTGAGATCAGCATTTTGCTTTGGGGCTTACTCATGGGAAGAACATTCCAGTGATTTAGCCAGAAGAGACTGTAGGTAGCCATTAAGGAGCCCCCCAGCTTTCAAAACCTGGATGTTGGTGCTTTTCTCTCTAGTAACTATGTATGTATGTAATGGTCAGACAGTTGGATGTGTCTGTTTATCTGCAATGTATGTATTATTTGGTCAGATGGTTAGAAGCCCTGTCTGTTGGTTTTCATGCTATTATTTCTTTTTTTTTTTTTAAAGCAATTGGGGTTAAGTAACTTGCTCAAGGTTACACGGCTAGTCATTATTTATGCGTGGGTGCTCATTTTCTGAGGCCAGATCTGATCTCGGGTCATCCAAACTCCGAGGCCGGCGCTCTTACTCACTGCGCCACCTAGCCGCCCCTTTAGGACAATTGGGGTTAAGTAACTTGCCCAAGGTCACACGGCTAGGTTTTTGTTTGTATGGATTAAGTGTCGGAGGCCGGCTCCAAACTCAGGTCCTTCTGATACCAGGGCTGGCGCTCTATTCACTGCGCCACCTAGCCGCCCCCATGCTATTATTTCTGCTTGTAAATTTTGTTTGTATTTTCTGTGAAGTTTAGGGTGCTAACATTTTCCCCTGAATTAAGTAAATTTTATATATATATATATATATGTTTGATTAAAGTAAGATTGTTAACCCCTTTTGAGTTGCTTTCCTTTAGTAAGGCAGATCAAAGTAACTGTACTAGCAACAGCTACAAGTAGTATTGCTGTTACTCCCTTAAAGTGTATAACATTATATGTTCTAGACATACCATGTCTACAGGGAAGTAAATATAAGGTTATTTTGTGTGGGTCAAGCTCTAATCGGGAAAGATTTCATAGAGGAAGAGTCACCCAAACTTGCTCTTGAAGGATTGTACTGATTTTAAAAGGCAGATGTACGGCCTGGACAAAAGCAAAGTGGCTGGAGATGAAATTTTGCATTCTGAAAATCACATAGTTAAACACTACAGGTAATCTCCAACCCTTACATAAACTAATAATTTCGGTTGTTTGTTTGACCTCATCAAGCATTTAGCTGCTGAAGTGTACAATTAACATATTGAACACAATAATATTTGATCTTCTCTTACACTAATAGAAAGAAAATGGTAAAATAAGAGGAAGGAAGTAATGAAGGAAAAGGAAAAACTTTAAGTACTGAAGTAATCCACCAAATGTTTAACCTATGTAAAGAGATTTTGTTAAATATTGACAAATATCTACCTGAAAAAATATAAAGTAGAGTCAACTCAGAGAAATGAAAGGGATTTTTTGAGGTCACGAAGTCATCAGTGAACAATCCTGAATTTTAATATAGATCTCTAGCTCTTGACAGCAAGATCTACTCTACTTATTAGGTAATTGTACAATGAACAGCAGAAAAATTTTATAAAGTAGCTCTAACATGATTTGAGTCATAGTACATGATTCCAAGGGTGTATTCTTTTAATTTGACTTTATTCCTGACAGCTTTTTTTCAGCTGTCTCTTGCCTGCCTTTTATCCCTCCTCTAAGAATCATTTGTTGGTAACCACTTCAGGTGTTTCCTTCCATCAAATTCAGGGTCTATGTATATATTCATACATTAATAGAATTTTGTTGCTGATGCCCTCAAGACAAAAGGAGTTAATTAGTCAGGAATGCCTTCTATAGACTGATAATAATCTTTAGGTAACTTAAACCAATGACTTAGGTACATTAAGTTATAATTTATACTGAGATAAAATCAGTTTTTCATAAATGTGATTTGAATTTTTTCATAAATATATGAATGGATATACAATAGAAAGAACAATTCAACACAATCAAATTTCACCTATGACCAGCTGTTAACATCAAATAAATTACCATTTGAAGTTGAATGTATAAGAAATACAACTGTCTGGACGTAAAAGGGCACCTCCTAATTATTTTGAAAGTCTGATGAAGCTTTGATTCTGAGACATATGTATGAATCACAGCTCTGACTTTGATCATTAGATCTTAGAATCATGGAGGGCACAGGCAAGATGGCAGAGTAGAAACAGGATTTTCATGGGGTTCTGGCTTCCACCTCCCCCAATTCATGTAAAAGGGGACTCTGAACAAACGTTAGAGCTACAGAACGAACAAAATGACACAGAGAAGCTAACCTCCCACTGAGGACAACTGGAAGGCTGGCAGCAAGTGGCTAGAGCAGCACTCTGGGAGCCAAGCCCTGCCCTGTGGCAGCCTGAGGTTTAGTCCCAGAGCAGCCAACCACTGGCTGAAGGGACTTTAGACCACCAGCAGCTGTGGCAGTTTCTACAATTGTCAACACATAGATGTTAAGGACAAAGTGAGAGGTCAGTGCAGTGTGGACTATGGGATCCAGTAGTTGGGAGTGCAGTTGGCCTCTGTCCCCAGGGTGAGAAACCACTGAGGAGACACTCCTGCAAAGCCACGCCCACTTTACACCTTTAGCTCCTGGCCTGAAGATTGTAGGGGGACCAAGGGACCAGTCTGAGGGGTAATCACTCTTGCTTTAACCTGCTTGGATCTGGATTACAGTGTAGGCTGGAGGCCCCAGGGTGTGAGACCAGCTTTCCAGATGGTATTGAGGCTTCAGAGAGGGCACCCAACTAATACCTTTAACAGCTGAGAAACCCCCAGTGTTTGGGACTGAAGCTCCCCTATCTGGTGGCAGAGTCCTACTGTGGCAAAAAGCCCAGGGCTGAAGTGATTGAGTGGCAACATAAGGAGTCAAAGGAAGCAAAATAAACAGAGCAACCCAACTTTACACTCCTATTTTGTCGACAAAAAGGATCAAAGCATGGAACAGGAGGAAGATGGTGAAGTCAGAACTCCTGCACTAAAGCTTCTAAGAAAAATATGAACTGGTCATTAAGAAGAAAATAAGAGAAGCAGAGGAAAATTTTGGGAAGAGAAATGAGAATGAAGCAAGAAAATTATGAAATGAGAGTCAACAACCTGACTGATGAAAATAACACCTTAAAAAACAGACTAATTCAAATGGCAAAAGAGGCTCAAAAAGGCAATGAGGAGAAGAATGCCTTAAAAAGCTGAATTTGCCAGAAGGAAAAAAAAATCTCAAAAGCTCACTTAGGAAATGGAAGCTAGTGACTTTATGAGAAATCAAGATGCTGTTAAGCAGATCCAAACAAATGAAAGAATAGAAGGTAATGTGAAATATTTCATGGGGACAACCACTGACCTGAGATAATTTAAAAATTATGGGACTATCTGAAAGCCATGATCAAAGAAAGAACCTAGAAATCATCCTCCAAGAAATTCTCAAGGAAAACTGCCCTGATATTTTAGAACCAGAGGGCAAAATAGAGGTTGAAAGAATCCACTGATCACCTCCTGAAAAAAGATCCCAAAAAGAAAACTAGGAATACTCTAGCCAGCTTCCAAAATCCCCAGGTCAAGGAGAAAATATTACAAACAGCCAGGCAGAAACAATTTGGATATTGTGGATACACAATCAGGATAACACAGTATCTGGCAGCTTCTACACTGAGGGATCAAAGGGCTTGGAATGAGATATTCCGGAGGGCAAAGGAGCTGGGGTTAAAACCAAAAATCACCTACCCAGCCAAATAGAGTATCATGTTTGAAGGGAAAATATGGTCATTCATTGGAATAGAGGATTTTCAAGTATTCTAGATGAAAAAACCAGAGTTGAATAGAAAATGTGACATTCAGTTAGAAGAAGCAAGAGAAGCATGAGAAGGTAATCAGGGAAAAGAAATCATAAGAAACTTATCAAAGTTGAACTATTTACATTCTTGATTTGAAAAATGATCATTGTAACTGATGAAACTTTTCTGAGTATGAAAATAGTTGAAGTGAATATGTGTGTGTGTGTGTGTGTGTGTGTGTGTGTGTGTGTGTGTCTCTATATAGGAAGGTATCTGGGCATGTGAATACTTATGTGAATGTGTGTATATATATGTTTACAGGTATACATAGATAGAGAGCAGAGGACCAATTTAATAGGAAGGGATGATACCTAAAATGTGAAATTAAGAGGTGAGAGAGGAATATAATATATAATGAGAGGAGATGGGCAGAGACAGAATGTGGCAAACTATCTCATATGGAAGAGGCAAGGGAAAATAGTTACAATGAAGGGGAAGAACAGGAAGGCAAAAGGGAATTGGTCAACCTTATTCTCACTGAATTTGTCTCAGGGAGGGAATGACATACACACTAAATAGGGTATCTCATCCTACAGGAGATTAGGGGGGAAGGGGATAAGAGGTGGGATGATGAAAGGGAGGGCAGGCTGGGGAGGAGGGAAGTTGGAAACACCCACTTTTGAAAAGGGACAGGATCAAAGTAGAGAATAGAACAAGTGGGGGGTGGGATAGGAGGGAAGGAAATATAATCAGTCTTTTATAATATATCTAATATGGTAATGTTTTGTATAGCTACACATGTACAACCTATACTGAATTGCTTATCTTAAAGATGGATGACAAGGGAGGAACTGAATGAATCTGGAATTCAAAGTTTAAAAATCAAATGTTTAAATATATATACTATATATATATATACTATATATATATATAAATATATATACTATTTAAATATATATACTATTATTAATACTATTTTACATGTTATTGGGAAATAAGATATGCAGTCACTGGGGCATAGAGATCCACCATACCCTACTGGAAAAGTCAAAGAGGGTATGGGAGAAGATATGGGAGAGAACAGACTGGAGGAGGGGATATCCTGTGGGACCACTATTTTGTGGCGGTGGGTAGGGGAAAAACGGTGGAAAAAATTGTAACTTAAAATCTGGTAGAAATGAATGATATAAACTTGAAGTTAATAAAGCATTTGAAAAAAGAAAAGATCTTAGGATAATGGTGTTAACTCCCAGAGAAACCTCTAGCTGTGTGACCATGGATAAGTCACTTGGATACATTGGGAAGACATATAAAATGATGGTAAGTGAACTATGCAGAATCAGGAGAACATATATATAGTAATAGAAATACTCTAACAGTAATCAGCTATGAAAGATGTAGTACTTCTCATCAATACAATAACCTACTACAACTCCAAATGACCCATGATGAAAAATACTCTCTCTCTCCATATAGAGAACTAGTGGACTCAGATTACATATTGAAGCATTTTATTTTATTTTATTTATTTTATTTTATTTTGTTTTGTTTTGTTTTCCTTGATTTTCTTTGCCCAGAATATAGCTAAGGCAGAAATATATGTTGCAAGACTTTGGATATAACATTGGATATAATGGATATAATATTTTAAAGATCATAATGCTTACCCCCTGGTGTGAGGAAAGGGCTAGAAAAGGTACCTTAAAATTTTTCTGCTTACCCAAAACTGACCTGATAACTGTGGCAGTCAGGGATCACATCCAGTGTTCACACACACACAAAATGTATAAAATGTACAAAAACTTCTGCAAAGATGATTTCATCCTCAGGTCATAGAATATGTACACACTTATAGACTGCATAAAGTCTAGTAGTCCTGAAAGATGAACAGCTCTTGTTGCAAGATTGCATCCAAATAGTAGCCCTGAGTGAACCAACTCTGGCAAAT
Organism: Gymnobelideus leadbeateri; assembly: GCA_011680675.1. Lineage (NCBI taxonomy): Eukaryota > Metazoa > Chordata > Mammalia > Diprotodontia > Petauridae > Gymnobelideus > Gymnobelideus leadbeateri. The sequence continues at coordinate 17,135 of WOXC01003316.1, forward strand.
GAAGGCCACCTTACTGAAATTGGAGCTGAATACATATTTTTCTGGAGTAGCCACAGTGAAGGGGAGCACTATGAAGCTGGTGTAGGTTTTGCAATCAAAACTAATCTAATCAAAACGTTTTTATGTCTACCACAAGGAGTGAATGACAAACTAATTGCCAATTGAAAGAAAATACCATGCCACCATCCTCAGTGCCTATGCTCCCACAATGACAAACCCTGATGAGGTCAAATAAAAATTTTATGAAGACCTAAAGCCCCTTATCATCAATGTAGCAAAGGAGTACAAACATAATTCTGGGTGATACTAGAATTGACTCAGACTACCAAATATCTCAGGGTGTCCTTGGGAGAAATGAAGCTGGAAACAGCAACAGCAGTGGTCATGTACTACTGAAGACTTGTACATCTCATGACCTCATCAACAACACTGTCTTGCCTTTATCTAAATAGAACAAAACATTGTGGAAGCATCCTTGTAGCAAACATTAGCATTTAATAGACTGCGTGATTGTAAGGAAAAGAGGCAGACAGGATGTGAGAGTGACAAAGGCAATGTATGACTTATTCTCTCCAAGCTAAATAATTCACATTCAAGGAAAGCAGCTGCTCTAAGGCAAAATAACTACCAGATTTTGTGTCAACAGATTAGAGTGCTTCTCTAAAAGGGAACAGTTAGATGCTAACTTAGAGTAAGAATTATAACAACACACAGTTGGCAACAATGGAGCAGAAAAGGAGCGGGCAGCTTTCAGAGATTTGGTGTACAGCACTGCCTTTTCTCTTCTGGGTCAAAGCAGTCTCAAATGTCAAGATTGGTTTGATGAAAATGGTGGGGAAATTCAGAAGCTGCTAATGAAAAATGAGAATTCCACCAGGTTTACCAACAGAATATTTCATCCGTCTCTAGGAAGGCAACATTTAATTCCATCAAAAGTAAAACATAAGTGAAGCTTAGAGAGATGCAAGATTCTAGGCTCAATAAGAAGGCAGATAAAATTCAGTTTTATGCTGATAGTAAGAATCCAAAGTGCTTTTATGATGCCCTGAAGGATATATATATGGGCCAAAGACATAAGATGCATCTCAAGTACTCAGTGCTGATGGAGCCACATTGATTAGTGATAAAGACATAGTCTAGAAAGATGGGCTGAACACTTTCATAGTGTTCCCAATAGACCACCATCAAACAATTCTGAAGCCATTGACCATTTGCCTCAGTTTGAAGTCAATCCCTCCCTAGCTGAAGTTCCAACTAAAAAGAGGTTTTGAATTCCAATTAGGCTCCTTTTATGTGGCAAAACATCTGGTGCTGATTCTATTCCAGCTGAAATTTACAAGATAGGTAGTCCATTGCTCATACAAGAGCTGACTGAAATTTTCCAAGCTATATGGCAAGAAGAGGTTAACTCCCAAGAGTTCAAGAATGCCTTCATTGGCCATCTCTAATAAAGGTAAAGAAAATAGATTATCCTGTGACAATCACAGGAGGGAGTCTCTCTCTTAGTCATTGCTGGCAAGATTCTTGCCAGATTACTGATTAATAGGCTGGTCATTCACTTGGAAGGTAAACATCTACCTGATAATCAACATGGTTTCCTAAAGGCATGGGGAATGGCTGATATGGTATTTGCTGCCCAACTCCAGGAAAAATGCCAGGAGTAGAAGAGATCTGTACACAACATTTGTAGATCTGACCAGAGCCTTTGATACTGCCAGCCATAGGACTTATGGGGAAGTAAGTCAAAATTTGGTTGCCCTAAGTAAGTCAAAATTTGGTTACCTTCATCAGTATTGTACATCACCTGCATGACAGCATGATTGGCCAGTTTCTAGATAACATACAATGCTCTCATACTTTCCCAGGCATCAGTGAAGTGAAACAGGTCTGTGTGTTTGCTCCCATACTATTTAGCATGATTTTTTCAGTCATATTGTCAAACAACTTTAATGAGGGCAAATACAGCATTAAGGTCAACTATGGCACTGGTGGTAAATTCTTCAACTTGAAAGGCTACAAGACAAGACCAAAGAGGAGGGAGTGCTGATGCATGATTTTTGTGTTTTGTTTGTTTGTTTACAGATGATTTTGCACCCAGTGCAAGCTCTGAAACTGAGATGTAACAAAGTATGGATTGATTCTCTCAAACTTGTGCTAATTTTGGCCTAAAAACACCAAGAAAACACAAATGCTCCATCTGCCAGCACCACACCATCCATGCATGAAACCATCGGTTATAGCCAATGGAGAAGTCTGAATGCTGTGGATAAATTCACTTACCTTGGTAGTGTACTTCCTAGGGATATACACTTTGAGAATGTGGCTGATGCACACATTGCTAGAGCTAGTTCAGTGTTTGGAAGGCTGGAAAGGAAAATATGGAAGAGAAAAGGTATTAAACTGACTACCAAACTGAAAGTCTACAGAGCCATTGTGCTGAACTCATTGTTGCATGCCTTTGTAACCCAGATATTATACCAACACCATACCAAGAAACTGAATCATTTCCATTTGAATCGTCTCAGGAGGATTCTGAAGATCACTTGGCAGGATAAGATATCAGACACCGAGGTCCTTTCTTGAACTAAACTGATGAGCATTCAAACTCTACTGCAGAGATTTCTACTTTGATGGCCTGGCCGTGTTGTTCAAATGCCAAACATATAGTTGCCAGAAAGATTATTTTATGGAGAACTCACACAGGGCAAGCATTCACATGGTGGTCAGAAGAAGCAATACAAGGACACTCTCAAGGTCTTTCTTAAGAACTTTGGAATTGATTGTGTGACATGAAAGACAGTGGCATAGGACTGCCCAGCATGACATGCCTACACTAGAGAAGGTGCTGTGCTCTATGAGCAAAGCAGAATTTAAGTAGATCAAAAGAAATGTGAGATGTGAAAATTGAGAGAATCCACTCCTAATGTTGACATGGACTCTTTGTGCCTAAACAACGGTAGAGCATTCCAAGCTCATAAAACTTTGTGGAACTATGGAACACTACTTGGTCTTTGCCTCATTCAATTCAATTTTAAAAATAAACAAACATATTCAGTTCCTATTGTGTGCAAAGCATTAAGCTGGAAAAATGAGGTCCAAAAGGAAAAAAAATCTGGTCTGATACCTCAAGAAACTTCATTCTTCTTGTCACTGTGATGTGGATGCAGGCCACACAGAGATAATATAAAGTACACACAGAAAAATTAATGAAAGTGCATACAGAGTCATTTTAGAGAAGAAAAATGAGTTGGGAATAGGGGAGCAGCATGAGTTGACAATACTATTGAATATTTAAGAGAACTGGGGATCCCAAGAGATGGAGTTGAAAAGGGATAACAGTTTTGGCATGAAAAGTCTATATGGGCAAAAGAATGGAAACCAGGTGATGGTATTCAGTGAACATTGCTTTGATGTTTCAGTGGAATTATGTTATGTGGTATTGGTACTTCCTCAGATGGTACAGACTGTGACCCATTGTTTCATCTGCTGTAGATTTTGTTCATGTCCTCCAGTCAGTCCTCCCCTGGACGTCTACCTAACATGTTGTTTTATTTTAAGACTCTTTAAATGTGACTTTCAGTGGTAACCCATGAAATTTTAGTCTTCCTCATTATCTCATGTTCTCACTTTTCTTTCTAGTCATACATCTGTTTGTTGATATCTTCAAGGATGCTTCTTGTGCATAGTTCCTCATTGGAAATGTCCTGCAGTCTTTGCTCTCTATTCCTCCCATCCATGTCTCAATTGCTTTTTGTGTGACTTGGAATTTAGGTTCCTTGGAGATTATAATATTCCATGATTGGCAGTAACACAACATAAACTGAAGATTTATTTTGTTGTTTTTAATGTTATTGTTTAGGAGAAGGGACGATTCCAGTCTTGTACATTTGTTGATGTGGAAAATTCAAAGTGATGAAATCCTGTTATGTTTGAAAATTAGAGTATACTGAAAGACAATGATCTGAGCATGATTAATTTATTAGTTAGGCCATAAATTAGTAAGCCATAAATTGACTTAATGACCTCACTCAATGAGGGTATAAAGCTGAAAATCCTGAGTGAGGGTATAAAGCTGAAACCTAGGTGTATCTTCCTTCTGATCGGCCTAACAGGACATAATTTGGCTCTCCCTTTGCAAAGGTAAAACAATCCTGACTGGTAGTAAGGAAGTGGATTAAAAGTCACCTCACCTCCTTCCCATTTCTTCCTCACTGAGAGATGGGAGTAATCCTCAAGTGATAGGATTTGTCTGCAGACGTATAGTTTGCAATGGCTTTGATAGAATTACCCTGAATTTGAGTTGTGGGCTGTAGGTAATGTTACAAAAGAAATTTTTTTTGTGAGTTAAATGAGTGGTGGATGAGGTTACAAAGGTGAACAATAAATCTGAGACTCAGAGAACTGAATATTACCCAGTGAAGGGTAGAGGTCATTACAAGACAAAAATTTGACCTTTAGGTAAGTTTTTCAGGAAGTAAGACTAGGCAGTCTATCTACTGCACCACCTAGCTGCCCCCTTGCTCAACTATGCGTAATTGTTATAGGGACTGGCTTCTACTTGGGAGAAGAGGTGGTGAGGAATGGGTTAGCAAATAATGAAATAAAAGAAGCAGGGATATTTTAAAAGTTAAAAACAATATTTGGCCTAGTACATTTTAAAAATGCCTATTTTCTGAACACATGATTCTGCTTCTATAGAGAAATTAATGAAACTACAGAAATCTCTAATTAATATGAACATGAACTTATTTTAAGTATAAAATGTTAGATTAATTGATGTCTAATGTCAAATTTGTAAGAAATCATTTTAAAAAATTAATCTTAAAATATTAAATCATGATGTTTTATAAAACTCTCATACATTTTTGAACTCTTCTTTAAAAAGTATGAGTATAACTGAATTTCACTCGCCATTATGGTTTTATAAATATGTATAGTAGTAGGTACAGATGTAGATTCCCAAACAACCATGGGCAAATGAATCATTATAGCCCGTCTAATAAATAAAAGGGCTCTAACTCTATTTAGTTGCTTGATTAATGTGACTCATTCCTGTTAGTGGCTTTTAAAAGCTTTGATCCTTGAAAGTCAAGGTCCTTATTAGTGACCTGAATAATATTCTGCAAAAAGTTTTCAGATTGATCAACTTTCTAAAGTTTGAGTACTTAGAATCATGAACTGTAAAGCAACATTAAAAGTTATCTATCCTACCTCCTAATTTTGCTGGAGTTTAAGACTAGAAGCTGAGACTGAAAGAGGCTAATGTGCTTTGATTGAGATGATATAACTTGTTTCTATGGGATAAAAAATTAAATTCACATCTTCTCCAAACTGATTCAATGTTATTTTAGATAACACTATACCTATGGTTTCCTAATTCTCTTTTCTTTCCTTTGTATCAGTTAATACAAGCCTTACTGTGCTTCTCTAAAGTCCTTATATTCATACCACAACTATATTCTCTCAGCAAAACAATATTCCATTATATCCATGTATTTCAATTTCTTCACCCTTCTCCAGTTAATGAAGGCCCATTCTCCATCTTTATTTTGTACCTCAAACAAGTGTTGCTATGTGAATTTTGGTATTTTTGGAGTATTTTTCCCTGTCTTTGGGTTACATTAATATAAGGTTTTGATCAGATCTAAGTTTTAAATTCACATCCCTAGAAATCTGAATATTAAGGATTAATTAATTAATATTAAGGATATAATCAAAGGATTATATTTTGTGCACAAAATGTATGTGGAGATGAAAAAATAATAATGTGGCATTGCTACAGAAGACCTTTTACAAAGCAAACATGCAGAAAAGAATAAAAGAAACATTAAGGTTTTTTTTTTTCAGATTTCTCATATGCAGGGATTTGAGGGATATAGACTCTTTGTTCATTCATTTTTCAGTCATGTCTCACTCTTCATTAACTCCATTTGGGGTTTTGGGGTTTTCTTGGCAGAGATAATTGGGGTGGTTTGTCATTTTCTTCTCTAGTTCATTTTACAGATGAGAAAACTGAGGCAAACTGGGTTAAGTGATTTGCCTAGGGTCATACAGCTAATGAGTGCCTGAGGCCTGATTTGAACTCAGGAATGTAAGTCTTCCTGATTCCAAGCCTAGAGCTCTCTCTATCCATTGTACCACCTTGCTGTCCCACTTTATCTTTCAATTTAAAGTATCAAATTGACTCAGTCAATTGATAACATTATCTGAAAATTATGCCTTTCCATTTATTCCCAAGTATATCATTGAGAAAGGTACAAATAGAAGAAGGAAAAGAAAATTAAATAATCATGTATCCTTAATGATTAGTAGACCACAGCATCACAAGTACTAATTATGATGTTGTGATAAGAATGCTGAATTGGAAATCAAAGCTTCTGATTATCAATTTTCATTTCTAGCTTTAACATTTTTCTGCTTGTGCAATCTCTAACTTCTCCAAGCTTTGAAAAATACTTAGGCTACCTGATCTCTAATGACCTTTCTTTGAGTATAGATGTGTTTGCTTGTTGTCCCTCTCCATTAGATCATAATCTCCTTGAGGTCAAGAGCTGTCTTTTGCCTCTTTTTCTATCCCCAGCACTTAATGCCTGCTATCTAGTAGACATTTAATAAGTGTTTATTGATTGACTGATGGTATTTATTGCTAGGTCATATGACATAGAGGTGCACTGAGCCAGACTTAGAATAAAGAAGAACTGGGTTCTAATGCTGCCTCTCACACGTATTGTACATGTGACCATTATGACTCTCTAAGACTATACATTGCAGAATAGCTGATGATTTTAATTAGTAGAGAAAGTTCTTATGTCAGGGTCAAAGAAAAAAATACAATGTTGGGTAAATATGGGAAAGTCGGTGTCTTGTATCCACTGATAAAGGACTGGAGTCAAGAGGGATTGAATTCAAGTTCCACCTTACACACATACACTCTGTGATATGTTAAAGTCACTTTTCCCCCGGGGAGCCTGGGCTGTTTAAGAAGATGAGCTACAGAGGAATAGCAACTATCTAAGAGTAGATGGAGTTCCCTCATTGAGATTTCCTTACACTGATAAATTCATAGGTCTGAAAATAACAACAAAAAATAAATACGAATTTTTATTAAAACTGCATAACTCATACAATTATCCTCACAAATGAAAGGAAATAATGAAAAAGACAACAGGTTTTATTTGAAAGGGTTGGTGGAACAACAAAGATATATAATAAGGTTGGTGAGTGAAAAGGTAGATGAGACAGAAGTAGCAATATTGGTCTCTTACTGAAAAAGAGATAAAAGATAGGAAATGGGATTTATTCTGAAGGAAATTACACAGCTATATTTTCTGTCTCCCTTCCACCCTCATCTCCCCAACAAACATGTTTTTGAAGTTAAAATAACTCTTTTGTGTTTGGGCCTTTATCAATGTGCCCAATTAATTTTTTTTTCCTAAGAGTTGGTGTGCTCTAGTGAAGAGATCAGTAGACTCAGGGGCAGCAAGATTTGCGTTTAAATCCTGCCTCTTGATATTGCCAGTTATTTTTCTATGGGCAAATCACTGAAGCTCCTGGGTGCAACTCTTCTACAGTTAATCCTGTTTATTAAGCACTGGAGTAAAAATTCTGTTGAATCTTATTTTTTTAAATTTGTTTTTCTTCTTTTGATGTTAGATGCTGGCTTATTTGTTAGGTGAAACATTGCAATGTGTATTGGTGAAGGGAAGGATTTTCTATACTGAAATGTCTACTTGGACAAAATTAAAACATAGATCCTTCATATAAGTGTGTGCATACACATATGATTTCTTTTACTTTAAAAATTATTTAAGAAAAATGTTATCAGCTTCAGAAAAATTTGAACTTGCCTATAATGCTACACTTCTGAAAAGTAGTTACAACTTACCATTGCACTAATAAATAATATCTATAATAGACTCAGGGAAAACATGACCGTAAAGCAAGTATATATTTTTCTTTTATTCCACAGCTACAGCTTTTTCATGACTCGTGATATCTGGAATGTGGTAAAATAACAATTGAAAAACAGCAAAGAAGAATTACATTATTACAAATCCAGAACATTTGTTAATAAAACATTTTATTTCATTCTATTTGAAATTATGTTATTACTTATTAAAACCAATACTAGGGGCTTCTATTTGGGGGACATTTCTTAGCTATTGTTCATATTTATTAAATATAGCCACTTCAATAAAAAAGAACCATTATAATGACTTGAGCAGCATTAGGAATTAAATATGTGAAAGCTAGTGATGTATAATATTGACAGATCTCATTATTTTCCAGTAACTAAAAGCATCATACTTAATGCTACCAAAAACACATATAGAGTAAAAACAATTCAAGACAAGGAAAATTTAAATTTGGGAAATTACTGTCAAATCTGTATGCAAGTCTTCTTTTATGGAAATGTGGGCTGTAAGCTAGAGTTCCATGTCACTGTCCTGCTCAAGATCCTTCTGTGTCTCCCTACTATCTTCAGGATGAATTACAAGCTCCTTGACTTGGCATCAATAAAGTCATCATGACATGCTTCTAGCCTAATCTTTGATTTAACTGGATCATTCTACATAAAGCAATTGATATGTAATGCAGATTCTCCTTGAAGCTTGGAAAAAGGAGGGAGGGAGGGAAAAATGGGGGCCTCATGCCAGTGAAGAGAGGGGACATACATAACCTTCAATGACAAGTGTTAATACTAGCTTGAGTGTTGAGGTGGGAGCAGCTGCTTGGGTGCCTGGTCAGAAGCCAGAGGAAGAATACCATTCGGAAAAAGAAGGGAGTAGAGAAAAAGGGCATAGACAGAAAAGGACAAGGGATGTGCAGGGGGTGGGGACAGACACAGGGTACCACAGGGTGGATTGAGGGAAGACTGAAACATGGGGCCAGAACCTCAGGAAGGGTGGACTTAGCAGGGGAAATATCTTGTCTCAAGCCAAGCCCCTTTTTTAGTTGAAGTGGTCATTCAGCATGTGGGTTCTTTAGCTTTCACTTGAAGGAACTTTGTTTTTGTTTGGGGCTGGGTGTGTTTGTAGGGTGGGTGGGGACTCTCAGTAGAATGAAGAACCAACTATGCCTAGTTATTGACTGAATAGCTCCAGCTTATCCCACAATAAACCAACAATAGCAGCAGCAGCCTTTAGCAGTATCCAAAATCTTGACTATACTAATAATATTTGTGTGAAAAATCTAATAGTCTCTCATCTCAGATTTTACTGAACAGTTTTTTATAGATTTTACAGTTACTTTCTGTTTGATTTTGCCAAAACCAAAGACTGACTTTTCATTACTGAGTTTCCATGACCTCAGAAACCAAAATTGAAGCATTGTTTCCCCTACTGTCTTCTGCACTGAGCTAACCTGACTAGGATTGAAAGATCTATTATGGTTCAACCTACCAATTACCCTTGATATTGGCATCATATTATGGTGCCAGTCCTAGTATATTCTTTTATTTCTTTCTACTTTTAGCCTTACAAACTCCAGACAGAGTATGTTTTCTGGACTTTATTTAATTGACATTGGGTGTCACAGAGGGTAATGCAGAAGGATAGTGGACATGAGCCCACACTGGACTACATAACAAAGAAAGAATCACAAAGGAGAGGTGGTATAAAGGACAACTCAAAAAGATTTATTACTGAAAATAAATGACCCAGTAATGTAAGACAAGAAAAACCTAGCCAAATAATGGCCTTTGTGTGCCACTGATTTTCATGTGTTGTCAAGAGAACTTTCAGAAGGCCCTAGCACTTTGGATGGATTCCATTTGATAAAACTATAAGAGGACAGGGTAGACAGGAATGGGTGAATTATAAATCTACATCAAAGGACAGAATTCCATATTGATCTATTGCAGAATATCTTAACCTGGGTTCTATAAACTTGTTCTTTTAATATTTTGATAATTATATTGATAACTATAATATTTAATATTTTATAACTAAACCAACTATTAATCATTTCTTTTGTAATCTTATTTACCTTTTTTAAAGGCATTTAAAAGTGTGATTTCTGAGACCTGTCTTAGGTTTCACCAGTCTGCCAAGATTGTCCATGACATAAAGAAATTTAAAAACCATTGCAATATTGTACTATTAAATTATTTGCAAGGAATTAGAATATATTCCAAAAATAAGAGTCATATAAATTAATTAGAAGTCTTTATAAACATATCTATGCAAGTTAGTGAAGAATGGCAACTAAACTTTCTAAATTATTACTTTATAAACATTTCTCAGACATAGCATGGGTCATGTCCCTCATAGGACTGAAAACCACATGTAATGGAGTCTCTTCCTCCCTAATGGCACTAGACAAAATGACAGTTCTCTTCCCAGAACACTATGGTGATGATATTAGAAATTTACTCATCAGAACTTCCTTAAAGGAATTCATTGGGCCATTTTTTTCACAATAGGAGTCTTATCCAGACCTTCAAAACTAAACTTTTTCACTAAAGTCACACAAAAGTTTTATGTTAGCAAAGTCACAAGTAAAAGGGTTTCTATGACCCTGTAGAGACTATAGCTAGGGTCTTTAGATGAGGGTGATGAGAAATTGCTTCTGCCAAGAAGAAATTTTGCTTAACTGCTTTAACTGCCTCCCAGCAGTGTACCTTGGGAGAGGGCAAAAGAAACTATTGGGTTAACCTAACTTTCTTTCCCCTAGTTTAAATGCCCTGTGGCCATTGAGTTTGCTTAAATGGCAACAGTAAACATGTTTTCCATTACCCCTTGTTTTGTCAGAAGGAGAATTCACTGAGATGAAAGGTGATCCAAGGCAGGAAGAGACAACTAGATGTATTTGATTTTTCTGAAAGATAAAAAAGAATTGAGCTTAAAGGTATACCCAAAAGGAACGTGAGTCCTTAGACTTAGGCAATGTAAATATGTTTGTCAAGCATTTCAATTGCCTAATCCAACATTTTGCTCTACCATAAATAAGATTAGTAACTTATATTCTTTAAGGGAATCAACAGAAATATCACTATGACTTTAAAACAAAAACAAAAACAACTATCTCTACCATTAGAATATAAGCCTTTAATGGAAGGGGCTGATTCTGTCTTTCTTTGTATCACCCGTGGTTAAGAACTTTGGCATTGATTGACTTGAGAGACTCTGGTATAGGACCACCCAGCACAGCATACCTGAGAAGGTGTTATGCTATATGAGCACGAAGAATTGAAATAGCTTAAAAGAAACAAAAAATGCACAAATTTAAAGAATCCACCCCAAATGTTCACAGAGATTATTTGTGTCTGGGCTCTTACTAGTCTGATCAGCCACAGTTGGAAGCAGTATAACTTGAATCTAATACAGTGATGGCATTTTCGTGCTCTTTCAGAATGAAGGACAACAACCAACAGATCTCCAGTGCTTAGCACCATGCAAATATTCTGTGAACTGATCCAAGTTGATCTTAGCCCAGCTAGTCGTGAAATGGAGTGCTGGACCTGTATTCTGGAAGACCTGTTTTTGAAATCTGACCTCAGACACTTGCTAGCTATGTGACCCTGGACAAGTTAGTTAAGCTCCTTTTACTTCCATTTCCTCAACTATAAAACAGGGATAATAAAAGCACCTATTTTCCAGGATTTTTGTAAAGAACAAATGACATATTTGCAAAGTATTTATTGCAGTAATATTTCAGTAATCTCTTAACAAATCTGTGTTCCTTCCCCTCTATTGCTTCATTATTTCTACTGGAAGATCCCTGGGTTTGTAGAAAAAGGCACACCATGGAGAAAATCTAACCCAAGAACTTCTTCACCCATGAGGAAAGGTCCCAAGAGAGGCAGAAAACTTCCAAAGTCATTCATTATTGAGACAGTTACTTTCTCTGAAAAGTTTAAAAAAGTAGAAAATTACAACAGAGCCCTCTCAGAACTATGTTTTTTTCTCTTTTTTTTAAACAAATGCTTTATTAACTTCTGTTTTACATCATTCATTTCTGCCAGATTTTGAGTTTCAATTTTTCCCCCGTTTTTCCCCTACCTGCCCTCCCAGAATAGAAGTCCCACAAGATATCACTTCCTCCAATCTGCTCTCTCCCATATCTTCTCCCATACCCCCTTCGACTTTTCCATTAGAGGAAGGTGAATCTCTGTGCCCCAATCCCTGCACATCTTATCTCACCATTACAAAAAAAAGAGTATTAATAATAGTATTAATATATATTTGAAACATTTAATTTTAAGACCTCGAATTTCAGATCCATTTCCTTCCTCCCTTGTCACCCATTCCCTCTGGGAAGATAAGCAATTCAGTATGTGTTGTACATGTATAGCTATGCAAAACTTTACCATAGTAGATATATTGTACCAGAGTGCTTATAATTCCCTCCCATCCATCCCACCCCCCACCTGGTCCATTCCCTACTTGATCCTGTCCCTCTTCTATAGTGGGTACTTCCAACCTCCCCTCCCCCCAAGAATGCCCTCCTATCCATCATCCCCCCCCTCATCCCCCTTCCCCCTATTCTGCTGCAGGTTGAGATATCCCATTTAGTATGTATGTCATTCTCTCCCTGAACCAAATTCAATGAGAATGTGGTTTTTCCTTTTTGTCTCCCTATTCTTCCCCTCCCATGCAGCCATTTCTCCTTGCTTCTTCTACATGAGATAGTTTACCCTACCCTGTCTCTCCCCATCTCCTCTTGCCACTTTCCTCTCTCATCTAATAATTTCACCCCTTGAGTATCCTCCCTTCCCAACAAATTCAACCTATGCCCTCTATCCATATATAACTGTAAACATAGGTACACACATTCATATATTGTAATGGAAATGCAAATTTAAAGATCTTCCCTGCCCCTAGCTTAAGTGCACCTGGGGCCTGTTGTGGGAGGCTTGTTTTTCAGGAAAGCCCACACCTTGATACTTTGTGATTGGTCAGTGGGTCAAGGAGGTTGTTACAATCTCTGAGCCAGGAGAAGGCTATATAAACTCTGATGAGAGGCTTTGCTTTGGGGTTCACTTTGAGAAGTGTTGTGTGATTTGACCAGATGAGTCTCTGGGAAGCCGTTGTTGAGAGACCCCTGGCTTTGAAAACCTAGATGTTGATGCTTCCTTCTCTGGTAACTGTGATTTGGTATTGATATAATGGGTGGACAGTTTGGAAGCCTGTCTGTTTGATCTGTCTGTATACTCTGAAGTTTGGGATGCTGACCTTTTCCCCCTGAACTAGGTAATGTGTGTTTGTTTGATTAAAGTAAGCTTGTTAACCCATTTTGAGTTGCTTTCCTTTTGAAAAGCAGATCTAAGAAACTGTGTTGGCAGTCACCCTGCGGATATTGGGGTGCTTGCTGCTACAAAATGGAGACGAGGATGGGATCTGCTGAGTAAAAGGAAAGTATGGGGGCTGGGATAATTGTTTGTTTCCCAGTTGTGATAGCTGTGACTCTGTGGAGCCATGGAGCAGGAGAGAAGAACGGCCTGCATGCTGACTTCACTGAGCTGAGAGCAGGAATGGTGAGCTGCCTGCATGGAGACCTCTGGAGAAGCCAGGAGCTACTGCCTTCTGCTGGAGGAGAAGGAACCCAGGAGTTTGGAGTTCAGCCACAGGACAAGATAAGGACTGTGTGGCAAAGCTGGGGCGCTGAATGTGTTTTGTTGCTGCATCCCACAGTTTGGGACCCAGGGGGATGGACTTGTGACTATGGTGGGTGGGGTGAAGTGCCATGGACCCCAAGGACCCCACTTTGGTTTTGTTGCCTAGTTCCCTCTCTGGATTTGGAAGCAGGGGCTGGAACAGTGTTATGGGGAGAACACCCCCCCCCCGCCCCCCAAGAGAACTTTGTGAGAATGCTTTGTATTTTGTGAGTTGATGTGAAAATGCAATGTACTTTGTTTAAGACCCAGTGGCTACTTTGGTAACTTTAGATGTACCTTGAAAATATGACTTAAGAGATGGTTAGTGCTAATTGAAATGTAAATTGTCTATGCTATGGGCATACTTAGTAAGACTTTACTGAATAAGTGAGTAATTGTACTTTGAGATATTGTTACAGATAAGAGACTAACTGAGTTAATCAAGACTTTGCCCCATGAGTGGAAGACTTGTACTTTGAAAACTGATGTAACTGATTGAGTTAACTTAAGAGTGACTATTTTTTTGATTTTACTGATAAGTGACTGAGTTAACATTTGCCCCATGAGTGGAAGACTTGGACTATTGTATTTTGAGATTATATTGTGATTTTCTTATGTACCTGGAAAATGTGACCTAAGAGATGTTTAGTGCTAATTCAAATGTAAATTGTGTATGCTATGGGCATGAAAGATCTTAGGGCTGAATGTAATGGAAATGCAAATTTAAATATCTTCCCTGCCCCTAGCTTAAGTGCACCTGGAACCTGTGGTGGGAGGCTTGTTTTTTCAGGAAAGCCCACACCTTGATACTTTGTGATTGGGCAGTGTGTCCAGAAGGTTGTTACATTCTCTGAGCCAGGAGAAGGCTATATAATCCCTGATGTGAGGGTTTGCTTTGGGGCTCACTTTGAGAAGTATTTTGTGATTTGATCAGATGAGACTCTGGGAAGCTGTTGTTGAGAGATCCCCGTGGCTTTGAAAATCCAGTGTTGATGCTTCCCTCTCTGGTAACTGTGATTTTGGTATTGATAATGGTAGGACAGTTTGGAAGCCTGTTTGTTTGATCTGTCTGTACTCTGAAGTTTGGGGTGCTAGCCTTTTCCCCCTGAACTAGGTAAATGATATATGTTTGTTTGATTAAAGTAAGCTTGTTTACCCATTTTTAGTTGCTTTCCTTTTGAAAAGCAGATCTGAGAACCTGTGTTGGCAGTCACCCTGGGGATATTGGGGTGCTTGCTGCTACACATATGTATTCATATGGCCACACACCCTTCTTCCATTATTTTCATACTGAGAAAGGTTTCATCAGTCACAATTACTGTTTTTCCATATAGGAATGTAAATAGTTCAACTTTGATAAATTCCTTTTGATTTCTTTTCCCTGATTACCTTCTCAGGCATCTCTTGCTTCTTGTATCTAGATGTGAAATTTTCTATTCAATTCTGGTTTTTTTCCTCCAGAATGCTTGAAAGTCCTCTATTCCACTGAATGACCATATTTTCCCCTGAAACAAGATACTCAGTTTTGCTGGGTAGGTGACCCTTGGGTTCAGTCCCAGCTCTTTTGCCCTCTGGAATATCATATTCCATGCCCTTCCATCCCTCAGTGTAGAAGCTGCCAGGTCCTGTGCTATTCTCATTGTGTTTCCACAATATTGAAATTGTTTCTTCCTGGCTGCTTGTAGTATTTTTTCCTTGATCTGGGGGTTCTGGAACCTGGCTATAATATTCCTGGGAGTTTTCTTTTTGGGATCTTTTTCAGGAGGTGATAGGTGGATTCTTTCAACCTCTATTTTGCCCTCTGGGTCTAAAACATCAGGGCAATTTTCCTTGAGAATTTCTTGAAGGGTGATTTCTAGATTCTTTCTTTGATCATGGCTTTCAGGTAGTCCAATAATGTTTAAATTGTCTCTCCTGGATCTATTTTCCAGGTCAGTGGTTTTTCCCATGAGATATTTCACATTGCCTTCTATTCTTTCATTGGTTTGCATCTGCTTAACAGCATCTTGATTTCTCATAAAGTCATTAGCTTCCATTTGCTCCAATCTAACTCTGAAAGAATGAATCTCCTCAGTGAGCTTTTGAGATTCTTTTTCCATCTGGCAAATTTAGTTTTTTAAAGCATTCTTCTCCTCATTGCCCTTTTGGGCCTCCTTTGCCATTTGAGTTAGTCTATTTTTTAAGGTGTTGTTTTCCTCAGTCAGACTGTTGACCCTCATTTCATACTTCTCCTGCATCCTTCTCATTTCTCTTTCCAATTTTTCCTCCACTTCTCTTATTTGATTTTTAAAGTCCTTCTTAAGGTCCTCTGTGGCCTGTAACCAGCTCATATTTTCCTTTGGGGCTTTTGGAGCAGGATTTCTGACCTCACAGTACTCCTCCTGTTCTATGCTGTGATCCTCTTTGCCCCCAAAATAGGAGTCTAAGGTTGCATTTTTCTGTTTAATTTGTTTCCTTTGCCTTGACATGTTGCCACTTAATTACTTGACTTTTGGGCTTGTTGCCATGGTACGGCTGGGCCGCCAAACAGGTGAACTTTTGTCCCGAACGTGTGAGGGGACAACTTCCATTTCTGGCAAGCTGGAAACCCACCCACGACTTCCACCCTAGATCACAGTCCAGATCCAGGGAGGTTAAAGCAAGCACAATTACCTCCCAAGACTGATTGCTGGATCTCCCTACAATTCACAGGCCAGGAGCTGGAGCTGCCTCTGAAAACTACAAAATGGCATGTGTCTTCAGTGGCTTCTAGCCCCCAGAGGAGGAAGCCAACGCATTACCCAAATACCGTTCCCAAAGTCCATAGGGCACTAACCTCTCACTTTGTCCTAGGCATGTCTATGTTGATAATTCTGGAATTGCCACAGCTGCTGGTGTTCTGGGGTCCCTCCAGCCTGGTGCTGCTGGCCCAGCCGCCCTGGGGCTAAAAGTGTGACTCAGGTGGACCTGTACTCGGCTCCCTGCGCACTGTGCTGCCGGCTCCCAGACCACTGCGCTGGTCCTTCCTTCAGGGCTGCTGGGCTGTCCCCAGTGGGAGGTTAGCTTCTCTGTGTTGTTCTGTGGGTGCTGGGGCTCCGGAAGTTGTTCAGAGTCCCCTTTTACATAGTTTGGAGGTAATCTGGGCAGAGAGTGCCTTGGATGCGTTGTTTCTACCCCGCCATCTTGGCTCTGCCCCCCTCAGAACTATGTTTTTAAGTTGTCTGGGAAAAATGTTTCAAAACACCTGAGGCTCATGTGATATTATAAGACATTTCTCTGCCTGCAAATTGACATTTTTTAAGCTCCAGACTCAAATAAAATGACGCTGAATCAGGGAAAGATTTTGCCATTCCCAGTCATCGATAGTTACTCGTATGCACTAAGTAATACCCATCTAGCACCTCTCCCAGAAAAATGCATTACAGTTATCTAATTGCTTCTCACAATACTCCAGTGGGAAGAGACAGACATTGTTCTAATCTTTGGAGGCTGAGACAGTGACATGTTAAGTTACTATCCCGAGGACACAGAGTGAATTAGTAGCAAATATAACAGTAAAGAATTATCCTCTCTGTATCCATACTGCTATACAATTTTTTTTATAATAGACTCAACTTCTAGTCAAGTGATATAATTTGGAAGATGCTGATCATTTCAGAGGTTGATTTTCTTAAAAGGAAAGGGTGGCAAAGTTACCTTGACCACAGCCAGATCCAATCAAGTAGTACTGAACCATAACTATTTGTAGCATTATAGCTGTAGAGCTGAAAAGGATCTTCAAGGCTCAAACATTTTGTGTTCTTGTATCTGGTATTTTCATGCTAATGTATGACCAGGATCTATACATTTTTAAATTTGATTTTTTTGAAGTGAATGAAGAAAATATAGTAAACATGTTTTGAGCCCCTGACATGTAAAGTCAACATGCCTGGTAGAATATAAACACCTGGATACATTACACCTTAACGTCTGGAAGGGCACTTACCAGCCAATGAGTACAAACTCCTGATTTTACAAATGACCAAACCAAGGCTGAGGAGTTTAGTGCCCAGTAAGTGTCCAAGATGGAATTTGAATTCAAGTTTTCCTGATTCTCAACTTAGCACTCACCTATTTTACCTTCTAGTTACCTTCTAGGACATGGATTTTTTAAAATAACATTTTAAAAAATGTTTTACTTGTTCATTCATTCATTCATTTAGCACAGGAGATTATATATATCTAGAGCTGATAAGGACTGGCATACCCCTGTCTGAGTTCTTAGGTATCACTGAGTCCAACCTTTTCATTTTACAGATGAGGAAATTGAGACCCAGAAAAATTAAATGGATTTCTCTGGATCACAAAGCAACTGTCTTATGTAGGACCTGACAGTAGCAACCTTTTAAATTCATTTTTTGGAAACAAATGACACAGTCTGTGTCTTTGAGGATCTTATATTATCTTGTTGTTACTTTCCTCAGTAAATTCATGCTCTGATTTCCCTTGACTGAATAACTTTACCAAAAATATTTCCTATAAAAATCTTCTTGTATAGTTTATGAAGCATATTTTTCTGAGTGTTGCTTCTCAGCCTAAATGGATTGTAGTACATTCTCCACCAGTACTGCACCCCATCTTATCCCCTTTAGCATCTCTTGTCTACAAGTGACTGTAAGACAGAACTTAATATATACATCTATCTGGGAATTTAATAAAAGTACCAATAAGTTACTTTTGTATGAAGAGTAATAGTTTTCAGCCTTTGTAACACAGATCTTGTTTTAGCTGGAAAATAACAATAGATGATATGGACTCCTTCATCTGAATAATCAACATGACAAGTGTCAGAGGGGTAAATACACGTTCTTATTTGTTAGAGATCACAGGGACACAGAATCTCTAGCAGGACTGGCAGTACACAGTGCTGATATTCATATATTCACTGCACCACAGATTTACAGTGGAAGAGACCTGAGAAATCATGAAGTCCAATCTTTCATTTTAAAGGGAAGGACATTCATAATCTGGTAAAACAAATTTTCCAGGGTCAAATCTAGCAAGGGCCTGAAGTAGGGAGCTGAGCAAAAGTCTTCCTGACACAGGGTTCAGTTCTCCATCCACTATCCTCAATAACAGGATGCACAGTAGCACTACTAATAGTTTTTATTGATTTTGCATGACTAAGTCAAGAAGTCTGGACAATTGATCTGAATCAGGGCAGGAAGGCAACAATTTTTGCCAATAAGCCTGACCAGATAACCAATCCTCTCTACCTATAAGCTACTTGGAGCCAAGCTATAAGGTAGACCTGAGCTATATTTCAGGACTAATGTTACTAAACTTGCCCACTCACCTATGGTGTTGTTAAGATGGAGATTAATATAGTCAGGGGAAAGCTCTGTCTGGGTGATCAGAACACCTTGAGGAATGGGGGTGGGAGATAAATGAGATAATGTATAGAAAGTTCTTAGTCAACATTCAGGTGCTCTCTCTCTCTCTCTCTCTCTCTCTCTCTCTCTCTCTCTCTCTCTCTCTCCCTCTCTCCCTCTCTCTCCCTCCCTCCCTCCCTCTCTCCCCCTCTCCCCCCCTCTCTCTTTCTCTCTCAGCATCAGTTGTTTCATAGTTTTCTCCAAATATCTTTATCTGTGATTCTGCTTGTTTTATATATGCTTGAGGTCGGTTTTACATCATGACCAGTAAGGGAAACTGCTAGAGGTCTAAACATGGCAAAGGACAAAGAAATTGAAACTCATGAGTTGCAGGTATGCCTTTGAAACTTGTTTCTATTCTCTTAGGAAAATATATACCAGTGATAAGATCCTGGTCTTTGGAGTTCATAAAACACTGATATGTAAGTTCTTTGAGCACCTGTGGAATAATTGCCTCAGAAGAAACCTGAGTGGTAGGTAGCAAAAGTAATATTATCTCCATTCTATAGATTAGGAAACTGAGGTTCAGATAGTTTGAATGCCTTGACCAAGGTTAGAGAGATAAGAAGTGTTAGAATCAGAAAATAAGTCTTTTAGAGATTTTACTAAGGTATTTACAGATTTTATAAAATTGTATTTATTATGAAGTTCTTCTCAAAATAACACATCCCCCTTTGAAGAAGGAAAAGATTACATATACATATAAGAATTTTCTCTGTGAGCTTACCCATTCATAGGAGTAAAGTATCCACATTTGCATGGGGTTCAAAGACTAGGGGATTTGATGCCAGCCACACTTGCATGCAAAAGCCAATAATCTAGAACAAAGAAATAGATGTTTAGGGTGAAACACTGTCAGTGAGGCCCCCACTTATCCTCTTTGTTCTTGCCATCCCCCTCCCTCTATTAAGTTGCTTTGTTGAAGCAGAGGATCTTGGGAACTACGTAGACTTAATAACTCTACTTCTACGTAGCTTCTATGACTGTTTCTTTGGCTGAGGGAACCATTACATTGTCTTGAAGGTTACAAGATTCTCATAAGAAGTTAAAAGGACTATGAAATTATAAGGACTCATTCTAAATCAAAGAGAATCTTGAGACTAAAATGTGCATACTGCTGCAGGAGGAAGGAACCTGGAAAGACAGATTGTTTTGATGGGAATCTCTTTGGGAGGCTGATTTTTCTGTGTTCCAAACGAATTTTGTCTCTGCAGACTAGGACTTTAGGAGCCCATAGACCTTCTCCTCATGAAGAGAAAATCACCTTTGCCTGGTCCAATGTCTATGTCATGAATTTCTAAAAAAGACAAAGTTTGACTTATGTATTCTAATCTAAAACAGAAAAGAAATGACCATTTTGTCCTTGTTATGGGGAAGACTCCAGCCCAGTAAAAGATAGCAGAGAGATAAGGAAAGCATCCCATATATGATACCTAGCAAGCACTAGTGAAAATGCCACACCTAATAGAGCACAGCACTTTTGGAGCACCTCATAGGGGTAGGCCCAGTAGAGAGCAATGTCTATAAGGGAACTGGTACAACAGAGAGTCACATTGCCAATGCCAAAAGTCATAGGCATCCCTGAAGCTGTGATGGTACCTATAGTACTATTTCTAATATTTGGGTACCCTCATAAAAATAACCTGGGTTCACATTCTACTCAAGATTTTTGGTAAAGAACCCTAACTAATGTATTTATTTTTTTCAACTCAACTGAAAGATACACGGGCTACAGCTATCATCCTTCACTGAAATGTGATGTCTTTGCCAAAAGAGAAGTAGGTTCTGCCATCTTTGTTTCAGCTTAGACCTCTGTAAGCATAAGCAAAGTGGGATTCTTTTGTTGTTGCTTTTTTTTTTTCCTGGAGTTTGGTTTCCTAGGCTTCTGCTAAATTGTAAACATCTGAAGGATTAATCTCCTCAGAACCCTGATAATTCACAGCTGTGCTGAGTCAAGTAGGTTTTATGCCTTCTGGCTCAGAGCCAATCAGGGGCCGAATCTTTGTTATGTATTCTTCAAGGTTGGCATTTTTCTTTCGGGGGTTCACTTATGAGAAGGGCCTTTTGATTCCCTGGATGGGACTCTGAGTAGACATTTTTTTCCCTTTTCTGAGGGTGGAGAGCAGGGCATTTGGGGTTAAGTGACTTGCCCAAGGTCACATGGCTAGTAAGTGTTAAATGTCTGAGACCAGATTTGAACACAGGTCCTCCTGTCTCCAGGGCCAGTATTCTAATCACTGCATCACTTAGTTGCCCCCCCCCCCAACCAATACACATTTTTAAAGAGCTCCATGACTACTTAGAGGTTTATGCTTTTGGGATCTGGTGGTGTATGTTGGTGGTTTTATTCCTTTGTTCAGACAGTAGGAGCCCTGTATGTTGAATCTCTGTGCTAATTTCTCTGGTTGTATTTTCTATTTATCTGTAATTAAAGTAAGATTGTTGATCCCTGTAAAACTTGTCTTTCCTTTAGCAAAGCAGATCAAAGAACCTGTGCTAACAGACCATCCTAGGTGTACTAGGGTACTTGCTACTACAGCCTCAGACTAAGCTTTAGTTCTTTTAGAAAGGGGAGTACTCCCTTGACTGGACAGAGGAAACATGATTTTGTCTTTATAATTAGAAAGAGGTATATGAAACCTCAGCATCTTATTCTCTAGGAGCCAAGGTCTTTTGGAACCCCGCAAAGTCACATTCATATAGAACTTTTGAATTTCTTTCCTCTGTAAGCCTAAAGTCAACTAAGTGTTACAAAATCCTTGTAACTTCCATTAAATTCCTTATAGGAGTCATTTAACCTATTGATCCATTGCAAGGGTCTCCCCATCCAATCCCACATACAGTATGTATAACCATAACTATAAAACCAATTACTCTTAAAATTTTCCCTCCTCAAAAAACCTATGTAAAATGTCCATTGATCTTTCACATGTTATTATTCATCCTGGAGTTTTGTAGGGCAAAAGTAAAGAAGCAGAGATCCCTGTGGCTGTGACACCCTCTATTTCACATTTATCCTTGCCCTCCTCCCAAATATAGACAAGTGTCATGATGTCCTTAGACAACCTGCTATTATGAATCACCTGGGTTAAAAAATCTTTCCTTCTGACATTCTCTCATATCATAAGATTATTATCACCTTTCATTAAAACTATATTAAATGCCACAGCTTGTTGCACAATTCCATATCCCTCTGCCTTTTTCTCTCTGATATTTTCACCTCAAAAGAGAAGGAAATTATTTTGGACTCATCTGAATCATTTCTATTTTCTCAATATTTTACTTTCATATTCTCATTTCTGGAGATCATTATAAAGTCAATGAATTGTCAAGAAAATGGTCATCTAGATCTTTAAAATGTGTCTTTCTTTAACACTTTCTCCATATCCCCACCTGTCCTAACTTTTTTAAAATTTTGGATTTGGCTCTAGTGCTGCTTCTAGTGGGCTGGTAGGTGGTGCCATAGTGCACTGTGTTGAGCCTTGAGTAAACAAGAATCATCTTCATGAGTTCAAATATGACCTCAGATACTTACTAGCTGTGTGATCCAAAGCAAATCACTTAACCCTCTTTGCCTCACTTTTCTCATCTATAAAATGAGCTGGAGAAGGAAAAAGCAAACTGCTCCAGGATCTTTGCCAAGAAATCCCAAAATAGGATCATGAAGAATCAGACATGATTGAAACAACTGGACAACAACAAAAGCTGCCTCCAACAATCCATCCTGGAGATTCCACAGAACAATCAGACAGAACAGCAATGTGTAAAGTAGTAGAGCTCCAATTACTGGTGTGTTCATAGAAGGGAAAACATGGAACATGACTTGAGACATCTAAGAGGAGGCATAAGAGGGATTAAAGGAAAGAGAAGTCCAAAGTAAAACAAAGCGTATGTTCTAACATTTTTCAATTTTTCTTTTTTCTTTTTTTTTTGAGGGGTTGGGGGTAGGCAGAGAATGGCACCAAAACAGAGAAGATAATTAATAAAGAAAGCTTTTGAGAGCAATTTAATATGTTTTTACTGAATTGTACTTGGTATCCAGCTCTAAATGGATAGAAAAAATCAAGACTAGAATCTCAAACAGAACCAGGTAATTTGAAACAGTGCATGAACTTATCCAGTTCTTTTGAATTGTCCACAAATGTTTAAAATTGTTTATTTCAAGGCAAATTAATGAACACCTCATAGTGGCACCAGTTTCTGATCTATCTATCTATCTATCTATCTATCTATCTATCTATCTATCCATCCATCCATCCATCTATCCATCTATCTAGATAGCTAAAAGACAAATTTGAAATATATCCTTCCAAAATATTATTGATCTATAAGATAAACATTTTAAAAAGGGGTGGGAGGGAGGATATTCCTTTAAAAATGCAAAGAACATAAGTGAAAAGAAGTAACTATGTGTAAGACCTGTCCCAAGGCTGATTGGCTTGGACCTCTCTCCTTATTGTGTTCCAGAACCCTCTTTCTCGGTTGAGCTGAGTTACCTTGCTCCCAATGGAAGAGGTCCTTCACTTTGTATTTTCTGGTATATGTTCTCCTATGTATATGTTCTCCAATTTCTGTTTTGGTATGATTTGGATAAATGAGTTTCTTTGTTAGTCTCTGTATGTGTTAACTGTGGAACTGGTATTAGGTAGGAAAGGGGTCAAGCCTTGGGCATAGATCTTGGGGTCTCCTTTGCCCCCAAAATGACAAAGTGAGCAAAAGTTAGATGGAATCAGATCATCTTCCATAGATAAACAATATTTAAGAGATCAGATAGATATCCTTCTAGCCTAGTACTCATCTGTCTCTGAAGACAGCAGACTGACTCCTGACTCCAATCTCCTGGTTCCCCTACTTAAAAGAATGATAGTCTCTCATAAAGAAGGATGGGGGAAGAAGAGGCTAGAGAGGTCTCTTCTGCCTCCCTTTGAACCCCATATAAGATCAGGCCCTGCAAGAGGTGAGGCTTCCTATATGTGGGTTTTGTATTCCCTCATACTGCTATGTATCAAAAAGTCCAGCAATATGTAGACTGTCAAAGAATAGTTAAAAGTAAAAGAGATGAATATGATTTTATCTTCAAGTAGAAGAAAACAGCAATTGTTAATTGCATGGATAAAAGAGAATAATTTTTGAAAATCAAATTCCTTCCTTTTTTTTTAAGGGGGGAAGGTAGGGCAGTTGGAGTTAAGTGACTTGCCTAAGTTCACACAGCTAATAAGTGTTAAGTGTCTGAGATTGAATTTGAACTCAGGTCCTCCTGACTCCAGGGGCAGTGAAAATTTCTTCTTAATAAGGGAATACTCTTTCAACTTGTACAGTAAATAAAATAATAAATAATTAATAATAAATTCATAATTGGTGATGACTACAGTTTGGGTAAAATGGCCATTGGAAGATATTATACTGAAATGTTCCTTGCCACTATCCATGAAAGAAAATACAAATGGGGTCCTGATTGTTATTTTATAGCAGAATAAAGTTTTTTCTACTTTGAGCTATTGCATAACTGAATTATGTCCCAAATTTAGGAAGAAGAAGGAGGGAGATTAATATTTTATATTCCTACTGCTTTTCCTCTTAGTCATCAATGTTTTCCAATTTATATGATTATTCCCTTTTGTAATGCATATTGTAACTCCTCCATGCCTGCTCATCCTGGAAATTCACACAGGTGATAAACCCAACATGCTGAGTTTTCTTTTATTTTAATTTAGATAAATTTAATATGTTTTCATGAAATGTTACTTGACTTCTTGATCTAAGTGTATAGAACACTCCTTTCCCCAAATGCCTAAATAAGAAAAAAAACAAAAAGAAAGAAATTTGGCTTTTCCTCCATTCTATAAAATGTCATCAACTTAAATACTATTATATGAAATATTGCTTAAAATTCTGTTCTCATATTATTGAAAGACATTTGTTGAGCATCCCCTGTCAATCAAGTATCTTGCCACACAAATGTGATTTGGGGTGAAGAAAAGAACACTGACAAACATATCCTCACAGAAGCACAGTCCTGGTGAAATTTTAGACATGACTAATGAGTGAGCTAGCTAGCCTCTGGCGTGTGACAGTCCAATAATTGAGTCCCTGAAAGGTAATGAATGTGAAATGACTCCAGAAGAAGGTTTTTTGGGGAAAAGTAAAGAAAAGAAAACAAGAAACTCTCTATAATTTCGTTCTCAAGTATTCTAGGAATGGTGTAGACCTGGTTAAGTGGTAGAAAAAGGTCAGAAGGTTGGATGAAATAAGATAGGCACTGAAAATACAAGGCTTTCAACAGATGGAAAGTAAAAAAAGAAACACATATATCATTAGGGAAAGGGAGGGGAAAATATAAAATATGAATGATTAATGAAATTTTTTGAGGTAACTTTTTCTCTTTAATTTTTAAATCACTGTGGATTTTGAAAACATCCTGGTCATATTAATTGTAAGTCTACCTGGTATTTTGAGTGCATCAGCATTCCCAAAAGTGTCTTTTCTTTGAAACTCATGTCATGCTCTTGGAAAAGAATCAGAGAATCAGTGGATTCTAAGACTAGCAAAGTCAAGTTTAGTTTGAAATTATGACCTTGAAAAATGATAAATTCAGTAAAGCAATACCTTCCAACTTAATGTTTTCTCTCTCTCTCTCTCTCTCTCTCTCTCTCTCTCTCTCTCTGTCTCGCTTTTCTTTTTTCTCCTCCCCTCTTCTCTCCAGACCCTTTCTCTCCAACTAAGACCATAGACAAATGCTTAAATTCCATCATTTTGCTATTGTAATTATTTATATGACAATTTTCTTAATGTTAAATTCAAACAAACAAAATTTACAGTACCATTTCAAAATAGAACCATTTCTGTTTGGAGTTTTTATTTAACTTCAGTGGCATGAAGTTACCTGCCTGGAGCCAGGCAGCTACCAGCAATTGCCCTAAGAACACTGCTTGTCTTTAGGGAAAGATTTCCCGCAAGTAGTGCCTCATGTAAAGGTAATAGACCATATCACAAAAATACCTAGTTGTAGACTTTGAAAATTGACAGATATGCAAATTTTGCAGTATTTAGATAGAAAGTTTTAAAAATGAGTATTTTGACCCAGGCCATCTGGGTAAATCTTGTAAATGTGTACATAGATCATTTTTAAAATGCATATTTTGCATTTGTGATGATAGGTAGAAACATTTCCAGCAGGAAAAGTCTTCACAAGTACACAGTCTGCTTCCCTTAAGCACTACCAGCTTAATTTGCATTTAAGTTGCTTATGTGCAATCTTGAGTATGAGCTCCTAAAACCTACAAAACATTGATGGATTGAAATTGGAAATAGCTTAAAAGAGATCACTGAGAGCCTTCTTTTCTTGCTGTGTGGTTCTTCTGAATGTTTGAGCTCATACCTGTGCCTCTCCCTAGCGCTGATGAAGAGAGGCAAATGACTTCCAGATAATATACTGTCCCTCAATGACAACAGTAGACAGTGTGCTTCTCATGAAACAATTACTTTTCCTTCAAATTAATCAAAAGTGAAACCAAAATGAAAGAGAGGTGACTAGAGCTTTGCCTAAGGGTGCTTAATGTGGAGGGAGCTGAAAACACTTGTAGTGTTCCATCATGGTAGAAACAACAGCTCTTAGCACTTAGCAAAAATAATTAGTTGAAATAGGAAGTTACCCTATGAATGAGTAGAATGAGCTGCTACCCATCCTGCCGACCTCCCTAACAATGACTGTGTCTTTGACCTGAGGTCTTTGTCTTTCCTCAGTTTAGTGGCATCCTCCCCAAATAAGGATGTGAGTGGAAATTTTACCCAAGAGAATGTTCCAAGTTTGAGTTCTTACTCAAACCAACTTCTGAAAGTTAAGGCATTAAAACAACACTTTATCTCCTGTGTCCTGCTATAGTCATAGTTTAGTTTCATTTTTTTTAAGGCTGTCACTTGTGAATTCCACAGACTCCTGCAAAAAAAGCAAAGGCTCTAGAATGAACATTCATCCTACAGTATTGTTAATAGCTGTTTCAAAGCAACTCCTTCCATCACTTTTAAACAAAACTGTCACTTTGCGAAATTAGATTATTAATTTCCACAAGGCATGAATCTCAACCTTTGTGGTATACCCCCCCCCCCATAATCACTAAGAAAAAGCTCATGAATACTTAATGACAAAGCAGACATTTGCATCATATAAATACCTTCCACCTCCTTCTCTGTATGCACTGGCTATACTACCATCTGGCAAAGGATCCAGTTGACTGACACTGAAGCAATAAATTAATACAGTAAAAGATGCTACCAACAGTTTTAAGCCAATTAAAATGCTCTCTGCATGTTAACACGCTATGTCATGCTCCTGCCAAACAGCCAAGCACCAAAGCATAATGAACCATACATAGTTGAAGGAAAGTTTGTTGGAGCAGTGGGCGAGGCTCCTCATAGACTCCCATTAAGTAGCAAAGTCTGAC
Organism: Gymnobelideus leadbeateri; assembly: GCA_011680675.1. Classification (NCBI taxonomy): domain Eukaryota; kingdom Metazoa; phylum Chordata; class Mammalia; order Diprotodontia; family Petauridae; genus Gymnobelideus; species Gymnobelideus leadbeateri. The sequence goes on from WOXC01003316.1 coordinate 44,563, forward strand.
CACTGAGGAAAGTCTGGTGTGGTAGAAAAAGAGCTCAATTTGGAATCTCAGGACTGTTTCTCAGATTCCCAGCTCTGCCATTATATACTGTTGTTTAGTCTTTTTTCAGTCATGTCCGATTCTCTGTGACTCCATTTGGGGATTTCTTGGCAAAGACACTGGATTTGTCGTTACCTTCCCGTGCTCCTTTTATAGGTGAGGAAACTGAGGTAAATAGGGATAAGTTGTCACACAGCTAGAAAGTATCTGAGGTCAGATTTGAACAGAGGAAACTGAGTCTTCTCTACCCCAGGCACAACCTTCTATCCAATGAGCCACTTAGTTGCCTCTATTATTATATACCTGGGTAATACTGAACAAGTCATTTACTCAATCTAGACTTCACTTTCCTCTTCTATAAAATGAAGCTAATGGTCAAGATAACCTGGGAAATTCCTTCTAGCTTTAGATGTATCATTTTAAGATCAATAGTCTGCAGAAAACTGTCATACCTATCACTAGAGAACTGAATGAGTCATTCTTCTTACCTTCTCTGCTAGTATGAAGATCTTACAATGTAGAGCTCCTTTTAGGCTCAAGTTTGTAACCTCACATCTCTAAGAGACACTCAGGCTCTGCCTAGGGATAATTATCTTTTGACTTTCAAACTGTCCAAAAAGTTTATCTATGCCAGGGAAGGGAAATGAAACAGGATTTTTCTTTTAAGCAAAAAGAAAAATTGAATATATTTTATCTATCTATCTATTTATCTATCTATCTATCTATCTTTCTATTTTTTATAAAGTTGTTGTTGTTCAGTTGTGTCCAATACTTTGTGACCTCATTTGGGTTTTTTCTTGGCAAAGATACTATAGTGGTTTGCCATTTCCTTCTTACAGATGAAGAAACTGAGACAAACAGGATGAAGTGACTTGATCAGGGTCATATAGCTAATAAGTATTTGAAATCACATTTGAACTCGGGTCTTCCTCATCAGGCCCAGCATCTATTCACTGCACTACCTAGTTTCCTCATTAGAAGCAAGCTTCCAAGAAAAGTAATCGATTTAATAATAAAAAGGTTGTTAGAATGAGCCGTTCTCCTAAGAATAAACGTTTTTTAGAACCTACAGATTTACCCTTGTTTGTGACATGTACTAGTCTGCTGATACCCACCATGTGCCTGTCCATTGTCAGTTAGGAGATCCACAACTTCAGCTTTCAGCATCTGTACTGTTTCAAGACTGACAGCTATGTTGCACCAACAGGGAAATATTGGTATTAAAAAAGATGAGCCCTTGTTTTAGGGAGGAGCATGAGATCATGAAAAGAACTTGGCAGTTTTATAAAGAATGTTATATACTTACAGCTATAGCTATGACTGTATGTGTAGATCTCAATATAGATACATGTGTGTAATAATATATTATATGTACAAATGTGCACATATGCATACATATACATATGTATGTCAATGTGAATATCTCTGTGTACCTATACACACAAATACGGGTCAGTCATATAGGAAAGACCAGGAATGATTTGATAAATAGCCTATATTTTTCATTAGTCAAGGAAAAAATTTCATTTTCATATATACATTTCGAGTATACAATAAAATTATCAACTTCAGTGATTCAAAATTTTATACATTGAGTTTTACAGGTACAATTAATTCTACAGCAGAATAAAAAGTCCCTGAGGATAGGTATTTATTTTTCTTTTACATCGCAATTGGCTAACATGGTAGCTTTAACTTCATAAATGTTTGAATAATTGAATTGAACAAACTTATAGGTCATCCACTCTAATGTTACCCTTACAATGAAGTCGCTGAACTACAAAGCAAAACAAAACAAAATCATTAAGAATTCCTTTACCCTTTCTTTTTTTTAAATTTTTAAACACATGCTTTATTAACTTCTGTTTTACATCATTCATTTCTGCCAGATTTTGAGTTACAATCATTTTCCCCCCATTATTCCCCTACCCAACCTCCCAGAATAGCAGTCCCACAAGATATCGCTTCCTCCAATCTGCTCTCTCCCATACCTTCTCCCATACCCCTTCGACTTTTCCATTAGAGGAAGGTGAATCTTTGTGTCCCAATGCCTGCACATCTTATCTCCCAATTATAAGCAAAAGAGTATTAATAATAGTATTTATATATATTTGAAACATTGAATGTTAAGACCTCGAATTTCAGATCCATTTCCTTCCTCCCTTGTCACCCATTCCCTCTTGGAAGATAAGTAATTCAGTATATGTTGTACATGTCTAGCTATGCAAAACATTATCATACTAGATATATTGTACAAGGCTGCTTATAATTCCCTCCCACTCATCCCACCCCCCACCTGGTTCATTCCCTACATGATCCTGTCCCTCTTCTATAGTGGGTACTTCCAACCTCCCCTCACCCCAAGGATGCCCTCCCATCCATCATCCCTCCTCTCATCCCCCTTCCCCCTATCCTGCTGCAGGTTGAGATATCCCATTTAGCATGTATGTCATTTTCTCCCTGAAGCAAATTCAATGTGAATGTGGTTTTGCCTTTTTAGCCTTCCTTATTCTCCCCCTCTTTTGCAACCACTTCCCTTGCTTCTTCTGCATGGGATAGTTTACACTACCCTGTCTCTCCCCATCTCCTCTTGCCACTTTCCTCTCTCACCTCATAATTTCATCCCTTGAGTATTCTCCCTTCCCAACAAATTCAACCTATGCTCTGTATCCATATATAACTGTAAGCATATACACACACATTCACGTATGTATGCATATGACCACACCCTTCTTCCATTATTTTCATAGTGAGAAAGATATCATCAGTCCCAGTTATTGCTTTTCCATATAGGAATGTAAATAGTTCAACTTTGATAAGTTCCTTTGATTTCTTTTCCCTGATTACCTTCTCAGGCATCTCTTGCTTCTTGTGTCTGGATGTCAAATTTTCTATTCAACTCTGGTTTTTTCCTCAAGAATGCTTGAAAGTCCTCTATTCCACTGAATGACCATATTTTCCCCTGAAACAAAATACTCAGTTTTGCTGGGTAGGTGACGCTTGGGTTCATTCCCAGTTCTTTTGCCCTCTGGAAGATCATATTCCATGTCCTTTGATCCCTCAGTGTAGAAGCTGCCAGGTCCTGTGCTATTCTGATTGTGTTTCCACAATATTGAAATTGTTTCTTCCTGGCTGCTTGTAGTATTTTCTCCTTGATCTGGGGGTTCTGGAACCTGGCTATAATATTCCTGGGAGTTTTCTTTTTGGGATCTTTTCAGGAGGTGATCTGTGGATTCTTTCAACCTCTATTTTGCCCTCTGGGTCTAAAACATTAGGGCAATTTTCCTTGAGAATTTCTTGAAGGGTGATTTCTAGGTTCTTTCTTTGATCATGGCTTTCAGGTAGTCCAATAATTTTAAATTGTCTCTCCTGGATCTATTTTCCAGGTCAGTGGTTTTTCCCATGAGATATTTCACATTGCCTTCTATTCTTTCATTTGTTTGCATCTGCTTAACAGCATCTTGATTTCTCATGAAGTCATTAGCTTCCATTTGCTATATTTTTCAAGGTGTTGTTTTCCTCAGTCAGGCTGTTGACCCTCATTTCATACTTTTCCTGCATTCTTCTCATTTCTCTTTCCAATTTTTCCTCCACTTCTCTTATTTGATTTTTAAAGTCCTTCTTAAGGTCCTCTATGGCCTGCAACCCACTCATGTTTTCCCTGGGGCTTTTGGAGCAGGACTTCTGACCTCACAGTCCTTTTCCCGCTCTATGCCCCCAAAATAGGAGTCTAGGGTTGCATTTTTCTGTTTCCTTTGCCTTGGCATGTTGCCACTTAATTGCTTGACTTTTGGGCTTGTTGCCACACTATGGCTTTAAGGCCAGATAGAGGAATTTTCGTCCTGAACGTGTGGGGGGCAACTTCCGTTTCTGGCAAGCTGTAAACCCACCCACAACTTCCACCCTAGATCACAATCCAGATCCAGGGAGGTTAAAGCAAGAGCGATTACCCCCCAAGACTGATCACTGGACCTCCCTACAATTTGGAGGCCGGGAGCTAGAGCTGCCTCTGAAAACTACAAAATGGCGTGTCTCCTCAGTGGCTTCTAGCCCCCAGGGGAGGGAGCTGAGGCATTCCCCAAATACTGTTCCCAAAGTCCATAGGGCACTAACCTCTCACTTTATCCTAGGCATGTCTATGTTGATAATTCTGGAGTCGCCACAGTGGTGGTGTTCTGGGGTTCCTCCAGCTGGCTGCTGGCCCTGCCGCCCTGGGGCTAAAACCTTGGCTCACAGGGACCTGGGCTCGGCTCGGCTCCCCGCACTCTGCTCACTGCACGCTGCTGGCTCCCAGAGCGCTGCGCTGGTCCTTCCTGCAGGGCTGCTTGGCTGTCCTCAGTGGGAGGTTAGCTTGTCTGTGTCGTTCTGTGGGTGCTGGGGCTCCAGAAGTTGTTCAGAGTCCCCTTTTACATAGTTTGGGGGGAATATGAGGGCAGAGTGGCTTGGACGAACTGTTTCTACTCCGCCATCTTTGCTCCGCCATCTTTGCTCCGCCCCCTACCCTTTCTTAATTAAAACAAAAATCATTTCCAACATAAAAGAGCCTCCTTCTGTAATATCCTTGCTTTGGTATTACATATGCTCATTTTAAGTCATTGTGGAAATCTACTTATGGTCTATAAATATGGATCTGCTGTCCTTCTATGTGCTGTAAGTTTTTAAATGATATGATTTGAAAATAAAATTTCAAGTTAATATGACCAAGTAACTCCTAAAATCACTTTCCCTCTCCAATTAGTCTCTAGAGATATGTTTTAATATGTTTTAATACTGTGCTTTGCTTTGTGGCTGTTTTTATTTACCTTTCCTATATTTCTATTATCTGATTACTTACAAATTGGATAATCTGCTTATGGCGTTTTTAATGTTTTAAATACCTCTCTTTTATTTAATATCCATTTTTGAGGTGAATGATTGAACAAATTGTGATATATGATTGTGATGGAACACCATTGTGCTATAAGAAATGATGAGTCTCCCAGAAAAAAATGAAGGTCTCAGAAAAACCTTCGAAGTTTTCTATCAACTGATGCAAAGTGAAGTGAGCAGAATCAGGATGTCATTGTCCATACATAGTAATAGCAATGCTGTTATGATAGTCAACTGTGAAAGTTAGCTACTCTGATTAAGACAGTGATCCAAGACAATTCCAAAGGACCCATGATGAAAAAAAAAGTTAAAATTTTAAAAAATGTACTTGGGAAATATTTAGCAGATATATAAAACATATTTTAGTAAAAAAGAAGAGAACAAAAGGAGAGAAACTGGAGTCACCTATTTAGTCAGTCTTTTTGATGAGTTTTTCTACCAATGGCATAAAAGATATAGATAAGCCTGAACAACTTTCAGCCTGAGGGACACCAAAGAATCTCCTTCATATACAAAGGATGTTTTCCTCTGCATTTTTTGTGGGCACCAGAAATCCTGTGGTGTGCCACAAGCGGCCCAAGGACCAAAAGCAAATGGTGGTTCCCAAGTTGTGTAGACCTAATATAGGATTATAGTTACCTAAGATAGAAGGATCAAGTGAGAGTTTTTGCAAGATGCAGGGGGTGGTACATGGGCATGTTTATAAGCAGTAGAGATGAGCCAGGGGGCAGGGAGAGACTAAAAAATAAAGTGGTAATATGGAAACAACAGAGGGAACGTTACATTGGAGGAGAGAGCATATAATGAGATCATTTTTGAAGGGAGAAGGATTACCCTTGGTAAGGATTAAGGTCTCATGTGAAACAAGGGTAGAAGGTGTATGAGTGATAAGAGATGAAGAAAGGAGAAGGATCTTATGGCAAATGGCCTTATTTTTTCCTGTATGCGAGCCAAAGTTTTTGGCTGATTGTGTTGGAGCCTGAAGAGAGGTTTGAGGAAGAATAAAAAGGTTGGAAGAACCTCTGTGAAAAATAGGATGATGAGTTAATAAGTCAGGTATGGGTGTACTACTCAGCAGCATTGAGGGCCCAATTAAGGTGGTGTAATATAAATATATATTAACCAGATAATTTTCTCCACCTTTGTTCAGCAGCACTTGTATAGGAGCAAAGGCAATGAATGGTGAGAATGATCAAAGGTTAAGAGTTGGCAGGGATCAATCAGGAAAATGATAAGGAGCTAAGAACTCAAGAGAGGACAATCTAGATTAAATTGGTTCACCAAGGAGATGAGATGGGGAAAAAAGGAGAAAGTGGCTAGTGAAGGGGAAAAGACTTGGGAGAGAATTGAGGGGCCATGGTACTGATTGGAGAGTAGGGTTTCATAAGGGAAGACAAAAAGTTGAAAAGCCAATTAGTTGTAGTCTGATAAGGGGGTTTTGGAATTATTGAATATGGATGTTGTATATTTGTGGTTGATGGCACAATCAAGTATATGAGCTTTTTTTGGTGTAGCTGTATTGTTAATGGCAGTTGAAGATCTTTTCTGCCCATTAATAGGTCTCACATGGAACCCAACAAGAGAAGCTTGATTAGGGGAGGCTTGTTTTTCAGGAAGGCCCACACCTTTTGTTATTTTGTAACTAGGCAGTGGGTAATGAAGGTTGTGGTGTGCTCTGACCCTGAAGAAGGGTATAAATATATAATCTGAGGTGAAATTTTGCTTTGGGGCTTACTTATGGGAAGAATGTTCCTGTGATTTGGTCAGACATGACTCTGGATAGCTGTTCAGGAGCCCCCTGGCTTTGAAAACCCCGATATTGGTGCTTCTTTCTCTGGTAAGAATATGTATAGCTTTAGTCAGACTGTTAGAAGCCCTGTCTGTGGTTTGTGTTATTTTCTCTGTCTGTATTTTTCTGCTTGTAATTTCTATTTGTATTCTCTCTGAAGTTCAGGGTGCTGACTTTTCCATCTGAACTATGTGAACCTGTGCTAGCAGCCATCCTGGGTATGCTAGGGTGCTTGCTGTTACCATGACTGAGGTAGGGTGGAGGAGTAGCTCATGGGACATGAATAGATTGAGGAACTGATCATTTAGGAAGTTTGAGGGAGTCGAATTGTATATTGAAGTCCCCTAGTATGAAAGCAACAGGCACCAACCTCATTAAGATAAGAAAGGTAGTAATCTGGGATTTGTGGGCAACAGTGACCAGGATTTCATTTGTCTGGTAGATATGAATAGCAGGAACATCAAAGGAGCAGATATTATTTAATCAACATCTATAATTACAGAATTATAAATGGTGATCTTCAGTGATAGAATCTTAGCAGTAGAAGGCAACTCTGTGGCCACTGTAATTCATACCAGAACTTGATTCCCTTTTACAACTTCTTTAAGAAGTAATCATCCAGGTAGAAGAAGGAAAACTACATATACCCCCCATAAGCACCTCAAATGCCTATAAAAATGACTCTAAACAAACTTTAGGGCTACCGAACCCACAAAGTGACAGAGAGAAACAAACCTTCCACTGAAGGCAACCCAGCAGGCCCACAGGAAGGGTCCATCACAGCATGCTGGGAGCCGAGCTGAGCCCAGCCCTGCATGAGTCCAGTTTTAGCTGTCAAATGGCCAGTACCAGCCCCAACTGGAGGGACTTCAGGGTGATGGATGACCAGCAGCTGTGGTGGTTTCCAGAATTATCAACTCACAAATTCCAAGGAAAAAAATGAGAGTTCAGTGCAGACTTTGTGGGAACAGGGGGTCCAGGAGTGTGGTCTACCTTTTGCCCCCAGAGGGAGAAGCAGCTGAGGTATGGCGGCAGCCACAGCACGGCTACTTCAGAGTTCTTGGCCTGAAGATTGTAGGGGAACCACGCAACCAGCCTGAGGGTAATCGCTCTTTCTTTAACCTGCTTGAATCTGGATTGCTGTCTAGGGTGTTGGTCCTGGGCTGTGTGACCAGTGTGCCAGAGTCACTGGAGGCTTCTAAAAGGGTACCCAATTAATAGCTCTGGCAGCTGAGAAAACCCCAGCCATTTCAGATAAACCTTTCCTCTCTGGAAGTAAAGTTCCACTGTGGCAAAAAGCTCAAAAGTCAAGTAATTGAGTGTCAACACGAGGAAACAAAGGAAGCAAAGCAAGCACAGCAATCCAACTTTGGATTCCTTTTTTGGGAACAAAAAGGATCAAAGCATGGAAAAGGAGCAAGACAACAAAGTCAGAAGTCCTGCACCAAAAGGTTACAAGAAAAATATGAAATTGTTACAGCCCACAGAGGAGTTTAAGAAGGATTTTGAACACCAAATAAGAGTAATAGAGGAAAAATTGGGAAGAGAAATGAGAATGATGCAAGAAAATCATGAAAAGAGAGTCAACAACCTTACTGAAGAAAATAACACCTTAAAAATAGACTAAATCATTAGGGGCGGCTAGGTGGCACAGTGAATATAGTGCCGGCCCTGGAGTCAGAAGGACCTGAGTTCAGAGCCGGCCTCTGACACTTAATCCACACAAACAAAAACCTAGCCGTGTAACCTTGGGCAAGTTACTTAACCCCAATTGCCCTAAAGGGGCGGCTAGGTGGCGCAGTGAGTAAGAGCGCCGGCCTCGGAGTTTGGATGACCCGAGATCAGATCCGGCCTCAGAAAATGAG